>BSBK01004674.1:267500-660000 GCA_027943335.1 Chamaecyparis obtusa
TCCTTGTCCTGCACCAATTCTCTGACAAAGTAATATTTAATTGCAATGTGCTTGGTTTTGGAATGCATTACTGGATTCTTTGAAATATTTATTGCACTTGTATTATCACAAAACATAACAACTGGTTCTTTGATCTCAACCTTCATGCCTTCCAAAAGCTGTTTAAACCATATAATATTAGAGTAGTTTATTGCTGCAACAACATATTCTGCTTCTGTTGTGGATTGGGATGTGCAGTTTTTCTTTTTACTAGTCCAAGATACTAACCTCTTGCCAAGAAAGAATGCTCCACAACTTGTACTCTTTCTATCATCAATGTTTCCTGCCCAATCAACATCAGTAAACACTTTTAAATCCATATTGCCTCCAAATTTATACCACAAGCCATAATCTTCAGTTCCCCTTAAATACCTCAAGATTCTTTTGATTGCCATCATGTGATTTTCTTCGGGTTTAGCCGAGAATCTTGCCACTATTCCAACTGCTAAGGCAATATCAGGCCTTGTGTGTACTACATACTGTAATTTTCCAATCATTGATCTGTATAAGGTCTGATCTACTTCTTTTGAATCATCATCTTTGGTAAGCTTCAGTCCAGTACACATGGGTGTACCAACTAGTTTTGAATCTTCCATACCAAATTTCTTAAGTATTTCCCTGATATATTTAGACTGAGTAATGTAGATACCATTCTTGTTCTGCTGAATCTGAAGTCCAACAAAGAATTTTATCTGACCAAACATAGACATTTCAAATTCTTTGTTCATAAGCTCTGAAAATTCTTTGCACTGATCATCATTTCCTGTAAACACAGTATCATCCACAAATATTTCTGCCAAAACAATTTTGTTTTCTGATCCTTCTTTGATGTATAAATTATTGTTGTCATTAGCCCTTTTGAAATCAATCAGAGTAAGATAGTTATGTAATCTTTCATACCATACTCTAGGAGCTTGTTTCAGACCATACAATGCTTTGTGTAATTTGCAGACCATATCCCTTTTGTTTGGATCAATAAAACCTTCAGGTTGCTCAATGTAGACTTCTTCCTCAAGAATACCATTGAGAAAAGTAGATTTGATATCCATCTGATATACCTTAAATCCTTTATGTGCTGCATATGCAAGTAAAGTCCTCACACCTTCTAATCTTGCAACAAGAGCAAAAGTCTCTCCATAATCTATTCCTTCTTCTTGAGAATATCCTTTACATACCAATCTTGCTTTGTTTCTTGATGCTTGACCATCTTCATTCAACTTATTTTTGAATACCCATTTTGTCCCAATTACATTTTTATCTTTAGGCCTAGGTACAAGAATATATGTCATATTTTTCTCTATTTGCTCTATTTCTTCATTCATAGCCTCAATCCAACTTTCATTTTCTAATGCATCTTTGGCATTTTTAGGTTCAAAATCAGCAAATAAACATGTACCTTTTAGTTTACTTCTTGTCATAGTACCATCTAATTTGTTTCCAATAATTTGATCTGGTTTATGATGCTTTCTGACATACTTGGCTAATACAGGTTCCTTGCTTCCTGAATGAGTTACATTGTCATCTTCTTCATCTTCAAGTTCAGATTGCTCGGGCTCGGTAGATACTTGCTTGGTAGCTTCAGATTGAGACTCGGTACTTTGTGACTCGGTTTGAACTTCTTCTTGTGACTCGGTTACTGTACTAGGCTCGGTAGATGTAGTCTCCTTACATGTGTCTGGAAATGTATCAGGTTCGAGGTAAACAAATTTTCTGTAGTCCTCTGGTTCCTTTTTTCTTTCTTCTTCAATCTTTTCTGCAAACTCATCAATTCTCACATGTGCACTTTCTATGATTTTGTGAGTAGACAAATTTAGACATCTATATGCCTTACTTTTGCAAGAATATCCCAAAATTATTCCTTCATCACTTTTTACATCAAATTTTCCTTTTCTAGATTCTTTTAAGATGTAACATTTACTACCAAATACTTTTAGGTAACTTACATTTGGTTTGTAGCTATACCATAGCTCATATGGAGTCTTGAATGTGTCTTTTCTCAGCTGTACTCGGTTCAAGGTATGAACTGCAGTGCTGATAGCTTCCTTCCAGTATTTCATAGCAATGTTCTTTTCAATAGTTAGAGTCCTTGCATAGTCCATGATAGATCTGTTCCTTCTTTCGGCTATTCCATTCTGCTCAGGAGTTCTCGGGGCTGATACCTATCTTTTGATTCCTCTTTCAATGCAAAAATTATTGAATTCATGGGAGATGAATTCACCACCTCTGTCTGATCTCAAGCATTTTATTCTTTTTCCTGTTTCCTTTTCTACTCTTGCTAAATACCATTTGAACTTTTCAAATGCTTCAGACTTTTCTCTTAAATACATAACAGTCATCATTCTAGAATAATCATCAACAAAGAGAATAAAGAATTTTTCTCTGGTATAGCTCTCAATTCCAATAGGTCCACATAAATCAGTATGCACAATTTCCAAAATATCTTCAGACTGATAGTTTTTACTTTTGAAACTAGACTTTCCCATTTTACCAATTTGACAATTCTTGCATAGACCAACATCGGGTTTCTTCAAAGTAGGAATACCTCTTACTTTCTTGAATTTGCTTATTTTCATCATGTTGTCAAAATTTACATGACATAACCTTTTGTGCCATAACCAACTTTCTTCAATTTGATCAATAAAACATGAGTAATCACCAAGATCAAGATAAAACAGGTTACCTTTGGTTTGTATGCCTGATCCTATCAGTTTTCCTTTGTCATCCATCAGTCTTGCTTTGCCATTCATGAATTCAACCTTGAATCCAATGTTGATTAGCTGTGCTACACTTAGAAGATTATGCTTTAGTCCTTTGACCCAATATGCATTATCACATATAAGTTCTTTGGTTAATGAAATTCATCCCTTTCCTTTTATACAATAGGGTTCATTGTTTCCAAACCTTACATTACCATCATCAAAGTTTTCAAAGTGTTCAAACTTGGTCCTGTCACAAGTCATATGATGTGAACATCCACTATCTATAATCCATGTATCATTCTTGCTTATATGAGAGATAAGGGGCATCTCATCTTCATCATTATTAGATTCATCTTTTACAGTAATGAAAACAATTTCTTCTTCACTATCATCCGAATCTTTAGCTAAAAAACATGTTTTCTTACCTTTATCCTTGAATGATTTGAAATTTTTTTTTCCATTGTACTTGTAATTTTTCTTCTCATCTTTGCTTTGCTTGTTTGGACACCTAGCTGCAATATGACCAATTTCTTCACATGAAAAATAGATTAAGGGAGTTTTACCTTTATATTTTCCTCTACCTCTTGAATACTTCTTTGCAAGTAATGCTTCAATAACTTCAAGATTGCTATCAGAACTTTCCTCTGATTCTTCTTCACTTTCTAATTGGATTTTCTTCCCTTTCTTGAGTGAAAGTTTGGCCTCAAAAGATGATTCAATATTTTTAGAAGTTGGAACATAGTTGTCATAGTTATCCAGTTCAAAGGCTGTCAATCTTCCAACTAAGGCATCCAAAGTTATATTGTGATTTTCTTCACATCTTCTTTCTTGAATAGCAAAAACTCTTATTGCATAAATAGGGAGTAATGTTCTAAGAACCTTACTTATAACTGTTTCATCATCAATTTTTCCTCCAGAAGCTCTGATTGCACTAACACTTGTCTTGATCCTTTCAACATATTTTGGAATGTTTTCTTCTTCTCTCATTTTCATTTGATCAAACTGTCCTCTTAGGCTCTCTGCTTTGGCTCTCTTCACATTGTCATCACCACCATAGATTTTCTTCAGCTTGTTCCACATTTCATGAGCAGTTGTGTAGTCTTTGATTTCATCAAATTCTTCATAGCTAAGAGCTGATGCAATGTCTATCATCATAGTGTTATGGTTCTTCTTCTCTGCAATGTCTTCAACAGTTAATGTGCCAATAGGAATTGTATATTCTTGATCATTATATTTGCATCCTGAATCACCAATGGAAGCCAGATGTAGTCTCATGAGACCTTGCCATGCTGAAAAGTTATTTCTGTTAAGCCTTGGAATTTCTCTTTTGTAAGACATCCTGATCTTTAGCTTAGGTCCTTGAAACCCTTCCTGCAAGCACCAAAATCTCTGATACCAATTGTTGGAAATATAGATGTAGTAACTGAGAGAGGGGGGGGGGGGGTGAATCAGTTAACCACAAAAATATTACCACTAATCCCTTAAATATCTTAACAAATTATTTACTGTGCCACTCGGTAAATATACAAAGAAATGCTAAAAACTTGATCCTTGAAGTGTGTAATAATTAAACTATTCTGAAGCATTCATCACTGATTAACTTACATGAATAAAGAAAATAACATGAACACAAGAGACACCAGATTTACCGTGGAAACCCAATATGGGAAAAACCACCAATGTAACTAGTTACTATTTTTCACTCTTCTGAAGTGATGCCCGATTAGAAGCCAACCTGGTAAAAGGTTACAAAACACATTGTTAGGTGTGACCTTGTTAGAGGATTTAATCACCCTGCTAGGAGTGGCCTTGTAAGAGGTCTTGAAACAATTCAATAGAACTGTTACCTTGTTAGAGGATTTACAAAATGGTTGTTAAACCAACTCGGTTAAGAGATTTTGATATCACTGCTACAATTGCTAGAGAGTAACAATGAAATGACCTACAACTGAATTGCTAAATATAGATCTCTATTCTGTTTCACTAGATCCTTACTGATCAATTAAATCTTTGCTGCTCCTCAAGGATATTTGACCATCCTTCAAAATTCACACACACCTTTCTTCAAAATGATTTCTGCATGCTGTATATCTCTTATTCACCACTTGAGCTTCTATATATATGCCATTTCATAATCATTTAGATTGTCAAGTCAGCACTAATAATTATTATAACAGTCAGCTGGGATAAACAAACTGTAATAACAAAATTCTTTGAAAGGGCCGACCTTGCTCGGTAAACATTAATCTTGAAAAGATTTCCTTCGGTGACCGAGAGAACTCGGTAACCACAGTGAATTCTGCAACATCCTTTGGAGACCGAGAGAGCTCGATAACCACTAATTTTCCTTCAATAACTGAGGAGGCTCGATTAACACTGTTACCCTGTCATCTTTCCTTTAGACACCTGAGAGAACTCGGTAGACACTAAAAACTGCCTAGTTGACCGACTGAGCTCCATAGATACTGAGAGCGATAATTGATATGACATTTGTGTGACATCAAAGACAACACATAGCTAATCCAACAATGTCCTTCAGACAATTGTATCGAACATATACATATATGTATATATACATATATATACATATATGTATATATATGTATGTATATATATATATATATATATGTATACATATGTATATATATATATGTATATATATGTATACATATGTATATGTATGTATGTATATATATGTATATACATATGTATACATATGTATATATATATATGTATGTATGTATATACATATATATACATACATACATATACATATATGTATACATATATATACATATATATATACGTATGTATACATATGTATATACATACATATACATATACATATACATATACATATATATGTATATGTATATTTATATGTATGTATATATATATGTATGTATACCTACACACACACACAGATATATATATATATATATAAAATAGGAAATGAAGAGGATCAAGGCATCACATGAACCTCACAAGTGAGTAGCTATGACTTCATCTCTCATCATATGAGTACATCAAACATAATCACCATTAAGTAGTAACATGAGCATAGTAACATGGGTTAGTACACTAGTGAAACATAATCAACTACATCATCATCATATGCCATAAACATGAATATAAACATCATCAAATCATAAGCACAAAGCAACATAAGCAATAGTTTATCAATATCAAAGTATCATCATAATTTAATATCAAAGCATTTTAAGGTACCATCAAAACATAATAATAGTCTAGCACATATAGCAAGGTTCTAATAGTTTTTGGCCACATAATTTGAAATGAAATAATATGGAAGGATATTATAGTATGTAAATGTAAAGTAATTATTAGATCTTCTTTGTAAATACATATACCTCCACAAATCGATATTGAGACCGTGATGTCTATGAAAATACTTGTATATTTCTTGAATGTAGTTGTATATTGACTTTGCATCTTTACATGTAAAGAAGAAGCAAGGATGTCCTTAAAAAATATATAGATTTTTGAATACCCCTCAAATATCTTCAATGTTGTTATGCTTGATTGACTCTTACCCTAAAGAATGGATGGTTGAATGAATGTAGATGGACAAAGAATCTTCTTCCTCCATTGAGGTATCCTCTACTTTTCCATCATGGGAGCTAATCTTTCTATAATGGAGAATATTTCCTTGAAAATGCCTTATAATGCTTGAGAGATGCTTGAAATCTTGATCTTGAATGCTTGGATGCAAAATTGTAGGAAGGCACTTAAAATCCAACTTGTCTTATATCTAAATGAGGAGAGATAGATTTCTTTTATACCTCTCACAATATTTCAGATCTCAAAACTTAAAGGAGGCTAACAAGAATTTAGGAATCCTTCTAAATCAATAAGACAAACCCTAATTCAAATTGCAATGAGAAAATAGGGAAAGAGGTCAGCCTAGGCATCCTCTTTCCAAGAAGAGGTCGAACTTGGTGTCCTCTTGAGAAGAGGTCAGCCGAGGTGTCCTCTTCCCACCAAAAGAGGCTAAAAATTAAATTGGGAGTCAGAAAGATGGAAATGTAGGTGGTGCGAGGTTGGACCAAGCATAATGAATATGGAATATCAAAGAAGCCAAAATAAGGCCCAACTAAGCATATAATTATAGATGATTACAATTCAGGATGGTACAACCTTATATAAATATTTTTATTTTTGTTGACAACATAAGAAAATCTTAAACATACTAATGTACAAGATAAAAAGAGAAGCACTATAAAATAAGTTCTAGATTACTTCACCATTTCTAAATTACACACTTGGAAGGAAGATGTCTCCAATAGGCTCAAGAGATGACTCAAGCGCTAAATGGAGACAATGGTTCTTCACTAGAATATGTAATGATGAAGGTGAAAAGAGTAGAAAAGGTGGAATGATAGAATGATGTAATGTAAATGACTAATTAAGAAAGTTACTAAAAAATTGGTAAAAATAGACTGTAATAGATAGATAGTGAATGCAAATTTATAGAAACAAAAACTTGAAGATAGATCTAGCCCATGGAAAAATCTAAGCTCAAAATGCAAGGTACATGATGACAATAGTGACATGTACTTGAGACATGACGAGAATGACAACTTGTCCTTCATTTTTTTGTCGAAGGTTTTCACAGATCATCTAACTATTCTTATTATTTCCAAATATTGTTCAATAGATTTGTAATCTATTCCTGCACATAGAAAAATGGGGAATAAGGTTGACTAAAAGGGTTTTCCTTATTCACACCCTTGTTTAAGAATAAACCTTGAAAATAAATGAGATAAAGGAAAGTGTGTTTCCATATAGCAAAAGGTAGATCTAGAAAATGAATTATATCATACCTTGGCAATGCAAATGCTTCTTGGAATGTGATCAAATATGTTGATTCAATAGGTTTGACTAAACAAAAAAAATGAAAACCATGAAAGACAAAACCTTATGTTGTTGATTTTGTAAATCACCACAATGTTAGATTAAGGAGAATAAAGAGAAGACTTGAATGAGAATGGATGGATGTGGATCTCCTTCCCTGATAGTAAACTTCTTTTCTTGGCCTCCAATGGGGTAAAGAAGCTAGATCTATGGAAGAAAACACCTTGAATTGCTTGAGATGAATGATTGAATGCTTGGACTTGATAACTTGATGGCTCTTAAACTTGATTTTCTTCCTTGCACTTGATGGCTTGGCTATGAATTCCTAATGATGAATGTAAATGCTTGATAATCTTGATCATGGTAGCCAAAATGAGGAGAGATAAGGGGTTCATATACATCTCACAACATTTTAGCGATTAAAAATTAAGCAGCCCAACCACAAAACTTGACTTCCCCCCAAAACCCTGGCATGGACATCTAGGCCAAATTTGGGCCCCATTCATTAGGCACATGTTGCCAATGGAAAAATGTACCCAGGAGAATGATCCTACATTTTATTTGGGTGCAAAGAATATAGGGAATGTGCATGATTTCCAAATACAACTCATTTTGGGGCAAGGATAGATCATAAAGGCCACATTAAATAAGTACATACAAGGCCTAGGTGAGGAAATCAATTATCTGATTGGAGGAAAATAAAGGAGAAATATTATAAATAAGGGCAAACCTCAATTCTCAACAAGATTGAGAGGAAGGGAGGACCCATATTTGAATCTAGGTATTCATTAAGTTCCATATTAGGTCCTACCATAGAGAATACACTAAGGTGGGCACAAAATAATCTTTAAATCATGCACAAATTAGGTTCTTACAATTTATGATGATACAACTAAAAATTCAAACAAATATACTAAAAAAATGTAAACATATCTAATACGTGGCTACAACCACCAAACATAGAAAATGAATGATATTTCTATGAACACATAACAAAAAATATTGGAACCTCACACTCACTTTCATGCCAATTGTTGCATATATAAGGTCCAACTTAGTAGCATTATCATCATTTATAATCATATGATAGCTATATGTTAATTCAAACTATAATATTGGATTACACCTAATTGACATATTTAAAATATGAATGTATGATATGTTCTATAAAGAATATCCCAACATTATGCTACTACATTAATAAAAAAATCACATTTTTTACTACAGTGTTGTCCCTCTCAATTGTTGTCCTTGATGAAAAACACACACAAAGACATATTCGTAGGGTAACTTGATTAGTATATGGTCATCTTTATTGATACGGTTGGTATTGACATGCTTTGATTAGTTTTTGATACTAATATAGGAATACATCTTTGGCACATATGATGGCATTTGTATTGTATTGCATGAAAGTGCAAATTGATCTTGAAAGTGCAAATTGATCTCTCAATGAACTTCATTTCATTGATCATGCTTACTTTTATTGGTTCATCTTCTTGATAGTGACATCTCTTGTGTAATGATGATTGTTGGCAAGTTGACTATACTATTATGATTTAGTGTTTTCATTATGGTAACAAAGTCATATGGAGTTTTGGAGTCAACACACTTATTCAAACTATAATATTGGATTACACCTAATTGACATATTTAAAATATGAATGTATGATATGTTCTATAAAGCATATCCCAACATTATGCCTCTACATTGATAAAAAAATCACATTTTTTACTACATTGTTGTCTCTCTCAATTGTTTCCCTTGATAAAAAAAACACACAAAGACATATTCATAGGGTAACTTTATTAGTATATGGTCATCTTTATTGATATGGTTGGTATTGACATGCTTTGATTAGTTTTTGATATTGATATAGGAATACATCTTTTAGTTTACATCTTTGGCACATATGATGGCATTTGTATTGTATTACATGAAATTGCACATTGATCTCTCCGTGAACTTCATTTCATTGATCATGCTTACTTTTATTGGTTCATCTTCTTGATAGTGACATCTCTTGTGTAATGATGATGACCTATTTCATTCCTATGGTTTATATTGTTGTTTTGCATACTTAGTGATTGATACATTTTTAGTCTTGATCCTTGTTAGAGTTTAATGCCTTATGCATTGTGTCTCTGATAAGGGTTTAATATTCTATCAGTGGTCTCATTGGTAGACTATTAAGGTCTTATCCTAAAAATAATCCATAAGTTATTAAAACTCTAATAAAATACAAGACTAGATTGTATTAGGTAATAATATGTCATTACAAGTTATGAATCATATGAAATGGATCTGCATCTTGATATCCACAAAGGTCACTATTGGAAGTGGTATGCTAATTGATGTAATAGTTTGATTTCACTTTTATAGTGCCACTTGAAATGGTACATTGTCATTACTATCTTGGTTTTATTTTCTGACATTACTGTGATAATTGATTGAACACATATATATATATCATCTTCACATGACCACCTATTAGAATTATTTGTCCTTATTTTGGAAAATGCAAAGGTTCCAATTTGTGAGACACCATGCTATAAAGGGTGATTATACTTTTTTCCTTGTACATGAGTTTAAAAAATCATTACATGTGTGTGGAGACAACACTATTACATTTGAGTTGTTAGCATATTAGGTTAGTTGATTATTTCCAAAGTGAAAATATCATTAGCAAAAGACATAACGGTTTTGAAAGGCATTAGGTTAACATTTGAATTTTATTATTATTTCATATGATTATTCCTTAGGGAATTGAAGAAAGTAGTTTTTTTTTGGAAAGAATTAATTATTTTTGGTTCCATTTAGAAACCCTATCTAATAATGAATTAGGGAACAAGCATTGCAGTTATAGTGGTGAATTTGGAGTTGAAGGAGAATATAGGTAGAATGAGACCACAATAGTTTTTGGAATGAATCTTGAATCAAATAATCTCATTTTGGTTGTAGATTGTAATAGTTATTTGTTATGGCTCGATTAACTTGTTATTAGAAGAAAATATTTTTCTATTGTATGGATAACAATGGATTAAGAATGACAGTTAGAATGATGATTTTTGGCTTATTGTTCTATTGAGGACAATTATACTCTATTCTAAACTTGTTATGTATGATATTTTTGGTCATTTTCCATGGTGTGGTGTGGGAACTATGTGTAAATTGAGAAAGAGGATATGTATGAAAAGTAAGAGCTTAGTTCTTGAAGAATAACTTTTGGAAGGGCTTCATAGTATGTTAAATTAATTTTGTCTGTGTGAAAGAATTGTAAAGCTAAGGTTTTTGAGAATCTTGTAAAAAGGGTTTCATTTAACAATGATATCTGGGGTTTTATTTTTCCAATATGTACACTTTATTTATAGTATGATTACCTTTCTTAAACAGAGCATTGAAAAGGGTTACTTTAATACTATTGTTTCTGAATCTCAAACTTGATGAGATTGTTAGGAAATGTTTTAAAATAAAACATAGATGATACTCTATACTTTCATAATCTCAACTATACTGTTTCCAGTGAGGAATTTTATGTATCCAATGGAAAAAATTTATTTATTAAGCGAGTGAGGCATTTTTTATTGGTTTTTCTTCCCTATGAGGGTTTTCCACTCATGAAAAATTGTGTTATGATTGCTCATTATTTGTGGTCTATTTGATCTACCATTTCAAATTGATAGTCCTATGAATATTTCAACATATTGAGTTTCCATGGTGTCTTCATCTTTTGTGATCTCGTTATGTTCTTTATGCTTGTTTATGTTAACAACTTTGCATGTATTGATGCAGGAGCATCCTGGGTGTAAGGAAAATCTTGCATCACCCAAAGATATTTCTAGTTTCTTTTCAATAAGGGTATCTTGTGCAGAGCTGCTATTTATGGAAACTTTCTATTTTTGGTAAGTTGGTCATATGAGTTTGTAATGTTTTGATTTCATAGGTGGAGGTTCATCTCAGTCATTTCAGCCTACCAGTTGAGTTTCATTGCCACATCATTTGTATTGGTAAAGTTATTGAGGTTTTTGGGTACAAAATATTTGAGCTCAATTTTTAAGGTCTTAGAGGCTATGGATTGTGATCGACTCCTGATTGACTGAAGCTTGCGCTAGTCAAGCATTGTAGATCAAGTCCTGCCATTTCTGGAAAGTGGTTCTAATAGAAAAATAGAGCTACAGTTAAAAAGTTATGGCCTTGGGAAGTTGGGCTACGTAAAAAATAAAATTTGTAATTATTTTGAGCCGACCATAATGTAATAATTATGAAAAATAAAATAATTCTAAGGGAAGTCAGCCTTAATGGCTAAATTTCTGGAACCTTCCTGAGTGGTGGAAAATTGTCTATATAAGGAAGGCCCATAGTGTTGTCTAAGGCAATTCTAGGAAGTTCAGAGTAGTTCTGGGTAATAATTTGAGGCTTTGTCCTACAAAATATTGTAAGGAAAATGTCCATGTGGCTTTACATATTGTAATTCTAAAATTTGTAATTCCACACTTGTGGAGATAATAAGAAGCCCATTTTTTGTTCTTGCAAATTATTGTTGTTTCTCTATTTCTTTTATGTGTTTGTGGTATTAAGGGGAACACCCTTCATCAAGTGGTATTAGAGAAGGAGTTCCTGAGTATGTAGATAGATCACCAACTATAAGGCAGTTTGCACTAGGACCGTGGTTTAGGGTTTTGGTGATAAGTGCAAAAATACCTCCATGAAAGGAACGTGGCAGAGAGCTAGTGGTGTGACCCCTCAGGTTAGAGCCCTCCAAAGACAAGTGAGAGCATTGGAAGAAGAGATACATAGATGAATGAATCTTACAGTCAAAGATGAAAGTGAGGATGAAGCCGAAGAAGAAGGAAATTTTGATTAGGAAGAAAAAGGCAAAATTTTGAACCAAGAAGAAGAAAGGCTTTTTCGAGCCATTTCCAAGATTGGGAAAAGACCTAAGATTCAAGTTCCTACATTTTCAAGAAATCTTAACCCAGACAATTTGATTGATTGGATCAATGAATTAGAAGAATATTTTGAGAATGAAGATATCGAGGATCCTGATCAGGTCAAGTTTGTGAAGGCTAGATTGACAGGTCATGCGAAGATCTGGTGGCAAGAGATTCAGTTAGAGCAAAATAGAAGAGGAAAGGAGAAAATCACAAGATGGGATCAAATGGTAGATAAATTAAAGTGACAGTTCATTCATATTGATTATGAGCTTGATCTACTCAAGAAAATGCAAGGTTTGAAGCAAGCAGGAAGATTTGTTCAAGAGTATACAGAGGAGTTCTATTGAATCCTCATCAGAAAAGGCCATGTAGAAGTTGATAAGGAGAAAGTTGCCTGTTACCTTAATGGGTTGAGGCCAAGAATTCAGGAGGACTTGAATTTGGTCTGAATGAATAGAATTGAAGAGGCATACCAATTTTCCCTAAAAGTAGAGGAAAATATGAACAAGAAGTATGAGAGAAAACAAAGTGGAAGAGGTCATGGTGGAAGATCTGGTGGATAGTTGTATGGAGGCCAAAATGAAGATTAGAAAAAGAAGGATGAGGTCAGTAGCAGTAAAAATCAGAGAGGAAAAAATTTCAATCATTTCTATGATTAGAATAATAGATATCAAAGAGGAAGTTGAAGAGGAAAAGGAAAAGGATCAGGAAGAGGAGGCTTTCGTGGAACATGTTTTCACTGTGGAGAAGAAGTTCATAGGGTGTATGAATGTCCTCAATACCAAGGAAGGATAAATAGGAGAACTGAAGGCCATGCTAGAGTTGCACATATGGATGAAGATGCAAAATTATCATATTATGAAGATCTTGAAAGAGGAGAAACACTAATTAATAGAAGAGTCCTGTTGAGTGGGAAGAATGAACCTGAGCAAAGGAGGAACTTGTTTCACACTAGATGCAACTGTAAGGATAAATGTTGTGATGTGATTATCGATAGGAGAAGCACTAACAATTTTGTGTCAAAAGAGATGGTCAAAAAGTTAAAGCTCAAGAGGCAAAAACAACCCACATCCATACCAGATCGCCTGGGTGCAAGATGACCACAAGGTCATGGTCAATGAACAGTGCCTAGTAAAGTTCAAGATTGGAGGATACCATGATGAGGTACTATGTGATATCTTACCTATGGATGCATGTCATATGTTGTTGGTTAGGCAATGGTAGTTTGACAGGAGTGATGTACATGATGGTTGTGTGAATACCTATTCCCTGACAAAGGATGAAGTGCGACATAAGCTAAAGACATAGAAGGACACAAAATAAAAGGTATGTGGTAATGCAAGAATAAGTTTTGTTGATGGAAGCAAATTCCTAGAGGGTATACGACATGAGCATATGTGTTTTTCTTTAATTCCAAAAGTTGGTAAAGAGGAAGTAGAAGATGTACTTGTAGAAGTTACAGATTTGTTGAATGATTTTCAATATATTATATCTGATAATGTACCTGATGGGTTACTGATGCAAGGAAGGATAGGAGAGGGGCCAAAGGCACACCCTAACCAAATCCACCTTGCAAAACAACACGTGGAAGAAACAACACACACCAATGAGAGAGAGAACATAGATATTTCATATATTAACTTCAAATTGATTCATATATGTCAGGCTATAAGGCCTTCCTAGTTTAGGCCAGATATTAAAATCAAGTACAAAAGTTCTCCAACATGCGAGGATCTGCCAACAATATCTAATATTCTATCTTCTATCTTCTATCCAAAAAAAACTCTCTACCTAAACTCTAACCAAATAACTACATTTATACAAGAGGCTACCAAATCAAGTCAGCATTTAGATCTACAATCAACAGAAGGGACAACCAAATCTAGGTCCACACACTTCCCAATGATGGATACCAGCATTAAATCCATGACCAAAATTAACTGCAAAAGTCAGCCTCAATAAGAACTTAAAATAAATAACTCGATAAGCAAGGATAATCGAGTGCCAGACAAGTATCACCAAGCACCAGGGAATTAACCGAGCACCAGAGAGATGACTGACCAACTTGGTCAACAAAGGAAACCAAGCAACACCAAACCAACTCGGTCAAAATAGTAACTGAGCAAAATAGAAAACTTCAAACATCTTTTTTTTTTTTTTTGTGACATAGGATTGCCAAGGACCCGAGATGCTCCTACATCAAACACCTGCAGTTATTTGAAATGATTCTCTGAATCATGAAACATGTATGATTTAAGCTACATCCAACTCAAATTATGAAATCCATGAACTGTCTTCAATCGGTCTATTTTTCCATTTTACCAGATATTCCATATACTATTTTCCTCTTGTATTTCTGCCAATTCTTTGCTCCAAAATATGCTCAACTTCTTCGGTCTGCTTCTTAGGATAATTCATTGGTACTGTCATGTCTTCATTAGGTTCATGATACTCATACAAATTAGAAATGTTGAAAATAGGTGATATATCCATGTCATCAAGTAACTCAATCTCATATGCATTTCCACTATCAAATTTTCTCAAAATATTGCAAGGTCCAAACTTCTTCATTTTCAGCTTCCCATATGTTCCAACAAGAAATCTACCTTTCTTCAAATGAACCATCACTTCATCACCAACATCAAAAGTCTTATGTCTTCTTGATCTATCGGCTCTGTCTTTATATTTCTGATTACTCTTTTCTAGCTTAAACTTCACATCTTCATGCAATGTCTTCATGTACTCAGCAAATTTTAATCCTTCAACACTTCTCTTTCTTTCATCAGCAATATCTCTTAAATCTGATATACCTCTCGGTTGTATGCCATTTACAATCTCAAAAGCTATTTTTCTAGTTTTCCTATTCACTGAATTATTGTATGCAAACTCTTCTTGTGCCAACACAAAATCCCAATTACTTGGTGTGTCTCCAACTAAACATCTCAAAAGATTTCCCAAACTTCTATTCACAACTCTTGTATGTCCATCGATCTATGGGTGAAATGTAGAACTATATTTCAACTCAGTGCCAAAATTTTTCCAAAGGGTCTTCCAAAAGTATCCAACAAATTTGTTCTCTCGGTCAGAGATAATACTCCTTGGTAATCTATGCAATTTGAAAATTTCCTTAAAGAAAAGATCTGCTACATGTACTGCATCTAATGTCTTTCTACAAGGTATAAAATGTGCCATTTTAGAAAATTTATCCACTACAACAAATATAGAATCATTACCTCTTACTATCTTCAATAAGCCAAGAACAAAGTCCATACTGATGTTAGTCCAAGGTTTCTCAGGGACAACAATTGGTGTATATAATCCAGTATTCTAACTTACTCCTTTTTCAACTTGACAAATTCCACAAATTTTCACAAATTTCTAAACATCTTTATACAATTGTGGCCAAAAGGATTTCTCCTTAAGAAAATTCAATGTCTTATCAACACCAAAATGTCCAGTCAAACCACTACTATTTTTCTCCTTTATCAAATTAGTTCTCATTGGTCCTCTCAGTATACACAACTGAATACCTTTAAACAACATACCTTCTTGAATAAAATATTCTTCCCATTTAGTACTTAGTTGATCTTGAATAGGTTCTCTGCACTTTCTCCACGACTCAGAAAAATCAGGATCAAATTCATATGAATCTCTCATGTCATCAAAGCCAAGAACTTCAATTTTCATCTTGGTCATCAAAGATCTCCTTCTACTCAATGCATCAGCAACTCGGTTAGTGACTCCACTCTTATGTTTTATCACAAATGTATAACTCTACAAATATTCAACCCATTTCATGTGTCTCTGATTCAACTTATTCTGACTACCCAAATACTATGAAGCCTTATGATTGGTATACAACACAAATTCACTCGGCATCAAATAATGTCTCCATTTCTTTAGGGCTTGAACAATAGCATAGAATTCTTGATCATACACAAAATATTTTCTTTTTGCATCATTCAACTTTTCACTAAAGAAAGAAACAGGTTTAGCTTCTTGACTCAACACAACTCCTATTACACTTCCACTTGCATCATATTCCACTTGAAATACCTTATTGAAATCAGGCAATGCCAAAATAGGAAATTTAGCAACCTTCTACTTCAGAGTCTCAAAAATTTTATCAGCTCCATGTGTCCACTTGAATTCTCTTTTGTCTCCTCTCATAGTATCAGTCATAGAATTACAAATTGAACTAAAATTCCTTATGAACTTTCTGTAAAAACTTTCCAAACCATCAAATGATCTTACCTCACTAGTATTATTAGGTGTAGGCTAATTCAAAATTGCTTCAACCTTTTCAAGATCCATTTTCAAACCATCATCTGAAATCACAAATCCCAAATACACAATCTCCTCTTTCATGAATGAACACTTTTTCGGATTTATCAAAAACTTTTCTTCTTTCAATCTCTGCAATACTTGTTTAATATGCAACAAATATTCTTCTCTGGTCTTACTGAATATCAGAATATCATCAAGATATACAATCACAAACTTACCCAAGAATTTCTTCAAAACTTCATTCATCAATCTCATAAAAGTACTTGGTGCATTAGTTAAACCAAAAGGCATAACCAACCACTCATACAAACCTTCTTTTGTCTTCAAAGTAGTCTTCCATTCATCACCTTCTCTAATTCTAATTTAATGATACCCACTTTTCAAATCAATCTTGGTAAAATACTTTGCTCCAGTCAAACTATCCATTATGTCATCCATTCTCAGTATAGGAAAACTATACTTCACTAATATCTTATTGATTGCTCTGGAATCAGTACACATTCACCATTCTCCATTCTTCTTAGGTGCCAATATAGCAGGTACTGCACAAGGACTCAAACTTTCTTTGATCAAAACTTTCTTCAACAATTCTTGAATCTATTGGTTCAATTCCTAATTCTCGGTAGGTATCAACTGATGAGGTGCCTTATTCGGTAAACTAGCTCTAGGGATTAGATCCATGCAATGATCAATGCTTCTCTTCGGTGGAAAACCATTAGGTACATTATTAGAAATGATATCTTTGTACTGAGTGAGTAACTTATCAATCTCCTCAGGGACACTGTCCTTTGTTTTCTTACTTAGTTTTTTAGGAATCACAGCAACACATACATCATTCTTCTTCAAATCCTTAACAAACTTTATTCCTTCCATCAAGCAAACTTTCATAGATGTGCAAACATTACTAACAGGTTCTTCCATCAAAGGTAACAAGATTTATCTTCTTCCATCAGCCCAAATAGTATATTTATGAAATCTCCCATCATATATAGCATGTCTATCATATTTCCAAGGTCTACGCAACAAATATGACAATAATCCATAGGCATGATATCACATAACAGCTTATCATAGTACTTTCCCATTTTCAAATTCACATAACATTGTTCACTTACCAAGAGTGTATGCTCATCTTTGATCCATGAAATTTGATAGGGCTTTAGATGTTCCAACCTTTTCAACTGCAACTTTGTAACCATTTCCTCAGATGCTAGATTCTTTGAGCTACCACTCTCAATAATTACTTTCCAAACTTTGTCAGAAACTCTACATCTAGTCTTGAAAAAACTTTTCCTTATCGGATCTTTCTTACTACTTTCACTCCAAAGTTCTCTCCTTACCATCAAGTTATTTTCCTTCTTAGGTTCATTCGATGACTCTTCTTGCACCAAAGCATTTATGTTGCTACCAACCTTCTTACTTGCATGTGTACATTCAAATGATCTATGTCCTTCTTCTCCACAATTGTAACAAATTCCTAAAAAACCACGGCTATTATAACTACCTCGGTAGTGTTAATATGATTTAGAACAATAGAGAGGGGGGCTGAATCTATTGTTATCAGGTCTAGATGTATAAAACAAACTTCAAAAACTTTTCTTTAAATCAAATCTAACAACTAAAACCAACTCGGTCATCATTGATTCCATAATAGAAATATATAACATTGCAGCCCACCACCCAAAAGTATCTAACTTGTAAAACATAGAAATGTTTAAATCAAAACATTCACACAAGCATTGACACTAGGATTTATAGTGGAAACCCAATCTGGGAAAAACCACTTTGTAACATGCTACTATTATTTTCACTCTTCTGAAGTGAGCTCAATTAAAATCCAACCCTGTCAAAGGTTACAATACACACTGTTAGGTGTGACCCGGTTAAAGAATTTCAATCACTCTGTTAGAAGTGAGCCTTGTTATGGGACTTACATACATTCCATTAGAATGCAACCTTGTTCAAAGGATTTAAACATATGACTGTTAGGTCAACCTCTGTTAAAAGGATTTTGACTATTACAATGGTTAGAAAGTAGTAGCAGTATTGATCTGAAAAACATACAACTCACTTTGCAAATATCAGATCTAATTTCGTACACAAATTCTGGTTTACTGACTTTGAAACTTTTCCATCTCCATCTCTGATATGCTCAGAACTTTACTTCAAGCAATCACCACACTTCTCCTTCAGCCTTTTCGCTTATACAATCAATAAAATCTACTGATCTTCCAGCATCCTCTTTTCACCTATGCACACACATACCTAATGCTTAGGTTCCCTGAATACTTCCTCAATTAGGTTAACTTATCTTTTGCTGCTCAATCTCCTTCATAGATCTTAGGGTTAGGTCAGATTCATTGAATCTACCCACTTTATGTTCTTTGGCTCCTTTTTTAGAAATATCTCAAATCTCTTAAAGATTTACAATAAAATATTTTTTAGTGCATTCAATGCTTTCAAACAATCAATAAATAAAGTCAACAAGTTTTACATAATCCAAGAATTCAACAATGTCAGCTCCAAATCTGAATTCTCTTCAAATATAAAAATACTGATGCTCAGTCAATACTATGATCAACTACTTGGTTTTCATGTAGAAAGCTCGATCATTACTAAAAAATGTTTTCTCAGCTTATACTATCTTTCTCGGTAATTAACTGATGTTCGGTCGACACTAGAATTTTGCTCGGCATATACTGACTTGGTCGACACTAACATCACTTAGCTTGAACATGATTTCTCCATTTTTTCTCAGTCAAGCCTACTAGTTTAGTCTTCAATCTTACTAAGATAAACAATACATTGTCTCATCATTATACAACATAGTCAAGTACACTTTGTAGTATTAAGATAACTCAACCTTTCCTTAAATGCTATTGTTACCATCCTTTCTTTCCCTTCTTCACAACAATACAATAGATATAGTACTTTCCTAAGTAGCAATAGTCTTACTAGTTAAGGTTTGACATCAATGACAACACAACAATTACTTCAATTGTAGTTTCCAATGATCTCCCTTTTTGGCATTGATGGCAACACCATATGATATCACTTGACTAACACATGGATTACCAACCAATCCAAAAACTTATCTGTCCACCAAATTTTTTTTTTGTAATATCCTTAGCTTCATTCTAATTTAGAATCTATTAGCCTCACTTCTGTGACTGTCAGAAATATCCAGATCTCCCTCTATCCTGATCCAGCTTCATCTCAATTCATCATCTCCCTTACTTTTCTTTTCAGTGTCATGTGTTATTATATCATCTCAGTTCATCTCCCTCTTTGACAAAAATGCCAAAGTAGCAACTAAAACATACATCCATCAGATGTAGATATTATCTATGTAGCTCAGTGTTTCTCCCTCTATCATCTTGCTTATGACTAATTCCTTGTCTTTTCTCTTCTTCACAACTCTAGGCCAGTCCTAAAGTGTGACAATCTTCTGCATCAATCTATCAAATATTTTTCTATAGCATATTTGATGTAGTGCTCCTAGCTTGACTAGGAAGCCTCAGTTAGGGGAAGGAACCCTAATTGACTTCTCAAATACTCATGTGCTTCTTTAGGTAAAGCTTTAGTGAATATGTCTACTAATTGTTCCTTTGTATTCACATATTCCATTCGGACTTCTTTATCTTGTACCAATTCTCTCAAGTAGTGATACTTGATTGCTATGTGCTTGGTCTTAGTATGCATCACTGGATTCTTAGAAATGTTGATAGCACTTGTGTTGTCACAAAAAATAACAACAGGTTTAGTGATTTCTTCTTTTATTCCTACCAACAATTGTTTTATCCATACCAAATTTGAATAGTTTATTGTAGCAGCAACATACTCGGCTTCAACAGTAGATTGGGAAATGAAATTTTGTTTCTTGCTCATCCAGGAGACTAATCTCTGTCCAAGAAAGAAAGCTCCACCACTAGTACTCTTTCTGTCATCTACATTTCCTTCCCAATCAACATCTATATATACTCTTAGTTCAAATCTTTCATCCTTCTTGTAATATAGCCCATAGTCAGCAGTTCCTTTCAAGTATCTCATAATTCTTTTCACAGCCATCATGTGTGTTTCCTTAGGATTGGTAGAGAATCTTGCCACAATCCCAATAGCTAGTGCAATATTTGGTCTACTATGTACAACATACTATAATTTTCCAATCATGGATCTGTACAAAGTCTGGTTCACTTCTATAGCATCCTCATTCTTAGATAACTTTTGTCCAGTAACCATAGGAGTACTCATTGATCTAGAATCTTCCATCCCAAAAGTTTTCAGTATCTCATTAACATACTTAGACTGTGTAATGAAAATTCCTTTCTTCATCTGATATACTTGTAAACTAACAAAGAATTTGATCTCACCAAACATGCTCATTTCAAATTTAGTTTTCATTTCATTTGAAAATATTTTACACAAAGCATCTTGTCCACCAAAAATGATATCATCCACAAAATTTTTTGCCAACAGGATACCTTTACCTTCTTCATCCTTCATGTACAAATTTCTTGTGTCATTTGTTCTTGAAAATCTAGTCTGTATCAAGTAGTTATGCAATCTCTCATACCATGCTCTAGGAGCTTAGTTTAATCCATATAGTGCTTTGTTTAGTTTACATACCATGTGTCTTCTGTTTGGATCAATAAAACCTTATGGTTGTTCTATGTAAACTTCTTCTTCTAGTATACCATTTAAAAATGCAAACTTGACATCCATTTGATATACCTTGAAATCTTTATAAGTAGCATATGCAAGAAAGGTTCTTACTCCTTCCAATCTAGCTATAGGGGAAAATGTCTCCCCATAATCTATTCCTTCTTCTTGTGTGTAGCCTTTGCATACCAGCCTAGCTTTGTTCCTAGTTATTTCACCATTTTCATTCAACTTATTCTGGAACACCCACTTTGTTCCTATAACATTTTTGTTTTCAGGTCTCGGCACCAGAGTCCAAGTATCATTCTTCTCTATCTGGTCTATCTCTTCATTCATTACTTGTATCCAATCTTTATTTTCTAATGCCTCTCTAGTTGACTTAGGTTCAAATTCACACAGTAAACATGTTGGATCCTTTGTCTTACTTCTAGTCATAATTCCAGTATGTTTGTCTCCAATTATCTATTCAGGCTTGTGATGTCTTCTTACATATTTTACCAAAATAGGTTCAACTCTTCTCTCCTCTATTTCATTAAGTTCCTCAACAAGATTGTCAGATTCAGCTTCTGAATGCTCGACAACCTCTTCCTGATACTCGACAACATTATCTTGTCACTTGGCATGTTCTTGTTCTCTTTCGACACTATTTTCCTGATGCTCGGTAGCATCTTCCTATCGCTCGACATTTCTTACCCGAGACTCAGCATTAGGTGCAAGTCTATTACTTGCCTCTTCTTCTTCTTCAATATACACAAAAGATCTATAATCTTCTGGTTCTCTTTTGCTATCAACTTCATTTCTTTCTGTATACTCATCAATTTTGACATTCACACTTTCCACAATTTTGTTAGTGTTAGAGTTCAACCACTTATAAGCTTTACTTTTTGTGGAATACCCTAGGAATATGCCTTCATCACTTTTAGCATCAAACTTTCCATTCCTATTGTCTTTCAATATGTAGCACTTGCTTCCAAAGATTCTAAAGTATTTAACACTCGGTGCATGCCCATGCCATAATTCATAGGGTGTCAGATTTGTACCTTTCTTGATCTATACCCAGTTAAGAGTGTAGACAACTATACTTATAGCTTCTTTCCAGTATTTCTATGCCACATTTTTTTCAATCAACAATGTCCTTGCACAATCCAAGATAGATCTATTTCTTCTCTCTGCTATACCATTCTATGGAGGTGTTCTAGGTACAGACATCTATCTTTTGATTCCTCTATCATTGCAAAATAGATTGAATTCATTTGATGTAAACTCTCCACCTCAGTCCAATCTAAGACATTTTAGGTTCCTACCTATCTCCTTCTCAACCTTAGCCAAATACCACTTAAAGAATTGAAAAGCGTCAAATTTTTCTTTTAGAAACATTACATGCATCATCCTGATATGATCATCAACAAACAAGATAAAATATCTAGCACCATAGTAACTTTGTACACCCATAGGTCCACAAAGGTCAGTATGAACCAAATCTAAAATGTTTTTAGAAGTAAAGGATTTTCTCTTGAAACTTGACTTTGTCATTTTTCCTAACTGGCATTCCTTGCACATCACATTCTCAGGTTTCTTCAATCTAGGTAGACCTCTTACTTTCTTCTTCTTACTTATTTCTACCAGATTATCAAAGTTAACATGACATAGCCTCTTATGCCACAACCAAATGTCATCAAGTTGTGCAACCATACATGCTCCTTCAAATAGGTCAAGATAGAAAAAATTACCTCTAGTCTGTTATCCACTTCTGATCAGTTCACCAGTAGCATCAAATATTTTAGCTTTCTTGTGATGAAATTCCACTTGGTAACTAGTGTTGTTGAGCTATGCAACACTTAGCAGATTGTAATTTAGACCTTCAACCCAAAATGCAATTTCACAAGAGATCTTATCAGACAGTTTAATCAAACCTTTTCATCTAACAGGACATGGTGCATCATTACCAAATTTTACACTTTTACCTCTATAATGATGTAAGGTCTCAAACTTACTCTTGTCACTAGTCATGTGATGTGAACAACCACTGTCAATAATCCATTTGTCATTCTTGTTCACATAGGAGATCAATGCAGTTTTCTCATCCTCATCAAATTCATCTTTCATTGCAACATAGAGTACCTCAATTTCAAAATCATCACTATCAGTGTCAATTTCTTCTTTAGCAATGTAACAAGATTTCTTACCTTTTCCTTTCTAGTCTTTATGTCATGCCCATAATATAACTAACCAAAAAAAACAAAACAATTTTTTTTACGTTGAACTCCCATCCAAGGCAAACAAAGAGTCTTCAAATGACTCAACATATGGGGTGAAGGTGGAACCAACTCAAGAGGAGAAAGCTCATTTCATGGAAACCAAAAACAAGCCTTCAATTGGCTTTCTCAACACACAAAAATACCACAAAATTCCACACAATGAACTTCTTATGACCCCCAAGGCTTCAAGCCACAAAATCCCTTATGACCCCCAATAGAAATGGCCACATGGAGCCCATACATCCATGTTTTTCCCTCTCCATTACAAGGAGAGACTCTAAACCAATGATTGTCCTAATTTCTCTTCACCCCCAAGGCTACTCTTCCCTCCCAAGGGTGAGTGTGGCCTTGAGAAAACTCCCTTAACAACAATACATCAAAAATTCACAAGAACAACAAGATTCACATTCACAAACAATAGACTTGCACATTAACAAGCACAAGTATTCTCATAAACATAATCTACACATCATAGCAAGTGTTACAACACAAATACATAAAGACACAACTCTAGTTTTTATCCATACAAGCATAAAAATTTTCTTGAGAGCTCATTCATATGAAAAAGAAACATATCAAGTAAAACAATGAATACAACCAACCTAGAATCCAAGCTTAAGGAAGAAGGTTGAAGAAGAGCTATCCACTTTCCTAAGTTCTCTCCAATTTAGCAAGTCTCTAATTCTAGAGAGTGGGTGTCAACCAAATTACTTCCCCAAAACTCCTACTAAAAGAGCTCTCCCACCAAACCCCCACTAACCTTCATTAATAGGCATGGCTCAAGGAGATTTTGCATCCATCATTGTCTCCCTTCATAAATGATATGAAGACCAAGAATGGGGAAAGAGGTATGGGCTTGTCCTCATTGCCAACCTTCCATTTTCGAAATTTCACTTGAGGGGTACTTTTGAAGGACCATAAATGAGTTATGGGCTAATATTGACTAAAATTAAACTCCCAAACCAAGGTACATCAAGTGGGGTGGCTAAAAAAGACCCTAATTACTCCCTAGGGGCTCATTTAACCTCCCTAAACTGCACTGGAAGTTTGAATTCGGGTTCAACATGGTTTGACCTACTCTAAGGCTTCCTAACCAAGGATTTACAAGGAAAACCTAAAGGTGGCACCATCCTAGGTTAGTGGCATCCAATCCCAAGTGGACATGACATGGCCACAAGTACACACACATGTGTCAAGTGACACAAACAAGAAAGAGACTTCACAAGCCATTTGGCATTTCCACTTGGGCTTGCACAACATAAATTACATTAACAATTTACATATAAATAAAATACACCTATGCACATTACTTTCAAGAAATAAACATGATACAACGAGGTTCTTGGCTTCTCACTAGAAGCAACCTTGGCTCAGATTGATTAACAAAAGTCTATGCTCTAGTTCCCCGAATTTACCATGGCCTATTTCCCTACACACTCAAATCCAATATCAGTATTCCAAGGAAATATACATGTAAATTCCATAACTTTCATAATCAAATAATTCTCAAGAAATTAAGCATAATTAAGTCAAAGTTCCACATGGCATAATCATTCCTTCATGAATCTCATCATGAAATATACAATTCATCACTAAATTAAATTTGAAACATAATTCATTGCATACATATATAATTTAATTGCAACAAAAATTCATCATGACATCACAATCATTCATAAAATCTACTAAATCTCACATAAAGGTTCCAAATAAATATCACAGTTTCATCAAAAAAACATAACTGAATGTGCAACTAAACTCTAAGGTGATAAAACCATAACATAAAGTACCATTAAATCCAAAAAGTGTATCAATGTACCAAATCATAAGTATCAGAATGCGAATGTTCAATATTGCTATGATGGGTTAGGATGAGGCCTCACACTTTGTACCTTCAACAGCTTATATCATCTCATCTATCTTTGTGTTTGTTGTTTCTTTCTTCATCTTTATCATTCCTGTCAGGACATCTAGCAGCTATATGACCAACTTTATTACATGAAAAACATATAATAGGGAGTTTACCTTTATATTTTCCTTTTCCCCTTCTCAGTCTTCTAGCCATAAGAGCTTCTAGATCTTCAAGTTCTTCATCAGAAATGTCACTATCACTTTCACTTTCACTTTCACTTATGCATCTTTCTTTTTCTTTCTTTGGCTTGTTTAGAACTAATTGTGACTTAAATGCAGATTCAACATTACCAATACTACCAACAGTGAAGTTATCATAGTTAGAGAGTTCAAAAGCAGTCAACTTGCCAACCAAACTTTCCAAAGTAAGCACATTTGCAGAGTTACATCTAGATTCCTGAATAGCTAAGATCTTAATAGCATATATAGGACACAGAGTTCTTAGTACTTTTCCAATTATAGTTTCATCATCAATAGTCCCATTTGCTCCTCTAATAACATTCACAACTTCTTTTATTCTACCACAATATTGTGCAATGTTCTCACCTTCTTGCATTCTCATTTCATCAAACTTACCTCTGAGACTCTCGGCCTTAGCTTTCAGTACATTTATGTCACCACCATAGATCTTTGCAAGAGTGTCCCACATCTCCTTAGCACTTGTGCAATCCTTAATGTCCTCAAATTCTGGATAGCTTAGGGCAGATGCAATTTCTAGTATTGCCTGATTGTGTTCTTTCTTAGCTCTCATTTCTTCAGCAGTCAAAGGTTCAATAGGTGAGACATAGTCATTCTCAATGTAGTACTTTATAGAATCACTAATACCAACCAGATGTAGCTTCATCAAGCTTTTCCATGTAGGGAAGTTTTATTTATTTAGCTTCGGTACCTCCTTCTTATACATCCTGATCATTTGCTTCAAGTCCCTTTAAACTTGATTTCTGTAAACACCAATAATAAGCAACACAGCTCTGACACCAATTGTTAATATGATTTAGAACAACAGAGAGGGGGGGTGAATTAGTTGTTCTCAGGTCTAGATGTATAAAACAAACTTTAAAAACTTTTCTTTAAATCAGATCTAACAACCAAAACCAACTTGGTCATCACTGATTCGATAATAGAAACATATAACATTGCAGTCCACTACCCAGCTGTATCTAACTTGTAAAACATAGAAATGTTTAAATCAAAACATTCACACAAGCATTGACACTAGGATTTATAGTGGAAACCCAATCTAGGAAAAACCACTTTGTAACATGCTACTATTATTTTCACTCTTCTGAAGTGAGCTTGGTTAAAAGTCAACCCTGTCAAAGGTTACAATACACACTGTTAGGTGTGACCCGATTAAAGGATTTCAATCACTCTATTAGAAGTGAGCCTTGTTATGGGACTTACATACATTCCATTAAAATGCAACCTTGTTCAAAGGATTTAAACATATGACTGTTAGGTCAACCTTTGTTAAAAGGATTTTGACTATTACAATGGTTAGAAAGTAGTAGCAGTATTGATCTGAAAAACATACAACTCACTTTGCAAATATCAGATCCAATTCCGTACACAAATTCTAGTTTACTGACTTTGAAACTTTTCCATCTCCATCTCTGATCTACTTGGAACTTTTCTTCAAGCAATCACCACACTTCTCCTTTAGCCTTTTCACTTATATAGTCAATAAAATCTACTGATATTCCAACATCCTCTTTTCACCTATGCACACACATACGTAATGCTTAGGTTCCCTTAATACTTCCTCAATTAGGTTAACTTATCTTTTGCTGCTCAATCTCCTTCGTAGATCTTAGGGTTAGGTTAGATTCATTGAATCTACCTGCTTTATGTTCTTTGGCTCCTTTTCTAAAAACATCTCAAATCTCTTAAAGATTTACAATAAAATGTTTTTCAGTGCATTCAATGCTTTCAAACAATCAATAAATAAAGTCAACACATTTTACATAATCCAAGAATTCAACAATGTCGGCTCCAAATCTAAATTCTCTTCAAATATAAAAATACTGAGGCTCGGTCAATATTGTGATCAACTACTCGATCTTTATGTAGAAAGCTCAATCATTACTAAAAAATGTTTCCTCGGCTTATACCATCTTTCTCGGTAATTAACTAATGTTCGGTCGACACTATAATTTTGCTCGGCATATACTGACTCGGTCGACACTAACATCACTCAACTTAACATGATTTCTCCATTTTTGTTCAGTCAAGCCTACCAGTTTAGTCTTCAATCTTACTAAGATAAACAATACATTGTCTCATCATTATACAACATAGTCAAGTACACTTTGTAGTATCAAGATAACTCAACCTTTCCTTAGGTGCTATTATTACCATCATTTCTTTCCCTTCTTCACAATAATACAATAGATATAGTACTTTCCTAAGTAGCAACAGTCTTACCAGTTAAGGTTTGACATCAATGAAAACACAACAATTGCTTCAATTGCAGTTTCCAATAGGTAGTTACTGCCTCTGCCTCTAGATGAAATTTCATCTTTCCACTTGGTCTTTCCTTTATCTAGATTTGTCTTTTTTGGTTTAGATCTAGTATTTTCACCATAAGATCTACCTCTTCCTCTAGGGAATCTACCACCTCTACCTCTTTGTCTTTGCTCATGTTTGTTGTTTAATTTCTCCTAATCTTTCAATGCAAATTGATAAGCTTCTTCAATGTTCTCCAATTTGACAAAACTAATTTCTTCTTGGATGGAAACCCTCAAACCATTTAGGTATCTAGCAATTCTTTCCACATCATCTTCATCATGTCTAGATCTGATAGCTAACCTATAGAATTACTTAGTATATTCTTTTACCGAGATACCTTTCTACCTTAAACTTTGTATTCTCCTAATTAGATTAATCTAATAATCACAAGGTAAGAACTTTCCTTTTAATTTATTCAACATTTTATTCCATACCTTGATTTTGTCTTTGTCTTTACTCTTTTTGTCCAATTGTAGATGTTTCCAACATAAGGATGCATGAGTTTTCAACTTTGTACTTGCAATTTTCACCTTCTTTTCCTCAGGTATATTTTCATATTCAAAGCTATTTTCCATCTAAGTGATCCAGTCCACCAATTCATTAGAATCCAATTTTCCACTATACTCAGGAGGATTAAAGTGTGGTGTAGACTTCAGACTTGTCAAAGCCTTCAAGAATCTTTGCTCACCCTGATCCATCACAAGTGCAAGTTCTACATCAACTTATTCCACCTCAATTTCATCATCACTAACATCTTCAAGATGTCTTCTTCTTCTCTGGGCTATTTCAATAGCTTTGCAACAAGTTTTCTCAACATGTTTGCCAATCCTAGATCCGCATCTTGCCTCCCACGAACCATCTTGAAACCCTCTACAATTGTAGGTCAAATCGCAATCTACTACCCCATAATAAATTAACTAGGGTTTGACAAGAAGGAACCCTCAAACCTAGATTCACAAACCTAGATCCAGATCTCACCTCACTCTGATACCACCTCAAGGAAGGATATGAGAGGGGCCAAAGGCACACCCTAACTAGATCCAACTTGTAGGAACAACACGCGGAAGCAACAACACATAAAAGTGAGAGAGAGAATGCATATCTTCATATAGTAACTTCAAATTGATTCATATATGCCAGACTATAAGGCCTTCTTGGTTTAGGCCAGATATTACAATCAAGTACAGAAGTCCTCCAACATGCGAGGATCTACCAAAAATCTCTAATCTTCTATCTTCTATATTTTATCCAAAAAAACTCTCCCTAAACTCTAACCAAAAAGCTACATTTATAAAAGAGGCTACCGAATCAAGTCGACCTTCAGATCCATAATCAACGGAAGGGATGACTAGATCTAGGTCCACACACTTCTTAATGATGGATACCAACATTAAATTTGTGACCAAAATTAACTATAAGAGTCAGCCTCAATAGGAACTTAAAATAAAAAACTTAGTAATCAAGGATAACTGAGTACTAGAAAAGCATCACCAAGGGCCAGGGAATTAATCGAATGTCAGAGAGATGGCAAACCAAATCAGTCAATAAAGGAAATTGAGCAACACCGAACCAACTCGGTCAAAACAAGAACTGAGCAAAATAGAAAACATCAAACATCTTTTTTTTTTGTGACACAAGATTGCCAAGGACTCGAGATGCTCCTGCATCAATTACCACCAATAAGAAAGATCATTCATTAGATGGACTTGATCCTAGGAGTCAGTTTCCAAATAAGGTAGCCCACAGAGTGACACCAACAAAAAGTGAAGAGTTGAACATACAAGTACATGAGTTGTTGCAGAAGGGGTTGATTTAGGAGAGCTTGAGTCCATGTGATGTACCAACATTATTATCACCAAAGAAGATTGGATAATGGAGGATGTGTATAGATTCCAAGGCTATAAATAAGATCACAATCAAGTATAGGTTTCCATTGTCGTAGATCGATGATAAATATGGATTGTTTGAGTGGAGATGTGTATTTCTCAAAGATAGTTCTAAAGAGTGGATACCATCAGATTTAGATCAGAGAAGGAGATGAATGGAAGATTACCTTCAAGACAAAGGAAGGATTGTATGAGTGGTTAGTCATGCCTTTTGGGCTAACCAATGCACCAAGCACTTTCATCCAGCTCATGAATGAGGTTCTAAAATAATTTCTAGGTAAGTTTGTCATTATTTACCTAGATGATATTTTGATCTTCAGTAAGACGTTGGAGGAACATATAATACATATTCGTGGGGTGTTTGAGAAGCTAAGAAAAGAGAAATTATTGATTAATTTGAAGAAGTGCAATTTTGTGAAGGAGTTAGTGTATCTAGGATTTGTAGTTTTAGAAGGTCTAAAAATGGACCCAGAGAAAGTGAAGGCTATCCTTGAATGGCCTACTCCAAGGAGTGCTACTGAGGTAAGATATTTTCATGGTTTGGCTAGCTTTTATAAAAATTTTACCAGGAGTTTTAGAGTATTTGTGGACCCTTGAATGAAACAATGAGGGGGGATAGGAAATAATTTAAGTGGACTACATGGGCAGATAAGAGTTTTAGACTATTGAAACAAAAAGTTACAGAACAACTTGTTTTAGCACTTCCAAATTTTAATAAGGTGTTTCAAGTATAATGTGATGCTAGTGGTATTGCAATAATAGCTTTCTTGAGTCTATAAGGTAAACCTGTTGCTTATTTCAGTGAGAAGTTAAATGATGCCAAGAGAAAATATTTTTTTTATTGATGAAGAGTGCTCGCCTTAATACCACAAACACATAACAGAAACAGAGAAACAACAATTTGCAAGAATAGAAAATGGGCTTCTTATTATCTCCACAAGTGTGGAATTACAAATTTCAAAATTACAATATGCAAAGCCACATGGGAATTCCCCTTACAATATTCTGTAGAACAAAGCCTTGAATCATTACCCAAATCTACCTAGAATTGCCCTAGACAACACTACGGGCCTTCATTATATAGGCAATTTCCACCGCCCGAGAAGGTTCCAGAAATTTAGCCCAAAGGGCCGACCAAACTTAGAATTATTTTATTTTACAATTTATTACATCAAAGCCGGCTCAAAATAACTTTTGAAACCCAAACAAAGATTTTGAAGGAAAATCATTTTCTGCCATTTCAGGTGACCCAACTTCTGAAGACCATAAGTCATCGCCAGTTGACCCAATTAACTATTACGACCCCATTTCAAAAAGGCCACGAAGTGATCTATAGGCCCAATTTGTGCAAGCGCTTATAACCCAAATTTTTGACCTCATCCGGGGCCTTTAAAGTCTTCAGAACTGAGTTCAAAGTTTTTGTACCCTACTGCCAATACTGAAAATCTTCAATATCTACAAAGCTAGACTTGATCTGTTAATGAAAATTTACTCGCAAGTTGATATGACTGAGATGAACCTCCACATGTGAAATTAGAACATTCCAAGATCGTATGACCAACTTACTAAAAATAGAAAGTTTCCATAAATAGCAGCTCTGCACAAGATAGCCCTTATTGAATACAAAAATAGAAATATTTTTAGGTGATGCAAGATTGCTCTTACAGCTAGGATGCTCCTGCATCATTTATGATAAAAAATTTTATGCTATAGCTTAGACATTAAAGAAGTAGAGACATTATCTTCTTCCTAAAGAGTTTGTTTTATATACTGATCATTAAGCTTTGCAATAATTGAATAGTCAAGGAAAGTTGAATCAAAGACATTTGAAATGGGTTGACTTTTTACAGAGTTATACATTTGTTTTGAAACATAGCAGTGGAAAGTCTAACAAGGTTGCAGATGCTCTTAGCAAAAGGAAACTTTTGCTGAAAAAGATGTAGATTGATGTGGTTGGGTTCAAGGAACTCAAGAGTTTGTATCTAGAGTATCCTAATTTTGGTGAAGCTTGGAAAGCTTGTACATAACCTATTACTCTAGACATAACAAAGTGGTTGAATTTTATCATCCAAGATGGTATGCTATTTAGAGGGAGTCAGTTGTGCATCCCATGAAGTTCTATGAGGGAGAATCTCATCAAGGAGAAGCATAGTGGAGGATTGGCTAAAGATTTTGGTCGAGATAAAACCCTTGCTTTGGTTAGTGAGAATTATTATTGGCCACAGTTGTAGCAAGATGTCAAGAAGTTTGTACAAAGTTGTAGAGTATGTCAAATGGAAAAAGGAGTAAAACTGAATACACGGTTGTATCAACCGTTACATGTACCGGAGAAGCCATGGGAGGATATAAGTATGGACTTTATTCTTGGTTTACCAAGGACAATGGGGACATGATTCAATTTTTGTGGTGGTTGACAGGTTTTCAAAGATGACACTTTTCATTCCTTGCAAGAAGACTAACGATGTTGTTCATGTAGCATAATTATTTTTCAAAGAAGTGGTGAGACTACATGGTTTGCCAAAGAGCATAGTTTCAGATCGGGACACTAAGTTTGTTGGATATTTCTGGCACATATTGTGGAAAAAGTTAAAGACAAATTTGAAATTTAGTTCATCACATCATCCATAGACTGATGGACATACTAAGGTGGTGAATAGGAGTTTGGGAAATTTGTTGAGATGTTTGGTTGGAGATAAGCCAACATGATGGGATTTGATTATAACATAGGCATAATTTGCATACAATAATTTTGTTAATAGGAGCACTGGTAAATCACCGTTCCAGATTGTATATGGAAGTAGTCTCAAAAATGCATCTGAGTTGAGAAAGATAGATGAAGGAGAAATAAGTAGTGTTGAAGCTAAGGATTTTGTAGAACATTTGAAGATTATCCATGAGGAGGTGAGGAAGCACATTATCAAGATGAATGTGAAGTATAAGAATAAGGCATATGAGAAAAGGAGGCATACAGAATTTTAGGTTGGGGATGAAGTCATGGTTCATTTGCGAAAGGAGTGATTTCTAGTAGGTATATATAACAAGTTGAAAATGAATAAGTTTGGGCCATGTAAGATACTAAAGAAGCATGATTCAGGAAATACCTGAGGTAGAATTGTCTACTAAGCTAAATATTTCACCATTATTTAGCATTTTAGATCTGACAGAGTATCATGAAGGAGGTGTTAAAGATGAGATCACATAAGCACAATGGAGTATTCCATAAACTACTTCAGCTATCAAGGAGATTGAGGATATATTGGATAGTCATGTTGGCAGAAGCACAATGAACATGACATATGAAGAATATCTGGTCAAATGGAATGGACGACCTATAGAGGATTCATCATGGTTGACAAAGTAGGAGGTTAACCATCTTGGTTTTCCTTTGCACACTTGAGACGTGACAGAGTCACTTCTCAAATTACCTCAGGTGTTTGATGCAGGAGCATCCTAGGTGTAAGGGAAATCTTTGATCACCCAAAAATATTTCTGGTTTCTTTTCAATAAGGGCTATCTTATGCAGAGTTTCTATTTATGGAAACTTACTATTTTTAGTAAGTTGGTCATATGAGTTTGGAATGTTTTGATTTCACAGGTGGAGGTTCATCTAAATCATTTCAACCTACCAGTTGATTTTCATTGCCACATCATTTGTATTGGTGAAGTTATAGAAGTTTTTGGGTATGAAATCTTTGAGCTCAATTTTGAAGGCCTTAGAGGCTTCAGATCGTGATCGACTTCCAATTGATTGGAGCTTGCGCAAGTCAAGCACTATAGATTAGGTCCTACCATTTCTGATAAGTGGTTATAATAGAAAAATGGAGATACGGTTAAAAAGTTATGGCCTCCAAAAGTTGGGCTACCTAAAAATAAAATTTGTAGTTATTTTGAGTTTACCCTAATGTAATAATTATGAAAAATAAAATAATTTTAGGGTAAGTCGACCTTAATGGCTAAATTTCTAGATCCATCCTGGGTGGTGGAAAATTGTCTATATAAGGAAGGCCTGTAGTGTTGTCTAAGGCAGTTCTGGGCAGTTCAGAGTAGTTCTGGGTAATAATTCGAGGCTTTGTCCTACAGAATATTGTAAGGAAAATGCCCATGTGGCTTTGCATCTTGTAATTCTGAAATTTTTAATTCCACACTTGTGGAGATAATAAGAAGCCCATTTTTTTGTTCTTATAAATTGTTGTTGTGTCTCTGTTTCTGTTATGTGTTTGTGGTATTAAGGGGAGCACCCTTCATCATGTATAATGCTATACATGATAGTTGTATTGTTATGAAGCTTACATTCTCCATGTTCAAAGTTGTGAAATATTAATGCAAGGTCATTTTGAATTAGTATACCACTAATCAACCCCCCACCCCCCTTGCATTGGTATTGTACTCCAAAATACATTAGTCAATTCTCCATAAATATTGGAAAAGGAGGAGGTGGCTCATATCTAGAGGCAACACTCATAGGCATTACTAGTCGATTAGGATATTTTTGTATCAAATTTGTTAGATGAGCCATCTATTTGTGACTTGCATCTGAATTCATTTCCAATTATGATGAGCACCTAAGGGTACACCCTTGTTGCACATCACTAATTGTTGCAAAGACCAAAATCAAGAGGTTAAGCATATCAACCAGAAGTAGGTGTTTTTAGGGGGCTAGGGATAACTTGGTGTGCTGTTGTTTCTTCCTTTGTTATATTTTCATGCTTTCTTTTGACTTTCCTTTTCCTCTTGATCTCTCGTGGCTTCTTGTTATCATTCTTCCTTCTCCTATGCTTGAATTAACCTATTAGTTATTTCTTGATATTTTATTTCTTTCCTCTCTAGTCTATTTATTTTTGCTATTGCCTATTTTCCCTTATGTTCTACCTTTGTATCCCTCATCTACTCCTTCTTAGCTTGTTTCAAATCCTCATTTCTCTTGTTTTTTTCATATTTTTCATTAAGCAAGACAACACAGGCATATGCTGTCAAAATTTATGACTTCCTATGAAGATGAAGCACTCCCAAATGACCTCCATGTGATGATTGTTGTACCCCTATACTAGAAGTATCAAGAATCTCCTAGATGAGGTTGTTTTTAGATACCTATCCTTTTGTGTTCATGAACAAGTCAGTATCTTAGTCACTTGTGTGATTTATCTCCTCACAATCACCACCATCTTGTTGGTCAAAATTTATTGCATTTTTAAAATAATGAATCAGCTCTAATAGATCAATATGAGGTGGGGATGACATGGAAAGGGTGAATTCTTTTTCAAAAAAAATCATAACCACTCTAATATTTGTTGTTAGTTTATTCTGCCAATCAAGTACACTAGCTTGAGTTGGCAAACTTAGACCTTCTCCAATATCCATTTCCTTATTATGGGATACAGGAACATCTATAATATTTGGGTCAAATGGTTGTGGTGGAAAAATTGGACCTTTTAATGTACTATTGTAAGTATCTAAAATGAAATGTTAAGGAATATGAAGCAAGCTAAACATTCAACAAAGCAATCTAAATAAACATTTATGATTAGACCTACAAAATGAAGACAAAATAACAAATGGAATGCAAACCTCAAACCAAGAAGCCTTCAAGTTGTAGAAGATTTTTCCAAGGATGGAATGTGTGCTCAAATGTTATGCTCAAGCTTCAATGAAGATTTTTGCATTATGATGGTAGCTTCCTTAGATTTTAGGCTTTCAAAATAGCATGATAACTTTGCATAAAAGATGGATGAAAATGAAGGAGGGAGAGGCTCAATATAAAGGAAAATGGAGGATGAACAAACGGTCAAGATGAAAACTTGGGGAAGGGTGGAGATGCGTCCAAGGGAGAGCACATGGATTGTGCTTTCTCAAATGCATAGCATTGTGACAAATGTCACAATGGAGAAGGTGAGAGGAGAGGCCAAATCCTTGAGGAATGTGACAACTTTGGAAGGTGTGGAGGGGGACAAATGTGTAAGAGGCTTTTATGATTTGGCATTGGAGGATGTGGTGATGGTGACATGAGTTGACTTTGAGTTGGTTTAGCATTTCTTAATCTTGGATTATGATTGTACAAATGTTTAAGGGGTGATTAGGCTTGGATTAGAGGGTAAGTGGGAGATTAGGAGGATGTGGTGAGAGGAGAGAGAATGAGTGAAGGGTTAGATTAGCTAAGCATGGGTTATTAGCTAAATGGAGGAGGATTAGGATTTTTAGAATTAAATATTTTATTTAATTCCAAGTGGGAGGAAAAAGGGGTTTATGAATTAATTTAATTAGATAAGTGTATCCATTTAAATTAATAGAAGAATAGGGATTTAATTAATTATCAAACTATAGGTTTGTCATTTAGATAATTAATTAGATCATAGTTAATTAATTAAATTAATTAACTAGGAGATGACATAAATTAATTAAATAATAATATTTAATTAACAAGATGTCCTAGGAGAAGACTAAATAAAATTACTAAATAGTGTAATCAAATTTAGGTGTCTACATTTTGCCCCTCTTCGACGTAGTGTTAAAATAACACTATTTCAAAGATGTTTTTAACAATATATAGATGACACGAAGAATGGACTTGGTAGTAGAGTTGCCCCAGTTATGGGTCAAGATGCTAGGCTGGATGATGCCTCCTTGAGAGGGTGACAGGGAAAGAAAAAGGGGCTCGACCAATGGCTCGAAAGGAAAAGAAAAGAAAAAAGGATAAGGTCATTGCAGGCTAAGAAGGGGGATGCATGAGGAAAAAGGGAGATGAAAAAGGTAATGAGGGATGAGATTTGGTGCGAGGGGAGAAAAAAGGGGGTGAAAAGGCTTTCAGGAAGGAAAATGAGGGCTCAGGATGGCCTTTATAAGGGCCGAAGGCATTAAAATGAATTCATTGTAACACCGAGAGCCTAGAAATTGTGATTTTGGAGCTCTGATAAGCGAGGATGAGATGGTACAAAGAGGGTGACTGACAAACTGGATGGACATTGTGAGATGTGTACGACATAATGGAGCACCGAACTAAGAGGTAGGATCAAAAAAATTGGATTTTCATTTATTTTTTCATGCATTTATTGCTCTTTGTTTGTTGAAAAGCCACATTCCCATGGAGCGTGCGCTTGGCAGGAATGCACTCATGGTGGCGGAATCATGTTCTTGTGAAACATGCAAGGGTAGGAAAAAAAATGGGGGGTAGAAGAGTTTTGTGGGATTGTGAAAATGCCACGATCTCTCGCGGGACTGCGATTTTGCAAGAATGTCTTGTGGGATCACGTTCTCGCGGGCTAGGGCAGCGGGGTGCCAAAAATGGCATTCCTGTGGGTTAGAAGGGGAAAATGCAAGTAGTGCGGGAATGCATTCCTATGTCGCTAGGGGGTTTGCAGGAATGAGGGAAGGGAGTCCCCTACGAGAATGCAAGGACAATACTTTCTATGGGAACGCGGGGAAGAAAAAATCCTTTGGGAATACGAGAAAATGCTTTCTTCATGGGAATGCGGGGAAAAGCAACTTAGGTTTGGTTAAAGTAGAAAACTGACATATTGTCTTGGCTTGGATGCAATGGTCGATGGATTGATTGACTAGTCGAGAGTGACGCACAATGGTCTTGATCATCTAAGAGCAATTTAGTGCAGTAGATTGGGCTTAGGTGGACATGCTTGGGCTGGGATATCTAGCTCAGATGTTGCAGAGGTAGACCTTCATAGCCATGGTGACAGCGCTCTATGAGCATTAGCACTTAGAGATAGGGACATTTCATCTACCCACTGGGGAGATGATAGTGACTTTGGAGGATGTATATTGCATCTTCAGATTACCAGTGTGAGGGACACCTATGGTAGCAGGGGTATACACATAGGCACAGGTGGTGGCCCCATTATTAGGGCCAAGTGTGGTACCACATCTATCACATGGACAACTAGCATTAGCACAACATGTAGTAGTGGCACCAATGACATGATTGGTACACTTTTATGTGCTAGGACTAGTGCTAGGGTATAACTCCTCAAACATAGGTGGTAGGAGCATTACATTAGCACTAATTCCTATGATCATCTAGATTGTGGATGCAGGGGTACTAGCAGCATGGGGGACCATGATGCTTGCAAAGATGTATCAGGACTTGCATCAAATAGTCTACCATGGAGCGGGGAATATGGGGAGGAGCTTTGGTTTTGCCTCCCTTTTACAGGTTTGGGCATGGGAGCACATAGCAATACTATGGCCCTTAGGCCAAGTGGATAGGCAGGCTGTTGAGCTTGTAGCATATAGCTAGGGGGATTTGGTTACATACCCAGAGAGTATGGACACTGAATTCTAGCATGAGATGCTAGATAGGATATTAGATATGATTATATGGCATCCATACCTTGGACAGGTGCCATGGGTAGAGGATGCATGGGAGCTACCATACACTATGATGCCGACGCATCTCACAGGGTGATGGGATTACATCATTGAGTAGTATAGGCCCGATAGGACCTCACGTTAGTTTAGGTTTAGGCAAGACAGACTAGATGGAGAGTGGTGGTATTAGCGGGCCACACGTGAGAGGATAGAAGATTTTGGGCTACCGTTGGATAGGGGAGGGTTGTTGGCCACCTATTAGGCTATGCAATCATTTCCTTGGGATTGGGTTGGAGGGGTGGTGGATCCAAGGACCACACCAACATATGATGCCTGGTTCTAGCCACCTAGGCCAGTAGGTAGATCAGGACTACCAGATGGTGTGGGAGTGGTGCCTATGTATAGGGGCCAGGGGAGGAGAGCATTGCGGGTGAGGGGGAGGATTAGAGGGAGGGGAGGGAGAGGAGGAGACAAAGGAGGGAGAGGGTGAGATGGAGAGGAGGAGATAGAGGAGGGAGAGGAGGAGATGGGGATGGAGATGGAGATGGTGATGGGATGGATGTGGATGGGGGGGGAGGAGATGGGAGAAAGGTACCCGTAGGGCCACCACCACCAGGGTCACCACCACTAGTGGGGCCACCACCACCAGCAGTAGGAGTAGGGTCATTGAGAGGTGGTGGGGATGACACAGTAGGGCACCTGGCCTCACTACAGGTTGCACATGACAAGACCACCCAGATGCTTTATGATGTACAGGGGGAGATGGATGCTATGAGAGTGGAGAGGGATCTCTTAGTGGCAAAGAGAGATGACCTAATTTAGGAGAGGGATAGCTTGATTGTGTGCTTAGCACAATCTATATCAGAGGGCTTGATGACAGTGGATGAGAGGGAGTGACTGCGGAGGGAGAGGGATGCACTGGTGGTGGATAGGGATGCTCTTATGGCAGAGAGGGATGGTTTGCGGTCAGAGTAGGATTAGCTACTGGGGGAGAGGGACACCTCCACATGGGGGTCCCATGAGGGATTAGGGGAGGTATCTCACCTCTAGCAATAACTGGTGAGACTAGGGGAGAAAATTGGATTCTATAGAGGGCTATACTATGTAGCAATACCACCAGAGCGGGCACATCATTACAGGGATCCGAGCCAACCACTACTCATAAGATCAGGATCTAGTGGGAGAAAGAGGATAGGGGCTAGTGGTAACCACATATCAGGGGCTAGTAGTAGCCATAGGACAGGGTAGAGGAGTTGTCAGTCGAGCCACTCATAGATTCATCAGCAGTCAGTTGGTGGCTCGGTACAGATGGTAGAGGCAGTGGGATTTGATATACATATAGGGATGGAGATGGATGTAGGGGCTATTGGGATATCTAGGGAGGTGTAGAGTACATAGATATAGGGCATAGGTATATAGGGTATAGTGGGTAGGCCACTAGTCCTACAGGTACCACTAGAGGTAGACCCCTTGGGATGGGGATTTTGACATGTAGCCCCCCTCAGGAGAGGCAGATAGGAAGTGATCTCCTATGATTTTGATCATGTATTTTATGATTTATTCATTGATGGAGGACATAGTCCCGATTGTATATGTATATCTATACTATTGATATGATCATGGACTCAGACAGACATTTATTTTTTTTGTGCTTTGGGTTGGGACATGTACTTTATTCTTTGCGATGATTTTTTGATATATATATATATGATGAGTTGGGGGGATATGATGTACAGTATATGGATGTATGAATGCATATGATGTACTAACATGGATGATGTAGGATGTGATGTGATTTCCATATGCTATGAGACTGACATGTGTGTGATGCAGGATGTGTGTGAGTTGATATGTGTTATGAGATGCATTATATGAGATGTATGTGTTGATGATTTGTGGATGCAGGATGTGATGTAAATGCTTTTGATATATGATGCATGTATGTTATGATGAAATGCATATCTTGATGGATATTTAATATGTTCTAACAATGCAAGATAAAAATGACTTAACAATGCAAGATACAAATGACTTAACAATGCAAGATAACAAAATGAATCTAATGGATCTAAGAGAACTTAATGAAAGATAAGAAATGAACCTAAAATGAACCTTAACAATGCAAGATTAAAATGAATCTAGAATGATATGAAAGGAAAGATATGAATGAACCTAAAATGAACCTAAAATGAGATGAATGAATGATATGAATGAATCTAAAATGCACCCTCACAATGCAAGATTAAAATGAATCTAATGTGAGATGGACAAAATGAATTAATGCACCTAAAAATGAATTTCAAGAATGCAAGATGCAAATGATATAAAATGGATCTAATTAATGCAAGACAATGAATGAACGTAGGATGATATGACATAATGCAACCTAGGGTATGAGTGGGAAATGAAATGCATGCATGTTAGGAAGGTGAATGAGAAAATATGAATGCAGATGGGAGATCGAGGATGAGGTGTAAGGGATGGCACAACATATCACTACCGAATTGCACCCTCACTGAGGGAGGTAGGGGACAATGGATGAAGGAGGATATTTGCACAATCACAATCCAAAGGTCAAGAACATGAGGTGAGATGGGTGGATAAGTTTGCATCATGACAAGGTGTTGATGGGGGGAAGATGGGTGAAAAATGGGGTGTAGGGAGGATGTTGGATGGGGATTTGCTGTAGGATGATGCTTTGATGTTGGATAGGGATGGGATGAGATTTTTTTTAGATGTTTGATAGGGAAGGGGATGTTTAGTGAAGCTTGAGAATGGGGTTTTCTGAGGGAACACCACCATGTAGTTTTGAGCACTTATTTTGATATAGCAACAGAAGGGATGAACTGCAGTTACTAGGAACTTGAGGTTGTGTTGCTAGCGTTGCATAGGACTGATGCAAAAAAGACACGCAAGGGTTGCTCCAACATCACACGTGCACCCCGAAGGACGCATGGTAGAAATGATGTGAGGGAACCCACAAATAAACAATATTGCCCAAGTGCACCAAGTAACCCAAAAGATCACAAGTGAAATGTGCAAGGGTCATGTCTGACTAACTCATAGGCAGAAACAAAAGATCACAAAAACAACATTCCCTAGAATAACGCCTCCTGTTGTAGCACACCATGATATAAATGATCATGGTGGCTTTAAGGGGAGTAGTCAACTGAGATCACAAAATCAATTGAAAAGATGAAACAAGCAAACTGAAAACAAAGCAATAAGACCAAAAGATGTCCTTTGCCAAAAGAGATCAACTAACTGTGGATGTTGAGATTAGGTCAGACATGGAGGAAGGATGCATCCTACAAGGACCTGGTTGATGGGTACTGACTTCATTTGGAACCGTTGATGGGCAAATGAACAACCTTTGGAGAATCATAGTGACACAGGATACTTGCTGAGGGAACATTGTTGATATTGTGGTCATTGTGGGCCATGTGATTTGTGATCAAAAAGTACTACTAGGAGAGACCAAAATAATATGTACAAGATGGAGATACTATATACAACGGGTATGTACAACATTGCAAGAAGTAGGATAGGAAGTCTCATGTGCTGGCGCAGTGGGAATGACACCTTGGGAATAAGGGATGAGTGAAACAAAATGAAAAGTGGTGAATGGATTTGGATGGGTTGGGAACAGGAGTTTGATAGATAATGATATGGTCCACTATGTATGGTGCTTGTTTACCAGGTTTTCACCAACATGCTTGTCCAAGGTTCTTGAATTGCCAAGTTTTCACCATTGGACGGTATTTTTCTCTTTACTTTTTTCCATATTTTGATTTTTTTTTATTCATCAAGGTGCCTATTTGCCAAGTTTTCACTAGGATGATGATTTTTTTTAGGACATTTTTCAATTTTTAGGATTTTTTCAAGATCATATTCTGATTTTTTAAGGATTTTTTTATTTTTATTTTTTTATCAGGATCATATTCTAATTTTAAGGATTTTTTCAGGATCATATTTTGATTTTTAGGATTTTTTTCAGGATCATATTCTGATTTTTAGGATTTTTTTTCAGGATCATATTGATGCTTCAGGCGTAGAACCACTTTAGATGTATGATATTAATGGGATCATTAAGAGGCTCTCCTTTAGGTGTAGACAACTGATAAGCTCTGGAGCCGAAGTAGGCTATCACCACATAAGGACCCAACCAGGTGGGCTCAAACTTTCCTTTCTTTTCACAATTAGCCCCCACTTTCTAATTTTCTTTTAGAACCAAGTCACCCACTTGGAACTGATGGGGGTGCATCTTTTTATCAAAGCTTCTCTTGAGATGATTTTGGTACACAATGAGGTGATCATAGGCCTGTTGCCTCTTTTCATCTAACAAGTCCAGTTGGGTGAGGTGCGCCATGCGGTGGTCTTCACCTATGATGTAGTTCTTCATGGACATGCGTAGTGAAGGGATTTTGACCTCGATTGATAGAACAGCTTTAGCACCATATACAAAGGAGTATGGGGTGGGGTCTATGGGAGTATGAAAGGAGGTGTGATAGGACCAAAGGGAGGGATTGATTTGCAAATGCCAGTCACAGCCAAAATTATTAACTTTTCGTAGGATTTTTAGGATGGTTTTTTTAGTTGCCTCAGCTTGGCCGTTTCCTTGCAAAAAATATGGGCTAGAAAAGTGTGAGTGGATTTGGAACTGGTCACAGAGCTCTTTGACATGCTGGTTTTCAAATGGAGAGCCATGATCTGTGAAGATGGTGGAGGGAATGCCAAAATGGAAAATTATATGGTAGAGAATGAATTTGGAGATTTGGACACCAGTAGTTAAGTTGAGTGGGATTGCCTCAACCCACTTTGTGAAGTATTCAGTAGTTGTTATGATGTACTTGTGTCCATCAAAAGAATGAGGGTGAATTATGCCAACCAAGTTGAAACCCCAACATGAGAAGGGCCATGGAGGTGCAATGTGTTGTAGGTCTTGCGTTGGTGCATGGATCAAATTGGCATGCTGTTGGCACTGTAGGCATTTCTTTACAAACTTGCAAGCATCCTGCTCTATTGTCAGCCAATAATACCCAAATCTAAGCAACTGCTTTGTAAGGATGATGCCACTTGTGTGAGCACCGCAAATACTAGCATGAACCTCTTGTAAAGACAAAGTGGCCTCATTCAAGTCTAAACATCGGGAGAGGACGTTATGATACCCATGATGATATAGGGCATTGGCTACGAGAGTGTAGTAGGATGCTCTGCAAATAAGGTTATGGCATTGGATGTTTGTGAGGTGAGGAGATATGATACCATTCTTTAGATAAGCATGAATGTCATGGTACCATGGGGACTGGGGACCAACCAAGATGCATACTATTTCAAAGTCAACATTCTCATAAGCGGGTGTGTGTAGCTACTCAACTAGAAACTCATATTATTTAGCATCACGGGGGATTTCCAATAGTCACCCAATAGTGGCCATAGCGTCAGCTACCTTATTTTGAAGTCTCAGCACTTGTGTGAATTGTATGCTGACAAAGTATTCCTTGAGTTTATCTATGAGTTCTTTGTATGGTAATAGCTTGTCATCTTTTGTTTGGAACTTGTCAAGGACCTGCTTGATGATCAATTGGGAATCTCCAAAGACTTGTAGTTCTATGATGTTCTAGTGAATGGTAGTTATGAGACCTATGACAAGGGCTTCATGTTCTGAAATGTTATTAGTGCATGCGAATCCCAATTTGAAGGATTTCATGATGTAGTCTCCTTGAGGGGTCACAAACAATATTCCTACCCCTGATCCATGTGATGTATATGAGCCATCAAAGTATAACTTCCACTAGGGTTGTTCCTCGACCATACAAAGGTGCTCATCTGGGAACTCCATGACTAGAGGGTACACATTGACTAAGGGAGCTTCTGCAAGCTAATCAACAATAACTTGGCCCTTGATGGCTTTTCAATCGATGTACTGGATGTCAAATTCTCTAAGAAGCATTACCCACTTTTCCATTCTTCCTGTGAGTGTGGTCTTTGAAAGTAAGTACTTGAGAGGGTCGACCCTTGAGATTAGCTTCACTATGTGACCAATCATGTAATGACGAAGCTTCTAGGTGGAAAAAACCACTACTAGGCAAGCCTTTTTCATTGGAGAGTAGTTTAGTTCATAGCTGACCAAGGTACGACTAATGTAGTAAATGACCCTTTCCTTTCCATTGTCATCAAGTTGGGCTAGGAGTTCCCCCAGCGCTGTAGGAGTGGTAGATATATACAAGATGAGAGGCTTGCCTAGCATCAGTGGCACAAGGATAGGTGCATTTTCCAGGTACTATTTTAGATTCTTGAAGTCACACTGATAAATAGGATCCCACTTGAAGGTAGTATCCTTTCTCAATAGGTGTGTGAACGATTGGCACTTATATGCTAGTTGGGAGATGAATCTCCAGACTAATTGTAGTTTTCCTTGTAAACTCCTTAATTGCCTGAGCGTTGTTGTGGGAGGCATTTCCATAATGGATTTTATGCTTGGTTAGTCCTAGTCTATGAGGTCAGGGTGAATGAGGGGAAGGTCAATGAGGTTGATGGAGAGTTGGAAAAGGACAAAATTGCCCAGGAAAGTTTCATCATCAAAGATATCATCATAGGATCATTTATCTTCCTCTTTTGGAATGTCTTCAACTTCCATGAGTTCATCTTGGATATTCAAAAATGTTACGTTGGGCGAATTGGTGCCCCCATTCATGACATCGAGTCCTCACATGTGCAGGTGAGGGAGATCAAAGCTGAGGCCTCAAGTTTCTAGATTTTTTCAAGCTTCCATGGGGTCTTTCCTTCCAACCTCATTAGGTCCTAGACCTCCTCCTTGATAGTCCCATAGTTCAGTTGCCCATTTGTGTAGTATGGGTTATTTATTTTTGAAGTATCCAAGGAATTCAGTATCTGGGGGTGGAGGGTCTTTATACAGCCATTGGTTGATATCTGGGGCCAATTCCTAACCATTTAAGATTCCTTTAAAAACAAATGAAGATGAACCCATGGTCTTTATTGTGGGACCCTCCTGAGAAGCCTTGGTTTGGTGACAGGGTCACCCTTGTGTGTGCGGGTCTAGGGGAGAGCCCCTACTACAAAAGCATCGATAAGACTATACTCTCCACAACCCTTATTGTTGATCTTGATGGAAGAAAGGGTGGAGGCAAGGATTATCTCTGGATCACAATGGGATGAGGAAGAGCTGGTGATAGATGTGCCAATGTCAATTCTAGGACAATGAGTGGAGTGAGGAAATGAGGCTTCAATCACACGGTAGTATGTGAAAGGTTGGGGATCTACATGGATGGTGATTTTAGTGCCTTGGTATTGGAATTTGAAGCACTGGTGATAGGTGGAAGGGACTCCTCAGATGGAGTGGATCCATGGATGATCCAGGAGGATGTTGTAGGGGAGGTCAAGATCAACAACATGGAATATTATGTCTTGAATGACATGACCAATCTTGATTGGGAAAAAAATAGTACCTTCAGAGGTATGCTCTAGATTATCATAGGCCTTGATAGTAATCACCTCATGGGAGATGTCAATTTCTATGAGGCTGATCTGCTGAACAAACTTTAACGTACAAAGATTGAGGGTCGAACCATTATCTATCATGATCCATTTGATGGAAAAGTCATTGATCATGACGGCAATGTGGAGGGGGAGATTATGATCGGGTTCAACTAATGGCATGTCAGAAAGTTGGAAAGAGAGGGTGGAAGGTGTGGATAAGTTCCCTACAAGGTTCTTGAATTGGATGGTGTTGATATCTGCAGGGACACAGGTTTCTTGGAGGGCATTGTTGAGGACTTCTTGATGGAGGGGAGTTGTGTGAAGGAGGTCAAGGATGGAGATTTGTGCTGGGGTATTCCCAAGGTGTTCTAGGAGGTTATATTGAGCATTGGGGACAATCGTGGTGCTTGCACCAGCAATAGACATTCGGCCTCAGTGGGTAGTAACTGCGCATTGATTGTCAGCACCTCTGAGATGGATCACATTTATACTGGGTTCAACTTGGGAGATGCAACCAAAAAATTTGTCATAGTTAATGTAAGCAGTGGTATAGTATTTCCCATCACCATGGTCACCTTGTTTACCTTTGCCTTGGTTTGTAGGAGGGTTAGCATTGGCTTGGTTCTTTTTGGCATTGTGTTTAGGAAACACATTTTGATAGATTTTTAGGTTGGCATTAGGTGATGCCTAGGGAGGGGCATCGAATATGATCTCCTTTTTATCTATGAGGTCCTAGACATAGTTCTTGAGTTTCATGCATTTCGCAGTAGCATGTCCCTTGACACGATGATATTCATAGTACTCATTGTCCTTGTACCAGGCTAGCTTGGGTGTCAAATCATCAAAGGGCTATGTCTGTGGATACACAACCAAGTTGGCACTGACCATACGACAGAAGATAATGTCCAAAGGTTCTCTGAGGGGTGTAAAAGTGAACTTTGGGTCATTCTAGACATGAAGCTTGTTTCATCCTTGAGTAACAGATATAGCATTGGCTTGATTAGCAGGAGGTTGATAGGGTGGTTGTTGGTAGGTAGGTGCTTGCTATTGATACACGGGTGTTTGCTATTGGTATGATGGAGGAGGGGGATTAGGACCTACAACCACAACTTGGACATTCCAGGTGTTTATGGCTCCATTTGTGACCACATTCTTATTCTTGTTCTAGTATCGAGAATGGTCATTGTTAGGTCTGTCCTGAGAGCTTTCCTTGTAATGTTTGATACTACCATTGTCCAAAAGAGCTCACTCAATATCCATTCCTTTTCCCTTTATCTCTTGGTATGTTTGAATGCAATTCATCTTCATAAAATGGGATAACTTCAGATGTAGATTATCAATGAATATCTTGGCAAGATGCTCTTCTGGCGGTTGGTATGACAATCTCATGGTGAGATTTTTCCATCATTGCAAGTAGTTGGCCAAAGTTTTGCCCCTCTTTTGTTTGGTAATACACAGGTCCAATAAGGTGAGCTTGTTTTCAATGTTGTGTGCATATTGGGCTACAAATTTTTCTAAAAGATCTGGAAATGTGGAAACAGACCCATACGATATTTTGTACAACCATTCGAGGGTGGGCCCTCCCAAACTCTTGGGAAAAAGTCACATGAGGAATATGTCATTGAATTCCATCTCCTGGCATGCCATATAGAACTCTTTGACATGGTTGACTAGATCACCCTTCCCTCGATACTTGTCAAACTTTGGTGTTTCAAAATGCTTAGGGAAGGGGATCACTATGATTGATCAATTGAATGAATATGGACAAACCTCCTTGAACTAGAATGTGTTAGTCTCAGTACCAGTCTTAAACTCTTTGATGGAATTTCTCATTTCTTCCCATTCTGATTTGGTAGGTGCTGGAGCAGGTACTCCCAGTGAGAATGGATCGGATGGTGTAGGTGAAAATGGAGGGATTTGTGGAAGATATGGTGAGCTACGGAATGGGGATTTCCTAGCTAAAAAGGCCATCTAGAATGGGTTCTGGATAGCTTGTTGAGTGACGTATAGCTAGTGTAAGGTGGGTGCATGTTGTGGCAAGGCTTGCTACTATGGGATGAGGGGATTGGCTTGCGAAGTTAGGAAGTATTGTTGCTATGGGGGAGGTTGATAGAATGGTTGTGATTGGGATTGGTGATGAGCTTGGACAATATATGATGGGTGCATACCCACATTGCTAAGAGGGGGGATAGTGGCTTGGCTGTGCACTATGGGTGGTTGCATATGGGAGTTAGTGGGATAGGTAGTGCGAAGTTGTTGTGATTATGGAGGAATAGTTTGCTGAGCGACTGATGGCATAGACAAGTAGTTGGTAAATGTGAGAAAAGACGTAGCAAAAGAAGGTGGACATGGTTGTTGCACTACTTTGGGGAGGGTTTGTTGCTGAGGGTTTGTTTGGTACAGTTGGCCAAGTGTAGGTATGCTCATGGCATTCATTTGTGGTTGGCCAAGGTTCCAAGTGAGCTAAACCCTACTGGGTGTTGTGATGCAGAGGTTGCTACAAATGTGGGATTTTGCAATGTGAGGGGAGGATTCTGGGATGTCATGGATGACATTCCTATCATGAAGGTGACTTGCTAGGCTTATGCATTAGCATTAGATGTAGGGGGAGGAATTTGCATGGATTGAGATTGTGTAATGGCCTGGGTGGATGTAGATGGGGTGGCCTGTGCTACTCCTTGTGTTGAAACAAGGTTTTGGTTTATGATAGTGGAGGGACCGTCTGTGCAGTGGCCTATGTGGGGGGTGGTGTTTGTGTGGCTAGCTGTACGAAAGTAGGTGGAGGTGTTGCACCCATAATGGAGAAAGGTATGTTTTGGGGTGTGCTTTGGATGGTAGGAATCATTGTACTGGGTTGCAAGAGATGTGAGATCATTGAGGCTATGTGGGACACTTGCATGGTCAGATCATGGAGTTTTTGGACAACAAAGGGGTTAGTGTTGGTGGAGATATGATAGGTTTTTGTGGGGTTAAAGATGCATAACTATGGTGGAATGGGAGTACCCTCCTGTGCATAGTTCACCAAGATGGCGAGACAATTTTGGGCAATGATTGTGCTTCCCATTTGTGCATGTCCTGGAAGGCACATGAAAGCCTCCATGGAGTTGGTAGTAGGTGTCTCACTGGGATCTTCCCACACATTCTGAACTATTGTTGCATGGGGGTCATACATCACCATTTCACCCATGGACTTGTTTGGGTCTGTCGAGCTAGTGGCCTGGTTGGGGTCCATCCCTTTTCTTTTCTTTTCTTTGATCGTGTCAAAATAGGCATGAAAATGTGGAGGTCCTAAGATGGGGGAGAATGCAAATGTGTCAATGAATGCTGGGAATGAGGATATTTGGATTGGGATGAGCTAGGTGATGATCTAGATGTAGGATGCTTGGTGATACGCTACATGGAAGATGATCGAGATGGGTTACCCTTTCCTGATGGGGGATCAAAATATGTGGATTTTCATCCTCAGATAGACTTGTGATCTTCAGAAAATAGGATCCTTACTAGTGTGGGCCAATCTTTGGATTGAGATGATGAGGTCCACAAAAGAAAGTACTAGCTACTCTAGACAATGCTTAGTTAGATGGGTGGAGCTTTGAGATTTTGATTTGTGATAAGGATAGGACAACTCGAGGTGAGTTATCAAATTTTGATATGTATCTAGGATAGTGATTTGGGATGATGATGCTAAGTGATGCTTCCTAAAGAGGTGATGGAAATGCACCTATGGGATTATCTAGGATGGGGGAAGATTGTTGAGACACTTTCACAGTTTCAAAAAAAAGGGGGGGGAATTGTGCCAACTAGTCTTCATTCTTTAATCTGACAAAGTGGTGATCAACTTGGATCTAAAAGGAAAACTATTTAATTCTTTCATTGTACTATATGTTATCCAATCGGGTTCGGTACTTTTCTTCTTTGTAGGCTGCAGTGACAATATGTTGATAGTCTTTAAGCTTTCTTTCTACAACTTTCTTCTCTCAATATGCCTGGGGGATGGGTAACTTAGCTTTCTTATGCTTCACAGTCTCAGTCATGGGTCATAAATTTTTTTGATGTTCTTAGGACACTGGATTGGATCAAGCTAGGAAGTGACTATGATAAGTATACCTAGACTTGGTTTCAAATGAACTGAGTTTTGCTTTTAGGGTATTGTCTTGACAAACAATCCTCACAAGAGACAAAGAAATCTTGTAGGAAACATGCAGATGATCTATCTTGGCAAAATAACTTTGTAATTCTGATTTTGTGAATGTTCAACAGATGTTTTCACTGGGTCTGATCACTTTTGAGAACACATACAAGTAGTTCCTACCTATAAGACAGGCTAGTATCACAACCTTTGCCCACAGCTTGATATTCCAAAAGAGGAATACATATGGTGAGTGATCTTCAGGCGACTCAAGAAAGCACTTGGGTCGGTCCTTGCACAAAGATTATGATACTTTCAGGAATAGATCAAGTAGGCTTTTGATTTAATGGCTGCTAGTAAAGTCTATGGCATCCCCCCAATCAATTTGTACGCATGTGACTCACTTAAGAGCCTAGTTGACCATGCCAAAATCATAGGGATATTAACCTACCTCGGGCTACTATCAACATGCCTCACCTAAGCTTGTGGGGATAAGGTGAGAGTTTTATCAATACCTTATTTATATACCAGCTAGGGAATTACCGGTTTGAGGTTGTTCTCTAAAGAGGAAGCAAAGGCGAGGGGAGAGGATACAGATACAAATGGATTGCTTCCATGTCGCTTACTTTAACAAGGTTTATGCAAAAATGAAAATCTCTAAGGAAGTGTTGAAAAACACTCCTTCAAACATGCCAAGAAGTATTCATTCCAAATTTGAACCTAGTTTTTGGACTAAGTGTTTTCTATTCTAGAACATCAAACACTCGTGTTTAGCATGTAAGGTTCTTTCTTTGAAATGTGAATGGCAATGCTTAAAAAATAGATATTGTTTTTCCAAAAAAAAAGGAAAGTGTTACTCCTCTTAGCATTCAAGATTGTGTTTGATCAATTTTAAGTACCAAATGAAGTGTTCATTGCATTGTTTCTTTGTCCCTTATGCATTTAAGATTGAGTTTTGTTGATTTTAAGCACCAAAAGAAAGTGTGATGTTTGCCTTGTTCAATTTTAACCTTTGTTTGTTTTAAACCCAAATCGAAATGATGAAGTATTGTTTGGCATATGCTGTTGTTTTTAATGCACCAAAAAAAAGTGAGTTAATTCCATTTTAAAAATTTAACCCACGTTCCTGCAAAGACCTACAAACCTACATTAGAGAAAATGCGTTCCCACAAAATCCGTATAGGTGTTCCTGTGGACTGTCAAAAAAATTGAAATGAAAGAATAGTTAAAGCAGACAGAGTCTTGATACCTGTAGACGTGTTCTCACAAGTCAAACAGCATTCGCGCAAGTCAACTGTCGATCCTGCATTATGGGAATGAAGGCAGAAAACTCAGAAAAAGATAGGGTCATACGATTTACAGATGGTTAACAATAAATCCCGCTAGGTCAAACAAGCATTCCCGCAATAGTCAAACAGCGATCTCACATTGTGAGAATGAAGGCAAAAAAATAAAAACAACAGTGAATGTTGTACTACTTACAAAAAGTACACAAGGGTGACCCCACAATAGTGGGTTACACTTTTTTAGACATGCTGATTTTTGCTGAAATAACAGATTTTTAATAAAATATGATTATTTATTCCTTGAGAGGTTCCATTTGAAGGAATTATTTACAAATGGTTAGCCAAAATCCTCTTAGATAAAAAAAATATTGATATAACATCTATACTCCTCATTCATACCTAAAATGGAGTCTCCTTCGCACCTACTAAAATGCTAATAAAAAATCACTTTGACTTTATCTTTTGGCAGATCAAATGAATATATTTGAAAAACTTATCTATGTAGTAAGGTACTATTGAGAAAACTCTTTCCAATGATTATAATATTAATATATATATTAAGTTTATCATGACTTTGTATTTTTAGTTTTACTAAACATAGATATTTCACCGTATGTCTACCTCTATGTTTGACACTTATCAAAAAATAGTAAATGAGAGAAAAAAAATTCTAAAAAATATCTATGCCCTAGGTATTGAAGTTATTTTTCTATCCAAAAAAAGAAAAATAAAATTGGACAAATACACAAAAAGTTATAAGCTATGTAGTCAAGGTATGTCAAAATTATAGTTTAGTCAACTTCAAATGTTAATAAAATATGAAATACTCATGATAATGTCATCAAACAAATTTCATGCCCTCTATATGGATGTAAAAAAAACTAAATTTGAAAGAATCACATTGATATCTATTTTAGAAAAAAAGTTATGCTCTATGAAAACAATGTAACTCTTTGAAAATGACGTTTTCAGCAACATACCAGTTTTTGTGGGAGAAATAAAAAACTAATCAAATAAATTCAAAAATAAAAATAAAAAATATATTTAGAATCTAGATAGAAAATCCTAAAAGACTCTAATTTACTTCATCTTCCGATTCCAAATGGTTTAACCAGAATATGCATTTGAATCTTAAAGTTTTTTTCAAAATGTAGAGTTCAGTGTCCGTTGAGGCAAAAAAGTGTAACCCACTATTGTGGGTTCACCCACAAGCAATCCCACCTACTCAATGCGCATTCCCACATTGCAAGAATGTGATCCTATAAAAAGAGTACAGTCAGTCATTGGTAGAGTCAGGAAAGAGAGCAGAAAAAGATAGGAAAATAGAAGTTTTGTTGTAGGAATGCCTTCCTGCAAATCCATACAAGTGTTCCCACAGTGAAATTAGCATTACCGCATCCGTACAAGCATTCCCAGAAAATTGAGGATTTTTTGAAAGTTGCTACTGTGTAAAATCCAAAGGTGAGAATATTTGCACAAATGTGTCTTCTTTGTCCCTGAACTTGCAAAATACCCAAAAGGCCCTTGCAACACACTCAAACAACAAAAAACCTTAGTATTTGGGTTAGTTTTGCAAAGAAAAATGAGAAAGATGAAGAGAAAATGACCCTTGAAGTGGGGCCCACCAGGCATGCCAAAATGTAAGTATCTAAAATGCAATGTTAAGGAATATGAAGCAAGCTAAACATTCAACAAAGCAATCTAAATAAACACTTCTGATTAGACCTACAAAATGAAGAAAAAAAAACAAATGGAATGCAAACCTCAAACCAAGAAGCCTTCAAGTTGTAGAAGATTTGTCCAAGGATGGAATGTGTGCTCAAATGCTATGCTCAAGCTTCAATGGAGATTTTGGCATTATAATGGTAGCTTGGTAGTTTTTAGGCTCTCAAACTTGTTAGTTTGTGGTGACTAATCAGGAAAGTACTGTACACTTTTCATTCGTTGTGGGGTTTGGGGTTAACTCATCAAGCATTTTTTGAGTTGACATGTCAAACATTTCCCTAGGTTGACTCGTCAAGCCTTTTCTTAGGTTGACTTGTCAAGTATTTTAGGGTTAACTTGTTAATCGACATAAACCTTGTTATATTGGCTTAGGTTTAGGGATTTCATTATGATGTATGATTTTAGTACTTGCAGCAGAATTGAGCTGTAAGGGATTACAGATTGTAATTAGGTTGTAATCACTAGATAATAAAATATTGGACTCACTATTGGTGGACGTAGCCTAGGGATTGGGTGAACCACATTAAATCTTTGTGTCTTGTGTTCTCTTCTGTGTGTTTTATTATTTTCTGATATTAGTTATATTTGCACATAATTGTTATTTCTACCTTGTTAATCCTAAAAAAACTAGCATGATAACTTTGCATAAAAGATGGATAAAAATGAAGGAGGAAGAGGCTCAATATAAAGGCAGATGGAGGATGAATGGACGGTCAAGATGTAAACTTCAGGAAGGGTGGAGATGCGTCCAAGGGAGAGCACATGGATTGTGCTTTCTCAAATGCATAGCATTGTGACAAGTGTCACAATGGAGAAGGTGAGAGGAGAGGCCAAATCCTTGAGGAATGTGATAACTTTGGAAGGTGTGGAGGGGGACAAGTGTGTAAGAGATGTGTAAGAGGCTTTTACGATTTGGCATTGGAGGATGTGGTGATGGTGACATGAGTTGACTTTGAGTTGGTTTAGCATTTCTTAATCTTGGATTATGATTGTGCAAATGTTTAAGGGGTGATTAGGCTTGGATTAGAGGTTAAGTGGGAGATTAGGAGGATGTGGTGAGAGGAGAGAGAATGAGTGGAGGGTTAAATTAGCTAAGCATGGGTTATTAGCTAAATGGAAGAGGATTAGGATTTTTAGAATTAAATATTTTATTTAATTCCAAGTGGGAGGAAAAAGGGGTTTATGAATTAATTTAATTAGATAAGTGTATCCATTTAAATTAATAGAAGAATAGGGATTTAATTAATTATCAGACTATAGGTTTGTCATTTAGATAATTAATTGGACTATAGTTAATTAATTAAATTAATTAACTAGGGGATGACATAAATTAATTAAATAATAATATTTAATTAACAAGATGTCCTAGGAGAAGACTAAATAAAATTAATAAATAGTGTAATCAAATTTAGGTGTCTACAACTATCTTCCCTCTCCATGTTGTATGCATTGTATTCTCACACAAAACCATCAATTAAAACTCTACATAAGCATGCATTTGTAGGCCAATATTCTTGTACAATGTATTGTGGACAATCTTCATAAGTAACAACATCATTCTCCGATCTAGGTCTTCTACCTATTCAATAAAAAATTCCTCACTTTGCCTCATATCTTTCTCAAGTAGACTGATTTAGTGGCCAAATTCTAGTCCTACAAAAGCCATTTATTATGTTGTATGGTAACAATTCCTAGCTAATTGTTTTGCTTGCTAGAGTTACCAACTCTTCCCATCTAATTTCAATCTGAGGGTGTTTTCCATCCATGTGGTCCTTTATTGTTTGAAGTAGGATTTGAAAGGAGAGAATATGTTGACATTTAATGGTTGTAGATTGTGGCTAGTATACACAAGAAGTGTCAACAAGCCTATTCCTAGACATATTTCTTCTTCTATTGTCTTGAAGTCCACATGGCTACCATGAGTGTCGAAGATAAGAAGACCCCTATTTCTAGGTGAAACCTCATCGGGGATGGAATTTGCAAAGTGTCCCAACATATTGACAAATAGTTCCTTTGTCATCCATGTATGTTATTAGGTCTCCATGCATGCCCTTAGATCACAATTGACAATATAGTTTCTTATGTGCCTCTTTGATTTAAAGAAGTGAAATCTAGGTATGCTACTACCAACTACACTAACACATGTCAAAATTGTAATCCAATCCCTTCTTTTTGATATAATAAATGGGACATATATTGTTCCTAATATAAAAATGACTCTTATTCCATTGTTCTTACTGGTTTGAACATCCTTCTCATTGCAATTCCAAATTCTACTTGAACCATAGTGGTGGTTGTACATACTTTCTAGGTTTTTATAAAAGGATGCCACAAGCCTAGGCCAAAGAATAATTTCTCTGTCAGTTTCCACTCATCTAGTTGTCCTAATTGCCAAATCTAGGTGCCTATATCTAAAACCTACCCACCATTATATCCCTAACATCCCATTATTGAATGGGTTATGCCTTCTAGTAATTTGGGCAATAGTTGAATCTAGATAACTAACTTTTAAACCATGGCCAATATCAGCTGACACTACACCACTTTAACCTCTTCCTCCACACTTAAAATTATTTGTGGTCTCTTCCTCTTCATCATGGTCATTCCTAGTAGCCACGACCTCAAACTGAAATCATGAATACCTCACTTGGTTATTGTACCCCTAATTGATATGTTCTTATCTTTGACACTAGAAATTGTCGCTTACATGTCAGTGATTACTCACTATCTGATGGTAACAGGCGATATAAACTATTGTGTACATTGCAAGATTGATCATTTTTGGCAATTAGTTAAACAATAGGAGTGTTCATTATTTGTGTTACACAATTGTTAACAACAACTTCTAGTGCAATGACATCCTTAGTTTGTGGTGTATTGGTAAAATGTACCCCATGAGTAACTCTAATTAACCTCTTTCCACTTGATCTATTTATTTTTCTACCATATTCCATGATTAAATTAGTTAGCTTGCACACATATTGTACCTAGTATTAGTTTTTATTTCAAAAATAATATGCCTAGTTTTACTTGTTGAAATTGAAGAGTGTATGATAACTTATTCAAAAATTATGTATGTGTATGTATACACACACATATGCATATGCATTTTCTTGTGTATGTGTGCATGTGTGTATACACATACATACATATACATGTATGTATGTATATATGTGTTTGTGTGTGTATATACATAAACATACATGAAACCCTATGTGAAATCATCTATAAAGTGGTGTGACATGGAATCCTTTTCATGGAAGAAAAACATGTCTCTATGGAGAAAAATAATGCCCAACAAATAAAAAATTGAGTATTATAAGGCTTAGTTGTATAACCAATAAAGTCATGCAATATTGGCAAGATAATTCGATAAAAATAGATAAAATTATATTGTTATCTACAAAATGTAAGTAGAAATGATGGGTAGAGGTTTTCCTGAAACATCGAGAGCATGCATGTTAAGTAATCCTCTTGAACCAATCAAAAAATTGGCACAATAATCGTATACCTGTTAAATTTAATGATTAAAAAACCATAGATTATGAATAAAACCATATGATGTTCTCTTTATTTCACATGAAATGTAATTATTTCATACTATACAGTGAAATAAATCATTTCAATCAAACCCTTGAGAATATATAGATAAATGATGGAAAAAGATAGAAAATTGCAAGTAGGAATGAGTAGAAGTGTTGACAATAAGTTGTTTATTAAAGCATATATGAATATGTATGTGTATGTGTATGTGTGTATATGTATACACAAACATACATTTACATATGTATGTATAGATGTAGACAAAAGATGCAAATACACACATAAAATTGTAAAAGAGTACACTTATGAAGTTATGAACAATGAAAATGTTGATATGATTAAATAAATGATAAGATGTGAGAGATAAAAGATGTAACCATGATATGATTAAAGAAATGATAATAATGTTGTTTCTAAATTTGGATTGATATGATGATTATTAAGCACTGATTGAAACCAATATAATTTACATGATTTTTTATAAACATATTCATTCCCCACATGAATGTACCACAAAAATCAATGCACTTTTTTTTTTGTTTTGTAAACATAAACATAAATATATCTCTTTTGAATAAATAATATGTTTAGCTAAATGAAAATGAATGAAAAATGAATATACGTAATCTTAAACATAGTTACTTAAAAATTGAATGAAGGTTTTGAAAATAAAGCAAAAACAGGTTTTACGTGGACCCAAAACCTGAATGGTAACAGAGAATGATAAATAGTCAAAGCATCTGGTAAAAGAAACAAAAAAAACTAAGGCAGACATAGAACACCCCTATCTACTAGCACCAAAACTGAGTAGTTAAAAAAACAAATGAAAGCATAAAAAAAAAACAAGGACTACCATCCTCTCAGCTTCTAGATGGAATCTTCCATCTTCTTCTCTAGCTTAGTCATCTGCTTTAGGTTCTCCCTGAGATCTTTAATTTCCTTGTTGGCCAAGGTATCCTTACTCTTCTTAGCTCTGGTTCTAGCACCTGATCCTTTCCCAGTGTTTTTGTTCATTTGCATAGCTTCCCATTCTCTATTTTTTAGCATGTTGACCAGCCTATGGAGATTACTAGTAGAAGATTTCACGCTTTCCATAGTGTACTTAAGCATATTCTCTAGAGTAGTTTCAATGCATTCAATCCTCACAAGAAGTTTTACCAGATCACACACATCCTGAGTATAATTCTTACCCCTGTTTTGAGCTTTGTTCAACAAACTTTGATAATTGGCTTCCAACTCCTTGTTCTAAGTTTTAAGCTTCAAAATTTCCTAAAAACACCAATTTGCATTCCTGATAAAAAATAGATCTTTAGGCTTGGCAATGTGTAAGAAACCTAGAGAAGAGCCCTCTTTTTCATTAAGGTCCTCCATGGCCATGGAAATAGATTCCTCTTTTTAAGCTCTATCCTGGCTAGGATGCTTATTGTTCTGATAATTGACAATAATTTTTGTTGTATAAAGGATATCATAGTCCTCTCCATCCATTTTCTCCTCTCCATAAAATTTCTCCTCCTGTCTTTTATTTTTTGTTCTTTGTGTCCTTTAGAAGGGTTTCTTCCTTATCACCCTTAGAACCGGTATTTTTATCATCATATATATTCATAGTAGTTTGCAAATTCTCCTTAGTATTAGGAACATTCTCCCTATCAATGGGGTGAAGATCTATTGTAGTTGATGAGAAAACAATTCACAGCTCCCAAGAACACCTGCATGCAAACACCTCTCATAGAAAGAGAGAAGCAAAAGCTATGGAGGCATGAACACAAGGATCCATGAAAGATGAGACATTCTTGATGTGCAAAAAGAAAATTTTTAATTCAATAATAATGAATGTTCTCAATTAATAAGATTACAAGAGAGATCAATCCTATAAAAGGAGATCAAAACCCTAAAAGGGAAAACCCTAGAAAGTAAAAGTGCATGTAATAATTAATTTAATTATTGTATGCACCCTAAAATGATCGCCTAGACTTTGGGCCCCCATTCATCAATTTATCAATTTCCTGAATCAATCCTTTGCAATATTTTCAATTCAAATCAATTTCCTTGATCAAATCATAATTAATTGAAATATTTCAATATTTTTTAAGGTTTAATCATTTTATCCTAAGTTTTATTTAATTAAGAGAACATGCTCCATTTTAATTAAATAAAAAATCTTTTAATTAAATAATAAAATCACTTTATCCTAAGCCACATTTAATTAAAAGAACAAATCTCTTTTAAATAAATAAAAAATCTTCTAATTAAATAATGGAAACCACTTTGCTAAAAATAATAAATAAATGATAAAAGAAAAAGAAAAAGAAAAAGACTTTTTGTCTACACATTGAATGCACACTTTCCAAGATGAGTTAAATTTCCTTTTGCCTCTTAATCTCTTCCACACATCTTTTTGCCTCTTAACCATGTCGATTGATTTTGCCTCTTAATCTTGACCATCCATTCACTTCTAAATCTTTTATAAGGAGCCCTCTCCTTCTCATTTATGCATGAAGATTTTGTAGATCTAGATTTTAGAGACCCAGATTTTATTTTATTTTTATATTGCAGGTTTGGAGAGTGATTTTGGAGGAGAATTTTAGAAATTGAGCTTGAACATTGCAACTTTTCTTTTCTTGTCTTCTTCTCTTATGCCTCCATGGCAATCCATTTAGATTACTCTTGCACTTGCATATCAGATTAGATTCATATTTCATTTCATAGAATAATCTTGCATGCGTATTTCCTTTCATAGATTAGTTTTCTTTCATGCATTATTATCATTCAGAATAGCTTTCATTTGCATTTGCATGCATATTTGATGATCATGGAGACTAGAATTCTTACTTTTTCTCTTTGAATCTCTCATTTTATGGTGTACTTGCATGGGCACAAACTAGGTCTAAACTGAGGGCCTCCCTTATAAACCCTTGCACTCCATGAATAAAGAGCTATGAATCGCCATTTGAGACCTCATTCTTGAGCAATCTTGGATATAATGACTCATAGAAGTGTGTCAACATTTTAGCACACATTTTTGGCACCCACTGTGGGGAACCCACCTTTACATGTTGGTTTTGGTTATTTTTGGAGCTAACCCCCTTGTGCAGATTTGCTTGTAGACTAAAACCCTATATTTTTAAAGATTTGATCATATCTCCTGCACGGCTTGGATTTTTGGTCTGAAATTGCTTTTGCAGGTTGGAGACATATTAGAGAAGCTTCAATAAAAAATTCAGAATTTTCTAAGGTGTTGTGTGAATTTTTTATATTTTTTTCTTTATTTTTCATAAAAAATTAATTTTCGGCACAAATCAGCATATTTTTAGAAATTTTTACATTTTCGGAAAGTTCTTTAAATTATACAAGGGGTCCATTCTTTGTATTTTAAATTTGGATGCAATATCATAGCTCAAATAGTCGATTTACAAAAATTGGTCTATTTTGGTAAAATAGGTCTCTAGGGCACAAATGAAGATATTTTTATGAAATTTTAACATTTTTGGAAATCTATCTATTTTTTAGCAGGGGTCTTTGTTTTGCATTTCTATTTTTGTGGCCGAAATCATATCAAAAAAATCAGATCTTTTGACTCGGTCAAATGCAAAAGAAATAAAATTTTGTGATGAGTATGCACTTATTTTTCACATGGTTCAATGCATGATATGAGTTGTCATTTGGATTATTTTTTGGTTATTATTTCTCCTAACAATTGAATTTTAGATCTAAACCTAGGGTTTTCATAAGTTGAATATACGTTGCATATCTTGTTTGCCTATTTGAGAGTTTGTGGCTTGCTTGCATGGAAAAGCTCAACAAAAATAAAAATAAGATAAAATCTACTAAGTACATTGTTTTTAACTTGAGGTATTTTGTTGCATCTCTATAACATTTGGATTTTGGAAATTAAAATGAACCTCTCATGTGTCTTACTTGAGTGATTTCTTGCTTTCATAGATCACACTTCAATTTTTCTCTAAAGAAAACAATGAATCTAGATTTGATTTCTTGCATATATGTCTCACATAGTAATTAGGCCCTATGAACACTATTTGTGGCATTCTTGAGAGAGTGGGCTTCATTTACTTTTTTTACATGTGAAGCTCTTCTTGAAGATAGATCCCCTTGTAGGTAGGGAAGGACTTGTTATCATCCCATGGTCTTACTTGGTTTAGTCTTCAACATTTGATGGTACGTTCTCTCTTGGTCTGACTTAGAGAGATCAGTAGTCATTTTTGTTGACATACAAACCTTGGTTTAGTCTTCAATCTTTGATGGTATGTTTTATCTTGGTCCCACTTAGAGAGATCGGTAGTCATTGTTGTTGGCATACAAACTTTGGTGAGGTGATGGCAACTTAGTGTGTCAATTAATTTGCTTGCTATGTTTGGGTGAGGTGAATAGGCTAGAGGATTATGCTCTATTCCCTTTTGGGCACATCAGAAACTCAAAACCCTTGAATTCGAGCTAAGTCCCCATGTGGTCCATAATGTGAGTCTTCCTTGTTAGAGAGGGTTAACCATAGTGGACACTCCCTTTATTGGGTAAACCACATGGATGGAACCTCAAGCATTATTAGCCATTCTTGCCATGGTAGAAACAACTGCTATATAAATGTCCTTGTGGAAGAAATATCCATACGTGTGGTTTCTTGTTGGGCTTTTAGATCTCCTCATCATCTTTGATTGATTAAATTCTTAGAATGTGTCAAAACCTGGGTGCACCTGGATTGGAGTTCACCCACTTGAGATTACAAGAGTTGCAGAGTTGACCATTACTACGAACCATATTGCAACCAACTTTTTCTTTTCTAGGACTATGTGCGTGACTAAATTTTTTTGAGAACATACACAAGTAGAGTCCTTAGGGAGTAGAATACTACATCACTATTCTTGTTTATGCACAAGGTTGTTTTATCCCTTGATCATTGTTTGAAGACAATTATTTTCTTGAACTCCCTAGTTTCTATTTTGTGTGCATGATTAATGATAAAAATCTATTAATGCATCTAGTTGGTCAATTAAAATGAATAAAAACTGAGTTCCCAAGTCAAAAAACCAACTTTTTACAACTTGCTCAATTTTCTATCCTATCATTTCCAGTCTTCCTCAGTCGATCCGGGTCAAATCAGGTCACTTACCCCACTGTTAGAAGCCTATTTGCACCTTGGATTCTTGTGTTTTGACCTCTTGAACTAGTAATCTTTGATTTCATGAGTGACCTTTCTTGGAATCGGTGAGCTACAAATCATCCTTGTTGAGAAGATCAACATTTGGATCCTTTTATAAGACACTTGGAGAGTTTTAGTAATCTCTTGTCCATTCACTTCCATACAAATTCAAATTCAATCAATATAACTTGGGTAAATCATCCTCCTGATCCATATGTGTTAGGGCATTCACCCATTCATTGGGCACCTCTATGGCAGTGTTGGTTTATGCCTCTTTCAAAATTTCTATCTTATCATCTCTCTTTTTGGATAAGTGAGTGCTTTTACTATCCTAGTTTGATACCAACATTTCTTAGGGTCATCCTATCACCTAGTGCCCTTTCTTTCATGTCGGTTACAACAAGATATCAAGTAAATCAAGGAAGGAGACCTCAAGTAGTCTTTAACCAATTACCCTTAGTTCAAACTCACAAAAAATGTAAGGAAAATGAACCCGTATTTGATCAATCACCCAAGAACAACTCAGAAGTTTGGTTTGATCCCAAGAATAATCTTAGTGAGTTGAGTACACCCTTAGCATCTTCTCACTTAGATATGGATATGAGTTGCACAATGAGTCAATGAGAGAGAGAAGGAATGGATAAATGCCTTGATGAGATATTTGAAAGACATAGAGATACCATTCTGTTTGGTAGTTCCTCTCGTGAAAATTGACCAGTCTCACCCCTTATCTCAACTAGATATCTAGATGCACATCAAAGGGTTGAAAGGGATAATAGGCAAGCCTATCAAGAAGAGAAATCACAACATGAAAACCAAGATGATGAACCCTAGGACACTCATGTGAATGCAACATACACCAATGACTCATTTAGATAGTCAAGGCCAAGTTCATCACTCAAAGTACCTTCAAGATACACAAGTGAAAGACTTAAGAGAATTGAGCATGAAAAGAAAGCCTTCCTAGATGAAAAAGCTGAAAAGGAAGAGAAATTTAGACTCCTAGAGTCAGAGAGACAAGCCTTGTTGGAGATAGAAAGGAGAGCCTCCCAAGAAGAGCAAGACAGGCTCTTGGCTCAACAACTTAATGATTAATTTAACAACATGCGTGTTGGTGGTGGAAAAAACTCTCCTCCATCCACCCCTCCTAAAACTCCACAAAGTGGGAGACATTCAAGAACACCTTCACAATCTCCTAGCCCAAGAGGAAGAAGGGCTTCACAACATGATCATTATAGGAGACAAACACCTCCTAGGAACTCAAGACAACCTTCACAACATGCTCACCATGGTTCATAATATGGGGGTAGTAGCTCGATTTTTGACCTCAACTCCCAAGACTTCATGAAGATACAACAAGAACCACTCTTCCAGCAATATGTGGAGAGATACTTAGAACAAAACAAAGACAAGTTCCTAGAGAGTTTAATCAATAAGGGCACTAGAGTCCCCTACAACTTTGATGTGGACAAGAAGATTAAGAAGCAAGGTCCATCTCAAGAAGAGGAGATCAAACAACTCAAGAGTATGATGGAGAAGATGTTGGCACCCAAGAGTTCATTCTCACTTGACTCAATTTGTCCTAATCCTTTTGACAAGAGTGTGAGCATGTAAGACTTTCTTAGAAAGGTTGAGATCCCTCAATACAACAAGTATGATGGTAATGAAGATCCACATGATCACGTGTGTTAATTCTATACCATGAGTTTTGAGTTCCATCAAGATGAATCATACCTCATGAGATTATTCCCAAGTAGTCTTAATGGTCAAGCGATGGAATGGTTCACCAACATAACTCCCCCCATTAAGACTTTCAAAGAGCTTGTCCATAGATTTGTCCAACACTTTACATACAACCTTTCAAGATCTATCACCATGTTGGACTTATGAAACTTAAAGAAAAATCAAGGGGAACCCTTTGTCACTTTCTTGCAAAGGTGGAGATGACAATACTCTCACTACTCTAGGACCATCCCTAAAAATAAGAAGATTGACATCCTTGTTAGCAACTTGGTTCCTAAAATGCACTATGAAGTTAGGAAGATGGTTTTTTATTCCTTTGCCATCATGGTTGAAACCGCATGCATGATTGAGGATGTTTTGAGAGAACAAGGAATTTTGACCAGACATGGAAACAACAACAACAATGGTCAAAATAACAACAAAACTAAAAAGGATAAAGAGAAAAAATCACATTGGAATAGGAACAAACAAGTGGTCAATGATGGAGTTGTGGACTCCTCTCAACCCAAAGATCAAGCTATTTTACACTTGTGACTTGACTAGTGTTGTTCAAGCCATGAAACTCAATGCATCTCATCAATAAGAGAGCAAGCCAAGATACCAAGATAAGCCTAAGAAAGAGAGACGTGAGTTTTCAAAAGTTGGCGATTCATATGAGGATGTCTTGAAAACACTCATTTCCAACAACCTTGTGCATCCTCAAGATTTCACAAAGAATTATATACCTGATGTTAAGCCACATTGGTGGGATGAGAAAGCCTTTTGCAAATTTCCCAATGGCATTGGACGTGATATTGAAAATTGCTGGAAACTCAAACATATCATCCAAGATCTCATTGAGAGTGGCCAACTTAAGGTAGATGGATTGAACACTAATGACGGTCATAAGGCATTCAAAGAACCTTTGCCCAAGTATGAGAAGGGGGAAACCTCTAAACCTAAGAATGGTAAGGTTGAGGTCAATTACACTTACATAGCTGCAGAGAATGTTGTCAACATGCTTGAAGTTGTAGAAGAAAATGTCAACATGATGAGGAATAAAGATCCCTATGGTTATGATCTAGACATAGACTCTCCTCCTATCTTTGATGAAGAACCCATCCTGGTGCTAAGGGGTCCTAACTCCAGAGTGTCGTCTCAAACTATCAATGCTGTCACAAGCAGTCAAGGTCCCATTTTCATTAGAGGACCCAGTTCAAGTCAACCAAGTAAACCAAAGAAAGTGGCATCCAAGAATGTCACCTCAAAACCAGCAGTGAATCCTAAGTCAAACTATAATTTTGTCAATCAGTTGCAAAGAACCCCAGCTCAGATTTTGATCTTTGAGCTCTTAGAGTTGTCCCTGAGATACAAGAAAGTCCTTAAGGATGCTTTGCACATAGTGAACGTCCCCAATAATTTACAAGTTGATCAATTCAAGAACATGGTTAATCATATTGCTAGCCCTCATTACCTTACCTTTTCGAAGGATGATGATAAATCTTTGAGCCACCCACACAATCTCACTCTTCATATTGAGGTCATGATCCACAAAACCCGTGTTAGGCACGTGTTGATAGATGGGGGTGTTGGGCTTAATATTTGTTCCTTGAGTCTTTGAAGATGTTGGGTTATTTTGAACAAGTCATAGCTATGAGAAAGAAGATCACTATCAAAGCCTATGATGAGGTAGAAAGGAGTTCCAAGGGGTTGGCCATCCTTCCTATTAGGATTGGCCCTGTTGAAAAAGATGTTTTATTCCAAATAGTTGACGCTGGCCCCCTTGTGTATAAAATCTTACTCGATAGACCGTAGATTCATGATATGCAATCAGTGCCATCTACCTACCATCTATATGAACTAAATATGGGCCTATGATTTAGTTCCACACTTCAGCATAGTCATTATTCACCAAGTGCAAACAAGAACGAATATCAGATTATTCATCCTGCCTGGCTGGATGATTCAACCTATTGCCTTCTATCTAGGTAGGGTTTGAAATTTTCTCTCAGAATCAAGAGTCTTGCAACCATAGACTACTACTAGAATGAAGGATTTGATTAGCAAATGTAGTTTAATCTAGGATGAATGTGCAATTTAATCTAGAAATGATGAAATTAATCTAAAAACCGTGAAAGAAAACTAGATTAAGAAATGGAATGCATGTTTAAGCTAAACATGATATATTAATCTAAAAATTAATATTATGCTAAGAATGAAAGCTTGAATGCAAATGAGCTCTGATAACAATGTGACAACACTTCATTGCTCAAAAAGTTGGATCCTTTGAATGAGAAATGAGGTTTCCTTTATAGAAATCCCAGGTTTGATCGATGGTCAAGATTGAATCAGAGGAATAGTGGAGATTGAATGAGAGCTCAGTTCAGAATAGAAAGTTTCTTGCAGAGAGGTAGTCAGCTTTTGTTTTTGTCTATGTTAAAGATGTTAACTGTTTTATTCTTCTTTTTTATTTTCAATTAACTCAAAGTTTCCTTTTCTGAATTGAAGAGAAGATTTTGTGGAGAATATTTGATTAAATAAATTGAATATCACCTCATAAATGGATTTTATTTATTATTTGAATTATTAAATTCAATTTTGAAGATGAGGATGTTTATTTAAAATCAAATATTCATTTAATTCCTTTTTCATGTGTTTTAGCTAAAGAGGGTGGATTTAATTTAATTAAAGTGCTAGGACTTTATAATTAAATTAATTGATCATAGGGTTTATTTAGCTAATTTATGTTCAATATTTAGGAATTAAATAGGTTATGTGATTGATGCAGATTTAGGGTTTTCTGCATTTGACACTAAGTCAAGTAAAGTCAATTAGAAGATAGAATTTCCTAGTACAATAGGATGTTGATGATTTAGAAATTTGATAGAATGAGACTAAATGCAACAAAATTGGTTAGGGTGTCAAGATGCCAATTTTGGGGTATTACATTTTGCCCCTCTTTGAATTGATGTGCAAGCAGCACATTGATTCAAAGAATAGTCTAAATGTGACAAATAATGAGAGTTTTAGGATTATCTCCAGAACGAAGCTTAACCCTCAAAAGTCGAGGCTAGATTGCCAAGACACCGATCAGATTGAGTTGTAGAACCATCTCTAGAATGAAGCTTGATTCTCTAAAGTCTAAGTTTGATTGTGAAGACATCGGTCAAATTACCACTTTTACTAAGACTGTCCCTAGAATGAGGCTCAATCTTTAGGAGTTAGGGTTAGATTGCCCCAATACTCATCAATTAAATGATAACTGGTGTAGATTTTTAGGACTATCTCTAGAATGAAGCTTATTCCTCTGAGACCCAGGTTAGATTGCCCTGATATCGGTAAAAAAAGAGCTTTCGAGAGCCATCTCTAGAATGAAGCTTGAATTTTAGGAATTAGGGTTAGATTGCCCCAATACCTAATAGGGATTTTGAGAATCTTCTTCAGAATGAAGCTTGATTCCCAGGGATCTAAGTTAGATTTCTCAGATACCTCAAGAGATTTTGAGAACCATCTTCAGAATGAAGCTTAATCCTTAGGGATTTGAGTTAGATTGCTCAGATACCTAATAGATGTAAGGCACAAAGATGCCCCTAGTGATTCAAAATTGTGGAACACCTAGTTTTGACCGTGAGGTATGAAAAATTGAACATGCCCCAAGTGATGAGATGTCCCTAGCGATGATGAATTTTGACTTAGATCAAATTGATTTGAGAAGATTCAATGATGCAATTATCCTGCCCCCTCGAGAGAGAAATAGAAAGATGACACGTCATGAAAAGTGATTAAAAGTAAAAGATTGTAGATAGAGATGAAATCAAAGATCTAGAAGAACTTAGAATAGATTACAGAAGAATCGAGAAGATGCAGGAGCGATCTGGAGTGATTTGGAGGTCCTGTTGACCAATTTTGGCCAAGGTTGACTAGGGTTGACTAGAGTTGACTTTTGATGAAAAAGATGAAGTCGAGAAAATGATGATGAGATGTGATTTTGTCAAAAATACAACATCAGAAGGTTGACTACACAAGCATATGATTGCATCAGACCCATAAATTTTATAACATAATTTTGAGCTATGTAGAGGTGTCAGATTTTAATTTCGATCCTGAAAATGGATTTAGAGTGGTTGATTTAGCCAAGGGTGAAGTTTTCATGCAAAATGGAGCACTTCTAAAAATTAGGTCAAAACCTATATAAGGCCTAAAAGGGTCATTTTCAATTCATTTGAACCATTGACTTTGTGATAAAAAGAGCTATGAGGCAAGATACAAGGCATTCTAGTGAGATTGTACTGATTTGAGCACTCTCAATGTCACAACCAGCTAACAACATATGACCTACCTATGAGTAGTTGATTACCTAGCTTGCATTTCAAATTTTAATGTATTTGAGTAGATTTTAGGGCATTTTAGGGCTGTTTTAGAACTTTAGAACTAGAACTCTCGCAAGGAAACTTTAGCTAATCAGATGATTAGTACCACATACATTGCATTACATCCACCATAGGAAGACATGCCACCTCGTCCACCTCCTCCAAGTGGTGATGGCTAGAGCTAGATCTAGGATTGATATATCATGATGTATTGTAGCCCAATTTTGAGATAGAGTATGCTCGAGTAGCACCATTTTTGTACATCTAACACACTGATTTATATAGATATGAGCTTGTCTTTTGGTATCATTGTATGTGTTGTCTATTGCTTTTGGATTTTTTATGCTTTATGAGATATATCCTAAATGAGTAGATGAGTAGATGTATGTCATGTATGAATATGCACATATTATATTGTGATGTATGTATGCTATGTGAAATGTGATGATGGATGGTAGATGAATAAATGTAATGATTGACTTATGCAATGTATGATTTGATTTATGTATGTAATGAATGCACATGTATACGGATATGTAGATGTAAATGTATGCATATGAATTATGAGAATGCACTTTGATGGATGCAATGCAATGTATGTGGTACTAATCATCTCATGCAAGATATCACAATACATGATAGGTACTAACCAAAAGAATGTGTGTGAAGAGTGAGAGTGGGGATCAGACACTTGTGTAGTCAAGGTGAACCTGGAACGTAAGATGAGAACCCTTGCACAAATCTAGAAGAATAAAATAAAGAGAACCACAAAGTACTGTGGCAATGCAATCCTATAATGAAAATGCATGCCTAAGCTAGATGCAATCCCTAGGACTTGGTTGTTGGACCTATTAGATAATTATCATCACAGAGCTTTTGGTATCAGATGATTGCAAGATGTCGTATAACTCTCACTGATATGAAAGTCATGAGAATATGAATATGACATTAGTATTAGATTTGTTGAAATGAGGTGTAAGCATTAAGGCACAAGAAACTAGATTGACCTGAACACCTATTCCTTTTGATTTAGCAAGTCAACATAAGCATCAAAGCACAGCTTCTAGGATGACCTAGATGTTGCTTGCGTACAAACACACTAGACACACGAGAGTGACTTCTCTTGCTAAGTGATTAATGAGTACAATAAGAATGCTCATAGTGACCCGTACATTCACTTAGCATGATGAGCGTTTGCAATTTTACTTATGGAAAAAGAAGTCATTCAAACAGACAAGGATAAGAACCAACCTCACCAAAGTTTCCATATAAAATGAGTTGAGGTACACATGACCATCCAACACAAGATAGAGGCTCTCATAGTGGACACCCATTTTATGTGGATCAATTGGATCATTGGAACTAAACCAGCAGATAGAAAGCAAACATAAGATCATGCCCCCAGTCTTCACATCTCTCGGTCAAGATCAATGTCTTGGATTTTCTCGAGGAAGAATGATAAAGAAAAATACAAGCACACAAAAGAAAAGCTCAGTATGTCTCAAATATTTTACAAATTTAGTTGTAGTTTTTAGTGGATTGATGCCAAATCGGAAGTATACATCATATGCAAAAAGTCTCAACAGGATGGCGACATTAGATAGATGTAGTGAAAACCACTGGTGACTGACATGAGAGAGGGAATCTCAAGAAGAGATCGTAGTGCTAACTAAGTATCAGCAGGTAGACATAGTGAGAACCACTGGTGATTGATACTAGGAAGATTCTTAAGGAGAGAGCTATTAATGATAGTGAAACATCAGTAGGCAGACGTAGTGAGAACCACTAGTGACTGATGTATGAGAGATCCTCAAAGAGAGATCCTAGTGATAGCTAGGCATCAATAGGTAGACACAGTGAGAACCACTGGTGAGTGATGCAAGGAAGATCCTCTGAAAAGATAGGGTAGTGCCCCCTAGACTAGGAAGTTTGACCCACTTTCTAACATTCATCCAGTAGTTCTAGATCTTGTAGCCAAGATATTCTAATGTCTTCATCAATAATGAGGCCTTTTCAAGAGACTCACAAAGTAGGAATCTTGACCTCAACAGGAAACACAACATCCACTCCATAAACTAAGGCAAAGGGGGTGGCCCCTATTGGTGTTTGCCCCTGTTGGTGTTTGTATACTTGTTTGATAAGCCCATAGAGCTAGATTAATCTAGAGATGCCAATCTCATCCAGATTTGTGAACTCTGAGGTGTAGAATTTTAAGGATTGCCTTGTTTGATGCTTCCACCTATCCATTACCCTGGGGATAATAGATGGAAGACCAATGTTGAGTAATATTAAATTTAGAGCATAGCTCTTTGAGATCCTTGTTCTTAAATTGCCTCCCATTGTCAGTGATAATTGTGGAGGGTACACCATACCTATAGATGATGTAATTTGGGATGAACATGGCTACATATTTACCATTGGCTACAATTAGAGGGACTACCTCGACCCACTTAGTGAAATAATCTATAGCGGTGATGATGAACTTGTGTCCATTCGATGAAGAAGGATGAATTTGACCCACCAAATCTAAGGCCCATTGTTGGAATGGCCAGAAAGTGATGAATGGAATTAACTCTTTGGCGGGAGTGTGGATTAGATTTCCATGAGGTTGACACTGTTTGCAAGCCTTAGCATATTGTATAGCTTCTTTCTCCATGTCAGGCCAATAGTAACCAGCTCTAATAAGTTATAGGCCAATGTCAGGCCACTCGAATGAGACCTATAGATGCCTTCATGCACCTCAACTAACGCATGCTTAGACTCATCAGGTTCTAAACACCTAAGGAGGGTACCGTCTAGACCTCACCTATACAAGTCATTAGTTATGATAACATACCATGAAGCACTATGGATTAGGTGACATTTCTCATTTTAGGTGTAAGTATCTAGAACAATCTGGTCATGGAGGTAGGAATAGATATGATGGTAGCGGGATGAGTCATGTCCAATGACTGAATAGATCATCCTAGATTCAAGGGTGTCATGGGTGGGTTAGTGTAATGTCTTCACCAGGAATTCATGTTAGAAGTCATTTTCTGACATTGGTAAAATGGAAGAAAGAGTAGCCATGGCATCAACTGCTTTGTTGTCTGCTCGTGGAATCTACTGGAGAGTGACATGTGCAAAGTATTTTTTTAGGTCATCAACCATCCATTTGTAAGGTACCAATTTTTCATCTTTTGTTTGATAAATGTCATTGAATTGATTAATGACAAGCTGTGAATCTCCAAAGATCTTTAGTTCATCTACTCACCATTCAATGGCTATCTTCATACCATTAATCAGGGCTGCATACTTAGAAATGTTATTTGTGTAAGGAAACAACATCTTGTATGCTTTTGGTAAAGAGTACCTCTATGGTGTAATGAAAAGTATTCTAGTACCTAACCCCTGTTGGGTAAATGATCAATCAAAGAACATAGTCCATGTTTGATTTGTGAGAAGCATTATGGACTCATTTGGAAACTCGATGCTTAATGGTTGATAATCTATGATAGGTGCGTTAGCTAACTAATCTACGATCACTTGTCCTTTGATCATTTTCTGTTCTACATACTCAATGTCAAACTCACTGAGTATCATGACCCATTTCTCTAATCTACCTATAAGGGCAGCTTTGCTAAGAAAGTATTTTAATGGATCAATCTTAGCAATAAGATGTGTAGTGTGAGAAAGCATGTAGTGTCAAAGTTTTTGTGAAGCAAATACCACTGCTAGGAAAGATTTCTCAATGATAGAATAGTTTTTTTTATAAGAGACCAAAGTTCTACTGATGTAATAAATAGCCCTTTCTTTATTGTTCTAATCTTCTTGAGCTAGTAAGACACCTAGTGACATGTCTATAGTAGAGATGTAGAGAATTAACAGCTTCCCATGAATAGGAGGCATTAATATTGATGGATTAGCAAGATATTGTTTGATCTATTGGAGTCCTTTCTCACAGTCTTCATTCCATTCCTAAGTCACACCTTTATGTAGGGTCTTGGTGAATGGTTGTGACTTGTCTGCTAGTTGTGCAATGAAGCATCGGATAGACTATAACCAACCTTAGAGTCCTCTCATATGAATGATGTTGCATGGTGGAGGCATTTCCATGATGGGTTGAACTTTCTCAAGATCGACCTCTATGCCTTTAATAGATATGATGTAACCCAATAGTTTACTAGATGTGACTCTGAAGGCACACTTTTTTGGTTTGATCCTTAAACTAAATTGTTCCATTCGATCAAGTATAGGACCTAGATCTACAAGATGTACTTTCCATTCCATGCTCTTAATTAGATAATGTATCATCCACATAATCTTGTATTGTCTTATGCATCATGTCATGAAAGATAGTGGTGACAGCTCTTTGATATATTGCTATGGCATTTTTAAGTTCGAAGGGCATGACATTCCAACAAAAAGTTCCCAAAGCACATGTGAAGGCTATTTTCTCTTGGTCCTCTGGTGCAATTTTGATTTAGTTGTAGCTAGAGAAACTATCCATTAATGAGTACATTTCATAGCCTGTTGTCATGTCTACAATCATATCAATGTTGGGTAACAAGAAATCATCCTTGGAACAAGCTTTGTTCAAATCTTAGAAATCTATGCAAACTCTGATAGATTTATCATGTTTGGAAACTGGGACAATATTGGAAATCCATTCCAAATAGTCAATTGCTCTGATGAAACCAGCTTTGAGAAGTTTTTCTAATTCAACTTTGACTAAAAGTGCTACAAGCGGGTGCATCTTACGAAGCTTTTGTTTGATAGGCTTGACACCTTGTGCAATGGATAGATGATGCATAATCAGATTGGGATATAATCCAGGCATATCAGAATAAGTCCAAGAAAAGTTCATTTTCTTTCTTCGAAATAAACTAGTGAATTCTTCTTTCTCTTATGCTGATAAGGACTATGCCAAATGAATGATCTGAGATGCATCTTCCGTACCCAAGTTTACTAGTTGAGTTGGCTCAATCAGTATTGAAGACCTTTCCTAGAAATGAATCCAAAGCGTATCAAGTATCCCATCCTCGAGCACCTTAGAGAGGTTTTCACCCTTGAAGACATCTTTTGTTTTTACTATTTTTGGCTCTGACACTGCCATAATGTGGTTTTCACCATCAGAGCGCTTATTCCTTTTTCTTTTAATTTTATGACTGAGATACTTGATATCAGCTTCAGTCATGTTTACACTATCTTCGCTGGTGGAGGATGTTACAGGTTTGATAGTGTTAAGGTAGCAAGCAAGAGCATAGTCATTCTGGAATGTAAGGACTTCATTGGATGGAGAGGAGGGGTTCCACTTTATCAACTTGGGATGGTGGAGTAAAAGAGAAGTGACAGGCTCAAGTGCGTTCATGGTATAATCATCAAAAGCATAGACAAGTAAGTTGAGACCTAAAGTGATCTCATTTAGAGGTGTGTTCGAGTCCCTTCGAGACCTCACATTGAAAGTAGAGGGTATGTTAACGTTAGTGGAATCACACTCGGTTGTCCTAACACTAGACCCTTCACCTACTTTGAGAAGATTTTCAAATGTTTGTACTGTGTCTACATCCTTGTCATAAGTTGCATTAAATAGAGAATCAAACTCATACTCATGTGAGTCTGTAATACTGGATATAGGAACTCCATCAACACTTGTTGTACCATCTAGTTCATTATCATCTCTTGTAGTATTGATGTTCTATTGGTTTTTTTCTTATTGAAAGCATGCTTGAAAAGATGATGGCATGTAAAGTTCCTATTGATAGTTAGGGTGAGCCATTTGTATTTTCCTTAATTTCTCATATGTCAAAGGAGTAACTGAGGTAGTTTCATCAGAATCACTATCAATTTTGAGGTGCCTGACATGCTGCATCAAATTTTCCAGCTCTACGAAGAGCGTGGAAAGATCTAGAGGAATAGGATAAGGAAAGGTGTCTTCATCTAAACTATCCTTTGACTTCTCAGCTGAAACTGTGCCCCTAAGTACTGGTGGGCATTCTAGTTTTGGTACAAATTTATTGATCCCTAAATGGAATGTGATCTTCTTAAAGCCTAGACCAGTAGTGTCTTTTGTCCTTCACCTGTGGCTTCAATGGGTTTAATCAATCCATTATCATTCACCCTTATAGGGCCACTCCCTTTATAGCCAAAGCATTTCATGAGCTTGAAACCTTCATTGTTTGGTTCATGTTCCATATCATGAGTTGGGGTGATTTGGTTAGATGTGTCTTTGCCTTTATAAATCCAAGCTGCAATATCTCAATTTTCATCCTCATATTCTAATGGGGTTGTAGCATGTACAAAGGCACCATCATAGACTACTTGAGGAGACATGACATAAGGTTTCTTGTTCTCAGAAGGTCTCCCATAGGAATGCAAAGATAGAGGTAAAGTTGTCAGTGACAAAACATACTCCATCTGATACTCCCCCATGCCTGAATTCATAAGTTTTAGAGTCTTTTCCATTTCTTTTAGTTTGGCATCAAAAAGTTTAGTAGATTCTCTATTTGTTGGAACAAAACTATTAGTAGACTGAGTGAGCGTATTGCAAGAATAACTTCTGTTGGTAGGTACAGTTACTTCAGCTCCATGGAATGGGAATTTTATGCACTAATGGTATGTTGAAGGGACTGCTTGCATGTCATGGATCCAGGTTCTTCCCAACAGTATGTTGTAGGTGGGAGGAATATCCAACACCTAATAGATAACATTTCTCTCAATGAGACCAACCTTGATAGGTAACACAATCAAGCCCTTAGATTTGCGCTCTTCTTAATCATATTCTTTGATGGTAATCTTTTTGCATGAATTTATAGAGTCTTCACCATAACCTAGCTGGGTTAGAAAATTAGTAGAGTAGATATTGAGGCCAACACCATTATCAATGAGAACATAATAGACACAGTTTTGGCCAATCATGACTTCAATATGTAGAGGATTATTGTGTGGATGGCTTAGCAAATGATCATCTTCCTCAGAGAAAGACAGATAGTGAGGTCAGGTCAGGTGACCTACCATGGATTCAAACTGGTTGAGATTGAGATATTTTGGGACATTTGCCTCAATGAGGGTTTTATCCAAAATCTACCTATGAGTAGGTGAGATCTTCAACAACTCAAATATAGTGATCTGAGCATTGGTACATTGTAATTGGTCTAGTATGTTGTAATTAGCATTGGTAGGTGTGGGGAACAATTTTGAATTCTTGTTGGCAAGTCCAACAATAGCTTTATCTGCAGGTTGTTTTGGTGCAGATGTAGAAGGCTCAGGCCCTTTGAGAATGATCTTTACATTGGATCAATTGATAGCATTTGCACAAACCTGAGACTATTTTGGTTTAGAAGATTGAGACACGAGGCCTCACAAAACAAATGGAGCTTTGGGTCTAGGAGCATCCTAGCTCCCCTAGATGGTAATCACGTCACTGTATTCAACATTGATGGGCTCAACTATATTAATAATAATGTCATTGGTATTGTACATATTTTTGACCTTGTTGTTGGTAGTCTTGGCTTTAGAAGATTCACCCTTCTCATGAGGAGGAAAGGGGTCTTTGAATGCTTGATGATTTTTATGACCACTCACAACAACATCACCATTATCGATAAGATCTTGGATCTTATACCTAAGTTGAATACAGCTGGAAGTCTTATGACCCTTATTCAAATGGTATTCATAGTATGCAAATTCATTCCACCAAGCAGGGCGTGGTTGTGGATCATAAGGATGCAAGTTTTTTGGGGCATGAGTATCTAATTCTACAAGAGAGTTTTATAGACCACATCAAGAGGTTCCCCTAAGGAAGTGAACTCACGTTTGGGTCAAGGTTCCCAAGGTTTGTCCTAGAAAATTTTGAAGGTGGTTGTATATTTTCTATAGCCTTCTTAGTGGCTTTGACTACTTGCATACTGGAGGTAAGGTTGAAAACAACCTTTGGAGGCTTTGGGGTCACATTATCAATGACTCTGTCATTCACAACATCTCAATTTTTGTTGACAATTTTAGTTTTGTCTTTGCTTGAGGAGGACCCTTGCTTGTTATCCTTTTGGAGGGTTAGTTCTCCTTTCTTGACCATAAACACCTCTATTGTCATAGCCTGGTTGATCATGTCATCAAAGGTCAAAGGACCTTGCAACTATACTTGGTATCCAAAATCAGGAAGAAGATTGTCTAGAAAGATATCAAGCTTCTTAGATTCTGGCATTTTGCGAGAATATTTGGTATAGAGTTATCTCCATCACTGGAGAAATTTTAGGAAAGGTTCTCCAGATCATTGTTTCATATTGCAAAGATCATGGATATTGATTAGATGCTGAATGTTATGAGAATAATGCTGGAGGAACAGATTGGCAATCTCATCAAAAGATTTGATGCCAGTAGGAAGTCGAGAGAACCATTCCATAGTAGATCCACCTAGACTACGCAAGAAGAGACGCATGAGATAAGTTTGATCATGTATGAACTTGATGGATAGAGCACCAAACCCTCTCAAGTGATCCCAAGGATCAGAGGTATCTAGATATTTATCATACTTGGGGAGTTTGACACCTTTGGGAAAAGGCAGCATGCTAAGACTCTTGTCAAATGGGAATGGACATATGTTCTCCAGTGTGAACTGGTTTTCTAGTTTATCCTTGGCTTTCATGAGTTGTTGAATCTGGTCTTGCATGTCTTGAACTAGTTTATGCATTTTAGCCATCTTTGTTTCCTCTTCTTTGACTATAAGAGTCTTGACTTTATAGTTTGGGGGTAACTTGGCCCCTTGATTGTCCAACTCGAGAAAGTATTTCTCTTTCTCTTCTTTCATCAAGATTTCCATCATTTTGTGAAGACTTTTGTTGGACCAGGTAGCCTCAAAATCATGTTGGGTTATTTCTTTGTCATCATTACCAAGGATTTCAAAGATACTCTAGGCATGGAATTCTTCTTGGTTATCTTGAGCTTGATCCTGATTATGATCATGAGCTCTACTGTACTCAACATCCTAGTGTTGGTTCACCATCTTGCTGAAGTGAAAGTGCATAGTGTGAATAGATTGAGTACAAGGAGGTTCAGTATAACCAGACTTTGATGCTAAGGATACTTTAGGTTTTGCAAAAGGATTAATCTCTAGCAAGGAAAAATTGGGTGCCACAAAAGGATTAATCTCTGGCAAGGAAACTTTGGGTGCTTCAAAAGGATAAATCTATGATGATGATTCTTCAAAGTATTGGTGTTCTCAAAACAAGGGATTCCTGGCCTGACTGAAGTTCACAGTAAAAGTACACTGGACATGAGGCCAAATGATAGGAGGAGAGTGAAAGGACTCCTCTCTAAATGTTTTAGAGGAAGAACATGAAGATCCTCTACGACACTCAGATTGTATGGCAAGCTTAGAATGACCTCTTCCTCAATTGTGAGGTCTACCTCTATCCCATCTGGTGAGACATGGAGGGAACACGTTGCCACTTTGAGTTGTCATAGGCATAGATGAAGATTAAGTGATGAGAGAGGACTTAGAATTATGCTTAGAACTCTATCTCTAGAATAGAAAAGAGTGATAAAAGTGAAATGCACCCAACATGAATCATCGAGAGTAAGGCTAGAACAATCGAGATGTGACTATCATGTCATAAGGTACAAGAGCATAGTAGACCAAGATAGACAATAGGGAGACAACATGAGTTTAAGAAGTAATCACTTGGTTCTCAGCCCGAGAAATCTAGTTTCAAGAAGTGGACAACAGGAAAGCAAGCAGACAGAACCCAGACAAAAACTAGATATGATAGAAAATTGACCAATTGATGGGAATAAGCTCACTATTTTGAAAATCAGGAGACAATCTCACATGAGGAAGTACAGTCTCATGCAAGGAAATGCCAGATTGTGTGCGAGGATATGTTGTCTCATGTGAGGAAATGCACAGAAAACTAAAATCTCGTGCAAAAAAAAAGAACAAAGTTTGATAGTTTCACACAGTTTTTGAGATAGGAATAGATTTTGAGACACAATGTTGGCTATTCTCTAATAGAATATCTAGATTTTAGATAGATTTTAGACAGTTCAAATCAGCAACTCAACTTCTACATGCATCAACAGATTTCTATCATGATCAGGCACATAAAACAACAATCAGGGATTTCAAGCAAACAATGTCTTCAAACAATGAGCAAGGTACAAAGCAACCTTGTGCATGAACAAGAATATGTGACATAGTATTCTATTCCCTAAGAGTGCTACTTGTGTATGTTCTCAAAATGTTTTACAATCATGCACATAGTCCTAGAAAAATAAAAGTTGGTTGCACTAGGGTTCGTAGTAATGGTCAACTCTGCAAATTTTGCAATCTCAAGAGGGCGAAATCCAATCCAGGTGCACTGGGGTTTTGACACATTCTAAGAATTTAATCAATTGGAGATGCTGAGGAGATCTAATAGCCCAACAAGAAACTACACCCGTGGAGATTTCTTCAACAAGGACATTTATTTAGCGGTTGCTGCTACCATGATAGAAATGGCTATTATCGCTTGAGGTTCCATCCACATGGTTTACCCAATAAAGGGAGTGTCCACTATGGTTAGCCCTCTCTAATAAGGAGACTCACAAAAAGGACCACATGGGGACTTAGCTCAAATTTAAGGATCAAAGTTTCTGATGCACCCAAAAGGGAACAAAGCATAATCCTCTAGCCTCTTCACCTCACGCAAACATAGCAAACAGATTAATTGACATGCTAAATTGAAACCACCTCACCAAGGTTTGTATGTCAACAACAATGGCTATCGATCTCTCTAAGTGGGACCAAGAGAGAACTTACCACCAAAGACTGAAGACAAAAAACAAAGTAAGACCATAAGGTAATATCAACTCCTTCCCTACCTACAAAGGGATCTATCTCTGAGAAGAGCTTTTCATGTAAAATATGTGAATGAAGCCCACTCTCTCAAGAACTCTACAAATAGTGTTCATAGGGCCTATTTACTATGTGATACAGATATGTTGAAAGTAAATCAAGATTCTTTTTAAATCCCAAAATTGAAGTGTTATTTACCAAAGTAGGAAACACGCAAGCCAAACATGTGAGAGATTTATTTTAATGTCCAAAATTGAAGTGTTATAGAGATTTTAGTAAATCACCTCAAGTCCAAAGCTTTGCAATCCATTATTACACTGTCTCCAAAAAGCAAAATCAAGAAAATCCACAGCAAAAAAAAAATGTCAGGAAACAACAAGTTGAAAGTACAAATCTGCAAATTTTAAGTCTTTGGTGTCAAAATTTCGCACGAGCAGGGATGTAGTCCCACGTGAGAAAATAGTTTTTTCATGTGAGAAAGTATGAAACTGTTTGAAACTTTGTGTGATATAGTGAGAATCTTCACACAAGATTTTGTACCAGAGATGTACGGTCGTACGGACATAATGAATTTTTTTGACAAAAACTAAAAATACGATGTGGCCAGAAATTGATTTTTGGTCCCATGATGGGTGCCAAAAATCTATGAACTAAATATGGGCCTTTGATTTAGCTCCACACTTCAACATAATCATTATTCACTAGGTGTAGACAAGAATGAATATCAAATTATTTATCCTGCCTGGCTGGATGATTCGACCTGTTGCCTTCTATCTAGGTAGGGTTTGAAATTTGCTCTTAGAATCAAGAGTCCTGCAACCATAGACTACTACTAGAATGAAGGATTTGATTAGAAAATGTAGTTTAATCTAGGATGAACATGCAATTTAATCTAGAAATGATGAAATTAATCTAAAAACTATGAAAGAAAACTAGATTAAGAAATGGAATGCATGATTAAGCTAAACATGATATATTAATCTAAAAATGAATATTATGCTAAGAATGAAAGCTTGAATGCAAATGAGCTCTAATAACAATGCGACATCACTTCATTGCTCAAAAAGTTGGATCCTTTGAATAAGAAATGATGTTTCTTTTATAGAAATCCTAGGTTTGATCGACGGTTGAGATTGAATCAGAGGAACGGTGGAGATTGAATGAGAGCTCAGTTCAGAATAGAAAGTTTCCTGCAGAGAGGTAGTCAGCTTTTGTTTTTGTCTGTGTTAAAGCTATTAATGTTTTAGTCTTCTTTTTTTATTTTCAATTAACTCAAAGTTTCCTTTTCTGAAATGAAGAGAAGATTTTGTGGAGAATATTTGATTAAATAAATTGAATATTACCTCATAAATAGATTTTCTTTATTATTTGAATAATTAAATTCAATTTTGAAGATGAGGATATTTATTTAACTCCTTTTTCATGTGTTTTAGTTAAAGAGGGTGGATTTAATTTAATTAAAGTGCTAGGACTTTATAGTTAAATTAATTGATCATAGGGTTTATTTAGCTAATTTATGTTTGATATTTAGGAATTAAATAGGTTATGTGATTGATGTAGATTGGTTCCCTTCCACTAATCTCGTTTGGGGAGATTCAGATAGTCCAGTCACTCATGGGACAGTTGCAAGCTTAGAACAAGATGAATCAGATGTAGAAGATCCTATCAGAGAATGTCAACGAAAGAACCTTATTCATTTGATGGAAAGAGAAGGTATTACCCTTGATGATGTTAGAGCTTCCACATCAAGATGTCCCAAACCTTCATAGTGTAAACATCCTAGACAAAGTTCAGAAACAAGTTTATATGAGTATGAATGGGATTCTTTCTCAAAGCCTTCTATAGTTGACATGGATGTTGATGTCATCCACACTTATAGTTCTCCACCTGAGGTAGTTGATGAGTCACATGTAGGATTAGAGGATTTGAACCCACATGTTGCCTTAGGGGATGATTCTTCACTTGTTAGGATGAATCCCAATTTGGGTAGCTTAGAAGGATACTTGACAGACTCTAACTCTTTGGTCACTAGAGATGATATCATTCACATCCACAACCTTGAACCAGTCATTGAATTACCTCTTGTTCATCGTAACCTCCTTGATTGGTCCCAGCGCTATCAAGAACCTGAGCTCTTAACATTTCAAAATGATTATGAGATAGTTGTTGGCATGTGATGTTTTGGAGTACTGAGAATCACTTAAGGGTTGTCATTTATGGAAACATTTATGTTAGAGTGATCGCATGTTGTGGAGATTTCCACCAAATTCTCAGTCATGAAAATGACTAAGTACAGAATCAGGATGATAGGTACAGTGGCATAGTTTTGGTCAGCGATGAAGATATAGAAGGTATTATGGCTTGCAAAGTTAACTCAAGGTATTTTAGGATATTCACATGCTTCAGTTAAGATCACATAAGTTTTGGTTACCAGATCTGTGAGATACAGTGTTCAGAAGATATGTGAAGGCAGTAAAATAGTGTAACAGGGTATATGATTAGTTGCAAAGATTAAGGAAGGAAAAGTGAATATGGTAACATGCTAAGATAGGAGAATAAAGTATATTGCTAACTCTTTGATATTGTAAGAGTGCTGACTCCATAGATAACATTTGCATGAGTTATATTATGTTTTGCATGATAATTGTGAAGCCGACTGGAAGGCTGACTTTGTATAAGTATGGAGTGTTTTTGTAAAAGTGAAGTATAGAATGGTAATAATGATGAAGTAAGTTTGTGAATAGAAGAGAAGAGATTAGATGCAAGATTAGAAAGAGGCCAAGCTACAATTGGAACTATCTAAGCAAGCTAAGTGCTTGTATTGTTCCCCCTTTTGAGAACTACTTTTGGGACAGTATTGGCTGTAAGAGCAGTGTTCTCACCACCTTTAACCAGGTGCTTCGTATACCCCTAATAGGGTTTTGTATTCCTCTAATAAGGAAATGTACTATGTAACAATCAACTCCTAATAGGGCTAAATCTCCTAACAAGGATATTATATTTTAGTACATATTTATGGGTACTATCCCCACCGGGGTTTTCCCTTTGGCCAGGGTTTCCTCGAGAACAAATCATGGTGTAATGAATGTGTTATGTTTGTATGCTATTTTTATTTCTGCATTACTTTGGATTGTTTATAATTGTTTAAAGTTGAAAACAACAAAGTTTTGTAATAATGATTCACCCCCCCTCTCAGTATTACCTAATCCTAACAATTGGTATCAGAGCTATTGGCCCTTGAAGAAAAAGTCTAACAACTTAAGGGAGATCAGAATGGATTCAAAAGTTTTGCAAGAGAACTTTGATGCTGCACTTGAAGATCTGGATAAGATGAAAGTTGAGAATGGCAAATTAAAATTCAAGCTAAGAAGAGCAGAAGGTTTCATGGGAAAACTTAAAGAACAACTTGAGATTGTAAAAAATCAGAGACAAGACCTTATGGAGAAAATCAAAGAAGGTTCAGACAATGATTCATCAAACAAAGTAAAAAAGTTGGAGCAAGAAAAAGAACAAATCAATCTTTTGATGATCAAGGAGATTAAACATGAAAAGGATGAAAGAAACAAAGTTGAAGAGTCACTAAAAGAAGCTAACTTGAAAATTGGACAAATGAAGACCGAACTTGACCACTACAAGGATAAATATCAGGAACTAGATAAATAAAATCAGATCTTTAAAGGTGAACTCACTCAAGCCAAGTTACTCATTAAAAAATTACACACAAGCAATGACAAGAGTAATGAACAAAAAGAAAGATAAAAACCTAAAAGTGATATGAGTGGATTCAATGAAGTTGAAAGTTCAAAAACTCAAGAACAACCAAAAGAAGCCAAGAATGAGGAAAGACCTACTCTTGAAGAAAGACCTTCAAATGAAGAACCTAGAGAACATATCAAACCTTTCAGAGGTAGATGCTTCAAATGCAACAAAGTTGGACACATGAAAAGAGATTGCAGAAGTAAAGGTAACTCTAAGCCCTTTACCAGCTATTGTTTTAATTTCTATGAGTATAGACACAAGAAGGCAGATTGTAGAAAACCTAATCAGTCTAGGTACAAGCAAGACTATGTCAGAGAAGATTCTATAGCCAAGGTTACATGTCAGAGATGCAATAACTATGGGCACACAGCAAGGTATTGTAAGCTACAAACTAATCAAGAAAAAAGAAGACCACCTATTTGTTACAAATGTAATAATCTAGGTCACATTGCAAATTTTTGTAGATACAATGGAGATGAAAATAGAAGAGGACCAATGAGATCTAGTGAACCAAGAGGACCACCACCTGTGGTTATAAGGAAGAATATTGGTGACAGTGGAAAAATCCTAAATGAATACATGAATGAATACAAGAAATAAGAGGATGAGAAGGTATGGCAAGTAAAAGTTCTAAACAAGGCAGTGGTTCAAGAAGAGACAACTGATGATGTTGTGTCTTCACATGATGAGTTCTTTAAGGTATCAACCTAGAAGGCCTCATGGCCTTATGGGGAGCATTGGATGTAGATAACATAAATTATCTAGCCCATGTATAAGTAGAGTAAGCTCATGTGAGCGTAGGTGTGATGTGTATAGATGTTGAGGAATCTGTGGATGAGATCACAACACTTGAAGATTTATCTTCTATGTTCGCAAGTTTTGCATTGATTGGATGACATGCAAAGTTGAGCTACCTTTAGTTAATGCACATACTCAACTTGCAATAGATAAAAGAATTGAGTAATTTCATTCCTACACCATTTGTTGATCAACAACTAAGGAGATCAGAAGTGTGAAGGAATAACAATGATCCAACAGAGAGATTTTGTGTTCACGTGAAGCCAAACATCATATTTGAGCATGTTTAAGGTATTTAGACCTAATATCTTTGGAAATTCATGGATGCACCAGTAGTTTATGATGTTGTAGACAAACCTACATACAAATTCAAGAGGCATCAATTCAAATCCTGTGAGGATGATCTGGAAGGGGTGTTTTCTCAAACCCCCATAGGTGTGTTACACATAGAGGATATTAGGGCATACATACACTGCAAGTATGAGATTATTATGGAGGTTAACATCTTCTATGAGTTGAATAGTATGTCAAAAGTAAATGGATCTTTTGCAGAAGAATTTAAACATCTAAAAGATCTATCAATACTCAAGTTAACCCAACTCATTGAATTCATGGAAGTCGAATGGTTCAAAATCATTCTGAGTAGAGTTCATGATCAGTTCTTATGGATAGGTAATCAGCCTATTAAGATATGTGCTCAGTTGATCCATGATATCATAGGCCTTGACAATGAAGGAGCCCTACCTGTTAGTGAGAAAAACCTAAGAAAAGAAGTTGAAACCCTAACACACTCCAAATGGGATAAGAGGGCAATGACAGTAACTGATGTTTATTTACAAGATGTCAAATTGGTAATAATGCTAATAGGCTACAAGTTGTTTTACAGTTCTAGACTTAATTCTATATCAGCTAGAGTTATAATGATGGCATACATAATGGTAAGAGATAATAAGAAGTACAATCTCTGTGAAATTCTAGCCCAAAAATTTATTGAGAATGTAAAAGTTATAAAGAAGGAAAAATCTAAGGAATTTAGGTTTGGTTCATTGCTAGTTCACATGTACATTCATATCATTCACAACTTTCTTGATATGCACCCTAGAGCATGGAAAGATAATGAACCCACTTGTCTGCAGATCTCAAAATACTATAGAAGATAGAAAAATGACTAGATTGATGGAGAATTATTTGGGATGATTAAGATTATGCAGAGGTAGATGAAAGAAATGTATAGGATTCCAGAAAACTTAGTAGAGAAATATGAAGACACTATCTATTTCATGGTTGAAACTGATTGTGTCTGCTTTGAGGCTGTTAAGCCTAGAACCAAATGGTGTTATCCTATGGGATATGAGGTAAGTGCTGAAGTACTGTCAATGCAAGTAGAGAATGTATTGGTAGCAGAAAAGGACCCTACTCAAGAAAGATGGGGTACATACAGGGAGAAATATGAGAAATTCAGAGAAGAACAAGAAAAAGTAACTAGAAAAAGGAAAGTCAGCAAAATTGTGGAAGACATCACTGCAATGGTGGGTATTACAAACATGCAGTTAGTAGATATCAAAAATAAGATTGAGGAATCTTCCAACATGGCCACTAATGCACCCATTCCATTGGAAATAGAAAAGGCAGTCACTACTGATGATATTGTTTATTTATCAGTCTCTCAAGAGGATGACACACAAGAAATTGTGACTACAGTTGTTCCTAGAAGATAATCAAGGATAGTTAAGCAGGTCAGTCCAAAAGAAAAAGAGATAGAGGTAAAGAGGAAGAAGAAGGAAGAGAAGGTAATGGAGAAAGAGGAAGAGAAAATGGTTCAAAAGAGTCCACAATCCTTGTGGAAACCAAATATGAAAGCACTACAGAAAATGGTTATCAAAGATGGAAATCTGATATCAATAAATAGATATTATGAAAGATATAGCCCTAAGGAGTAAGCAATTATTGAAGACACTATCATTGAGCAATTACTAATCTTTAAGAATAATTTCTTGGAAGTTGAAGCAAGTGCTCCCAAAGAATTGTACAACAAACTAGAAATCAGGAAACAGTTAGCACATTCAGAAGATGAGAACATAAGAAATAAAACAATTGATGATATGTTTCCAGTTGTGTCAATTCAAGAAAGAGAAAGAATCATTAAGGCATTGAAACCCCTACTAAGAACAAAGACCAGACTAGTCAATATTATGGCCAGAAAATATGATGAGGTGATTGAAGATACCCAAAAGGCATTAGACCAAGTTCTAATGTATGAGATGCCTAAAAAGGTGTCACCTCCTAAGACTGCTAAACCTATATCCTTGGGTTTAGGAGAAAGCTCAAAGACAATACATGAGAGTGCTCAAGTTAACATGCAACCAGACTTCTTTGTCACTAGTGTGCTTGTTAGCCTTGACACTTCACAGGATGTAAATGATCCATTTATGGACAAAGTGGACAATGCAATGGAGGTTGAAAATCAAGAACAGATAGAAGAAATAAAATTAGAAGAGAAACTAGAAGAAAAAGTATAGGAGAAGGAATTATAGCAAGAAGAAAAGAAATAAAGACAAGCTAAAACAAAGGAAGTTTCTGAAGTTAGACTAGATACATCCCTATTGTTGGAAAGTGTGGCCAAACCAGTTAGTTCTGATGTGGACAATATGGATGAAGATGAGATGATGAGACTTTCATTTATGGCTTTTGCTAAATCTAAGGAAAGATCAGTTTAGAAAGGAGACAAAAGAGCTAAGATAATGGTTAGAGCTATAGAGACAATGAACAAGCTACTTCCCTCACCAATTATCCTAAAAGACAAGGATGAGGTCGAGAATCTTAGTACAGTATTGGATAGCTTTGATAGTCATTTTGACTCATTACTAGAAATAGAAGAGGAGAAGGCTAAAAATAACTTCTTGGAGAAGAAGTTGAGTGAAGTCTACAAGTCCATCTCATGGGACTTAGGAATTCTTAAGGCTACCACTCTTAAAGCCAAGAGTTGTGTAGCACAAGACAGGAAACTCTACATCTATTGCATAAATCCCTGTAGATATTTGAAAAATGTTGAGGAGGCCATAGCCAAAGACAAGGCTAGCCTTGATAGTATAATGGACATTTGTGAATCATCTTCATAAATTGTGGGAGAGGTAGATAAAGAAACATCCAGGCTATTGGATAAGATAGGAGTACTGGAAATGGAGAAAGGGAGAGTCACATATAGATTTGGCTCATTGCGAAGCCTATTGACTCCCAAGCTCACAATGTTGGAGACTCATCTTTCAGAGATGATAAAGGTTGAAAGCTCAATGTCAGTATCTACTCTTACTAAGCTTAAGGTAGAAAAGACAACATCGTATGCACTGAATGGATTAATCCATATTAGTAAACTACTGATAAGTTCATGGATTGAGGAAGTTAAGACTTTGGAAATCTCCTTCCAAGATATCTTAAATCTGTTGAGTAAGCACTAGACTATTTGTGCTTTACTTCTACAATTTTGAGAATACCTTTGCCATTGATGTCAAAGGGAGAGGAATAAAAAGGAAAAATGAGGAAGAGAAGGAAATCCAGAGTTGTATGTAGAAAATAAAATAAAAAATAGAAGAAAAAGTAATAGAAAAGAACAAAGTTTTAGAAAGGAAAAAGATAGTTGTATTGTAACACTTAGTCATTTTTCTAAGTGTTGCCATCAATGCCAAAGGGATAGATTGTTGGCATGTGATTTTTTGGAGTACTAAGAATCACTTAAGGGTTTTCATTTATGGCAACACTTATGTTACACTGATTGCATGTTGCGGAGATTGCCACCAGAGTCTCAGTCATGAAAATGACTAAGTACAGAATCAGGATGACAGGGTACAGTGGCATGGTTTTGGTCAGCGATAAAGATATAGAAGGTATTATGGCTTGTGAAGCTAATTGGAGGTATTTTGGGATATTCACATGCTTTATTTAAGATTACATAAGTTTTGGTTACTAGATCTATGAGATACAGTGTTCGAAAGATATGCGAAGGCAGTAAAACAATGTAACGGGGTATATGATCAGTTGTGAAGATTAAGGAAGGAAAAGTGAATATGGTAATGTGATAAGATAGGAGAATAAAGTATATTGCTGACTCTTTGATATTGTAAGAGCATCGAATCCATAGATAACATTTGCATGAGTTATTATTATGTTTTGCATGATAATTGTGAAGCTGACTGGAAGGCTAACTTTGTATAAGTATGGAGTGTTTTTATAAAAGTTAAGTACATAATGGTAATAATGATAAAGTAAGTTTGTGAATAGAAGAGTAGAGATCAGATGTGAGATCAACAAGAGGCCAAGCTACAATTGGAACTATCTAAGCAAGATAAGTGTTTGTATTGTTCCCCCTTTTGAGAACTACTTTTGGGACAATATTGGTTGTAAGAGTAGTGTGCTCACCACCTTTAACTAGGTGTTTTATATACCCCTAATAGAGTTTTATATTCCTCTAACAAGGAAATGTACTATGTAACAATCAGCTCCTAACAGGGCTAAATCTCCTAACAAGGATATTATATTTTAGTACATATTTGTGGGTACCATCCCCACCGGGGTTTTCCCTTTGGCCAGGGTTTCCTCAAGAACAAATCATGGTGTAATGAATGTGTTATGTTTTTATGCTCATTTTATTTTTGCATTACTTTGGATTGTTTATAATTGTTTAAAGTTGAAAGCAACAAAGTTCTATAATACTGATTCACCCCCCCCCTCTCAGTATTACCTAATCCTAAAAATAGCTTGTTACTTGAATGCCATTGAACCTGTAGTCTCTTCCACTAGTGAACTGGCTACCAGCATGAAAGAGCCAGACGTCAACTACTTAGTCACAAAATAAAAAGAAAAGAAAATCAAAAGAATAAGAGTTTTGATGGTGAAAACCACTGTGTGGCGGTGTCAGAACCAAAAAAAGTAAAAAGAAATGATGTATCCAAGGGTGAAAACCTCTCTAAGGCACCTAAGGATGAGGTACCTAATCATCTCCCTAGATACTTTCAGGATAGATCTTTTTTGCTTATTGAACCAACACAAACAGTCAATTTGGGTATAGATGAGGCTCCACAAATAGTACACTTGGATCAGTCCTTGTCACCACAAGAAAAAGAAGCTTATACTAAGTTCTTACAGAAAAAGAAGATCAACTTTGCATGGACTTATTCAGATATGCCAAGGTTGGACACTAATCTTATCATGCATCACTTGTCCATAGCTTCAGATGTCAAACTAGTTAAACAGAAATTAAGAAAGATGCATCCTCACATAGCTCTCCTAGTCAAAGCAGAATTAGAGAAACTCCTTAGTGCAAGGTTCATAAGAGCTATTGACTATGGTGAATGGATATCAAACATTGTACCAGTTTCCAAACATGAAAAATCCATTCGAATTTGTACAAATTTTAGAGATGTCAATAGAGCATGCCCAAAGGATGAATTTCCACTTCCCAATATAGACATGATAGTGGATATGACTACGGGTTATGAGATTTATTCCTTGATGGTGTTAGAAATAGGAAATACTAAGAGGGGGGGTGAATCAGTATTTCACAAACTTTTTCTTTTGCCCACTTATGGATATAACAGATTACTTTAGTGCATACAAAGATTATCAAGCTGATTAACAAACATAGCAGTAAATAGAAAGAACTCATAACACATCATATGTTCTCGAGGAAACCCTGGCCAAGGGAAAACCCCAGTGGGGATGGTACCCACAAAGATCACTAATCAAAAGTATCCTTTCAGGTATATTGGACCCTGTTAGGAGTCAATTTATAATGTATAGTAGATCTATCCTGGTTAAAGGACTTTAGGCCTTGTTAGAAGCCTTAACCCTGTTAGGAGTTAGATTACAAAACCTAATCACCAGCTGAGCTCACTACCCAAATAGGTAATACAAAAATGTTTCTAACTATAATATGGTACTGCTTACAACTTCTCATCAATAGCCTTCGCTGCTATCACAATATACAACTATCGCAAGTTATCTTTTCTTTCTTTTTACATATCACTTCTATATTTCATTACATTTCAAGTATGCCTAATATATGAGTTATTAAAGCTAATAAATTTACATGGTCGGCATCAAAAATAATTATCCAAGAGTAAACATCTAGGATTTCATCCCTTAATAATGTTAAGTCATTATTTTGACAAGCAAAAATAATCCCTTAACTCTTTCGCTAAAACTATCTCCAAAACTGCTTTGTCTGCAAAAACTGTCTTCGATAAACTTTGAATAAATTTGTCCGTACTACTCCAAAATTTATGCGCACTAAGATGGGGTATCCTCATACTCTATAGAAGCTTCAATTAACTATGCAAACAAAAATATTTCTCCAGTGGACGTCGCCAACTAAATCTTCATCGGGTGCTCTGTCAGGATCACTGTATTCAAACTTAGACAATTTCTTTCTACAACTTTGCATACTTGCATTCCAGATTCTGCACTCTTAATAAAGATCAAATGTTTCCATAATGACAACATCTATGCATCCACATTAGCCAAATTGCCAACAATCTCCCCCTTTGTCATTGGTGGAAACATATGGGAAAATTGGCTAAGTGTGCAAACAAAAAAAAAACTTCAAAAACACTTATACAAAATTTTGTGGCCAAAATTTATACAATATGTATACAATATCATACTCCATAGAATAGCTCCCCCTATGAGTATCCTTCCTCAACATATATTTAATTTTCTACTACTATCTCTCCCCCTTTGACAACAATGACAAAGATAGGGTGTACAAAAATTTCAAAAACTTTATACCTTATTATCAGTTATTGCAAAGCCGGTAGGCTTGCAACACAATCACCAAACTCTAACTTCCAAGATTCAAAATCTTTCTCCCATATCATCCTGATGGATTCAGCAACATTGAATAGAGTACTCAATTTGTATGCTATTGTCTAACAAGCTTGTAGGGAATTGAAGCTAAACTTATGAAATGATGTCTTTGCTGAAAGACACTGCTCAATTTGATCTTCAACAATTGACATCTTGATTGAGACATGCTCTCTCAAGATGTTAACCCTGATCATCTTTCTATTCTTCTCCTCTGCTATCATTCTGATTTCATCTTTCAATTTCCTTATGTTCTTCTCAACAGAACTTATCTTGACATTAGGGCTTGTCAAGGTGTTTGTCTCAGTTGTAATAGCATCTAACTTCTCTCTGATCTTCTTATCCTCTTCAATTGTTAGGATTTCTGATTTAGTACATTGTATGTACAAGTTCTTTCCTATCTCAAAATGTCTCCTCAAATTCTTTATGCATACATCTAAACTACCAATATCATTCCGAATATTTACACTCAAAGTTTGCTGCATTTCTGCTTCAAAGTCTTCCTGAACTTTTATCTTCACAATATCCTTCAAGTTAGAAAATTTAGAGTCAAAAGAATTTATTACTAATTGAGCTTTCTCAAGTGGATCTGATTCAGATACCTTAGTGCTGATCACACTCTCAAGTTTCTCTGTCAAAACTCTAACTTTGCCTTCAAGGTCTTTCACCTTCTTATTCTTTCCAATAATTTTATTTAGAGATGTAATGAACTCAAGCTGATCATCATCTTCAACTTCTTTGCCAAGGTCTTCAAACATTGAACCAATATGCCTCTTCTTACTGTCAGGTGCACTAATGTTTTCAACTAGTTTAGAGGGTGCACTAGAGGTAGTGGCCTCTATCAAAATTTGTTTTGCTTTGACTGTCTGCTCTACTAGAACTGATTTTGATCTAGTTGGTGCTTCCTCTGCCTCTGTATACTTCTCTGATTCTATGACCGTTTCTTGCTCTCCCAAAGCCAAATTGTTAACAATGTTTCCTAGATCATGAAACACTGCATCATCTGATTCTAGAGTCACTTTGGTGCCTTTAATATCCATTGATTCTTTGCCAATATTGATATGTGAAGAAGATGGAACTTCTTCAATACCAACTTCCTCTGCATGCGGTTCCTTTGATTGCTTCTGTTGAGGGTCTAATTCAACATGCTTTTCTGCAACTATATCTGCAAGAACTTGCATTATTGCTTGCTCTGTCTCTTTCTGTACTTCCTCCTTTTTGCCTCCCATTATAAGGATTGTTCTTCTCTTAGTTCTCAATAAAGTTCCAAGAGACTTCAAGAATCTCTTCAAATGATCTTCATCCTTAACTTCACAGAACTGTCTGATTACATGTTCTCTCATCTTCATGTCTTCTTCTTGTGCTCTCTGTTTTCTATTCACAAGTCTGTTATACAAATCCTCTGGGATCTTACCATGAATGGTGCTAAGTTTCTTATCTGCCACAATCATGTGTGTAACCATTACATTTTCAAAGTTCAATCTGTCAAATGATCCATATAGATCATAGAATTTATTCAACTTAGTGAAGTCTCCATGCTTCAATATATCTTCATTAACTCTTTCAATTCTTGGTTTCCAAGTTTTCTTCTTGACTGAAACTACATCATCATCTTTAATTACTGCTACATTTCTAGGTATAGGTGGTACAACCACTTTTTGTCTCTTGTCGGGTCCTGTTGCACTCACTTTTACTCTTTTGCTAGGAATAGGAGAAAAAGATTTATCTCCTTCATCTTTTTTCAGGTACTTCAACTTTTACCTTTACTGCAATCGGATCAACAGGATCTGCACTTGATGTCTCAGGTGAAATTACAAGATTTTCACTTTGCCTCAAGGCTTCTGCAGTCTTCTTAGCTATGTCAAACTCATGACTTGACATACCAGATTCTTTCAATATTTTCTTCATAGTAGATTCAACTCTCTTACTAGATTGCTTCTTTTCTCTCAAACTTATTGCAGAGTTGAAATTCTCTTTATAAGTTCCAAACCTATTTGCATGACTATCCAACTCACACTCTAACAATCTATTCACATATCCTACTATTTCTGCTTCAAATATTTCATAGCCAAGAGGGTTTATGAATTCCATTCTAGGCTCAACTACTTCAATGTAGGTGAAATCAGTGTCAACCATAAAACAAATGTCATCTTTATGCTTTTCAACTAAGGATTGAGGAATCCTTGACTTGTTCTTAACAATATTCTAAAAAGTCTTCAATACAAGCTTCACACTGTCATTAACTTTATCAAAAAGGTGCCTCATGTAAACTGTGTTTATTCTTTCCATTGTGTTCACATTGTCACTCCAATCTACTGTGTAAGAAAATCTTCTCAAAATATGGAAAAACATATAGGTTATCAGAGATGAAAACCTAAACTGAGTGTACTTAGCCTTCTTAATCTTTTCTAAGTTCTCAAATAGCTGAATTTTCAAGATTTCACATAGGTCTACTAGTTTCTTCTCAACACACATAAGATAAGCTACATGAATCATTCCTACAGCCATGTCATCTTCCCTTGAACTACCATATAATTTAGTTGTTAGGATCTTGCAAAGGTACCTAACATCATCTTGCTTAATCTTACTTATCACAATTCCTCTACCATTATAACTAGATCCAGTGTTATCTAAAACAATCTTTCTCATGTTATTTTCATTCAGTGGAATCTCTCCAACTTTAGATAATCCAGTAACTTCATGAATTAGGTCAGCAGTTATATCAATAACTCTATCCTCCATCCAGAATTTCCCATTGTGGATTCTACTTAAAATGATCTTGGTACATTCCTCATCATTGAATTCATACTTCATGGAATATTTGATAATTTCATTTTTCTCTAGGTGCCCATAAGCTAGTTTAACTGACATGTATTGATTGTACAATTTCCTGTAATCATCACTAAAATCTGCATCTCCCAAAGTTTCAAACTTACAACCTAAATATCCCTTAACATTCTCAATGTGCAATACTCCATCTGGTACGGATGATAATGCTAGACTGTCATCAATTTCAGTTGGTTCTACTGGTTCTTTCTTAATCTTTGGTCTATTCTTATCCTTAACATTATGAAACATAGAAATATACATCTTATCAGCTGATTAAAGATCAAGAAATACCTCAACTTTGCAAATCTAGGGTTTTGGTATGATCATCGCTGCAAATTGCTTCCAAACTTCTTCAAATCGTCCTTAACTCACTTTTCTTCTTTCAAATCTCTTTTCAATTGCTTTGTAATTGTAATAACTTTGATTTTGACCTTATAACACTTCACATTAACTCGATCTGACATCGCATTCATTCATTTTTCTACTAAAACCTCAAAAAGCTGATTCTGCAAACCTGTAATCATAAAACTTTCTGCGACCTCGCAAAACACAATATTTTATTTTGTGCACTTAACCATAGCATTAGTACAACATAATAAACCTACATCTAACTGTGCAAAACTTAACTCATTCAAATTCCTAATCTACACTAATCCTAAGTCCTAAACTACAGAAACTTACATAATTTAAGTACTTAAAGAAGGGTCAGGTAAAGATTCATCCTTACCATTGGTTACATTACCTTCCTAACTACTTTTAGTGCTGACTATACCTCCTTGATCTGTGCCTTTTTCAAATTCTACTTCATCTTTATTGCTACAACAACCTTTCTCTTTGTTTCCTGCATTTTCATTCCTTCTTGTATTTTTCCTAGGGTTAGGGTTATGATGATAACTTCCATTGTTCATCCTGCAAAATCTTGCTGAGTGTCCAAACTTGTTTCATATCTAACAAATGATTCCATTGTTTCCAAATCTCTCTCCTTGCTGGTTAATCTGTGACCTGTAATTTCTAGCAATGTGTCCTACTTTGTTGCATCTAAAACATACTACCACTTTTCTTTGATTCATTTCTTCAATATATTTGTTATCTGCATTGTTAGTATTCCCAATCATTCTATCATAATTATTCAAAATTACTTTAGGTCTTCTACATTCGTTAGCTCTATGTCCAAAACTATGACAATTATAACAATGTCCATTAAAAGATTTAAATTGCTTACCTGTGCAATCTCTCTTCATGTGCCCAATAGTATTACAAGCAAAACATCTACCTTTGAATTCTCTTTGCATACCTTTAGATGATTCTTCCTGTTTTGATTCTTCTTGCTTTGATTCATCTTTCTCTCTAGGTGGTTCTTCTTTAGGTGGATCTTCCAATGTGTTCTCATCTAGCTTTATTTCCTCCACACTTTCAGATGTCTTTAGATCTGGCTTCTTACTTTCATGGTTTTTTCTAAATATACTATATCCAAATCCAGTCCTATCAAAGAATGGTTCTTCAAAAGAAATTTGTTTTTTAGTCTTATCACCTTTTGAGTATAGCCTTTCAAGTTGTTGTTTAGATTGAGTTAGTTCACCTTTCACAATTTTATTATACTTCTCAAGTTCCACATACTGCACTTTTACTTTTTCAGATTCGGATGTTTCCTTTTCAAGTCTTGACCTCAAATCTTCATTCTCAATTTTCAATTTTTCATTATCAGATCTCAAATTTCCATCTTTCATACTAAGCTTCAGATTTACTATCTTCAACTCATGCTTAAGGATCTCATTTTCTTTTTCTAATTCATCACAATCTTCAACAAGCATATCAGATTTCTTTTCAGATTTCAGATCTTCAATCTTACCTTTTAATTTGTCAATAGCATTCTTTGCATCTTCATATTTTCTTCTTAAGGAGTTTCTTTCATCAGTAAGCATATCGATCTATTCAAGAGCTTCTTCAAGATTCTTCTGAAGTTGATCCATATCCATAGAGATCTTACTCAAGCTGCTAAGCTTTCCTTGAATGTTCCTTCTCTGAGTAACTGTGCTCTAATACCAATTGTTAGAAATAGGAAATACTAAGAGGGGGGGGGATGACAGTATTTCACAAACTTTTTCTTTTGCCCACTTATGGATATAACAGATTACTTTAGTGCATACAAAGATTATCAAGCTGATTAACAAACATAGCAGTAAATAGAAAGAACTCATAACACATCATATGTTTTCGAGGAAACCCTGGCCAAGGGAAAACCCTGGTGGGGATGGTACCCACAAAGATCACTAATCAAAAGTATCCTGTTAGGGATATTGGACCTTGTTAGGAGTCAATTTACAATGTATAGTAGATTTGTCCTGGTTAAAGGACTTTAGGCCTTGTTAGAAGACTTAACCCTGTTAGGAGTTAGATTACAAAACCTGATCACCAGCTGAGCTCACTGCCCAAGTAGGTAATACAAAAATGTTTCTGACTATAATATGGTACTGCTTACAACTTCACATCAATAGCCTTTTCTGCTATCACAATATACAACTATCGCAAGTTATCTTTTCTTTCTTTTTACATATCACTTCTATATTTCATTACATTTCAAGTATGCCTAATATATGAGTTATTAAAGCTAATAACTTTACATGGTCGGCATCAAAAATTATTATCCAAGAGTAAACATCTAGGATTTTATCCCTTAATAATGTTAAGTCATTATTTTGACAAGCAAAAATAATCCCTTAACTCTTTCGCTAAAACTGTCTCCAAAACTGCTCTGTCTGCAAAAACTATCTTCGGTAAACTTTGAATAACTTTGTCCGTACTACTCCAAACTTTATGTGCACTAAGATGGGGTATCCTCATACTCTATAGAAGCTTCAATTAACTATGCAAACAAAAATATTTCTCCAGTGGACGTCACCAACTAAATCTTCATCAGGTGCTCTGTCAGGATCACAGTATTCAAACTTAGACAATTTCTTTTTACAACTTTGCATACTTGCATTCCAGATTCTGTGCTCTTAATAGAGATCATATGTTGCCATAATGACAACATCTATGCATCCACATTAGCCAAATTGCCAATAGATGGATGGTTTTTTCTAGATACAATCAAATTAAGATAGCTTTTGAAGATCAAGAAAATATTGCATTCACTTGTGCATGGGGTACCTATTGTTGGAACATTATGCCTTTTGGATTAAAAAATGTAGGATCCACCTATCAAAGAGCTATGAAAACCATTTTTCATGACATGATGCATAAAAACATGGAAGATTATGTGGATGACACCTTAGCAAAGTCTAATAAAAGAGACACACACTTAGATGATTCAAAAGTCATTCTAGATCACAAGGAACAATTTCAACTAAGGTTAAATCCTAAAAAGTGTGCATTTGGTGTCACCTCTGGAAAACTACTAGGATTCATCATTTCAGCAAAAGGAATAGAGGTAGACCCTAAAAAATTACAAGCAATCATAGATATGCCACTGCCTAGAAACATTAGTCAAATGAGGAGTCTCCAAGGATGTCTTCAATTCATAAGAAGATTCATTTCACAGTTGGCAAATAGAGCTCAACCTTTCAACAAGAACTTACACAAAGGAGTCAAATGTGTTTGGAATGAGTCAAAAGAGCATAGATCAAATCAAGAAATACTTGGAAAATCCTCCTGTTTTAATGCCTCATATCCCAGGGAAACCACTTATTCTATACATTTCAGTGACAAAATCTTCCTTGGGGGCATTACTAGCTCAACTTGATGAACATGGGAAAGAAAGAGCAATATACTACATTAGTCGTACTCTTGTTTCATATGAGGTTAACTACACCAGCATTGAGAAAGTTTGCCTTGCAGTGGTGTTTTCTTCCCAAAAGCTGCAACATTACATGCTTGCACACACTATACACCTCATAGAAAAAATAGATCCACTCAAGTATTTACTATGTATGGCTGCCCTCACAGGTAGACTTGCTAAATGGATGATGATCCTTTCAGAGTTTGACATAGAGTACATTAAGCGTAAAGAAATCAAAGGACAAGTAATAGCAGATCATTTGGCTGATTTCCCAATACAAGATAATCCACCTATTCAAGTTGACTTCCCAAATGAACTCCTTATGTATATCACTGAAAGAACATGGAAGATGTTGTTTGATGGATCCTTTATGCAAAATGGTTCACGAGCTGGTGTGTTTTTTGTTTCTCCTCATGGGTACACAATTTCTAAGTCTTACAAGTTATTATTCCCATGTACAAACAACATTGCTGAGTATGAAGCTTTAACAAATGGACTTAAGATAGCCTTAGAATGGAGAATCACAGAGTTATACATCTATGGGGATTCACAATTGATAATCAACCAAGTCAATGATGAATATCAAACAAAAAATGAGAAAATGGTACCTTACAAGAAAATGGTTGATTCCTTGAAATGATACTTCACATTTGTCACGTTTTAGCAAATCCCTAGAGTAGAAAACAAAGCAGCCAATGCTATGGCTACACTTACTTCACTCCTTCAGTTAGGGGAACATGAATCCAGATTTGAATTCCTGGTGGAAGAGCTACATCACCCTATCTATGACTCTCAAAAAAGTCATGTCATTTGTACCCTTGTTGGTCATGAGTCCTCCTGTTATGGTGCCATTTACTCATACCTTTGTGATGGCATTATCCCTAAAACCTTTAATCGATCTGAATGCAGAAACCTTACCTGAAATGCCTCTCATCATTGCCTTATCTCTAGTGATTTGTATAGGAGGGGTATAGATGGAACACTTCTTAGATGCTTAGAAAAGGAAGAATTTGACCAAGCGTTAGTTGACATCCATGAGGGCATCTATGGGGGACATTCCAATGGTCTTTTCATGGCCCAAAGGTTGCTTGGGGGGGGTACTATTGGCCTACAATGTAGATTGATGTAGTAACTTTTACAAAGTCATACAAAAAGTGTCAAAAACATGGTAACCTGATACATGCTCTAGGAAAGGAGGTCATTCCTTCTATATCTCATTGCCCATTTTAGCGCTGGGCCTTTGATCTTGCTGGGCAAATTCATCCCAACTCATCAAGTGGACACAAGTTTATCATCACTGCCACTGATTACTTCACTAAATGGGTAGAAGCTGTCCCACTTTCTATTGCCTCGGGCAAGACAATCTCTCTATTCATTATGAACCATATCATCTGTCGATATGGAGTGGCTTCTGAGATTATCACTGACAATGGAGGCCAATTCAAAAATAAGGACCTTAAACAACTCTGCAAGAAATTCAAGATTAAACAACATTGGTCCTCCATTTACTTCCTGCAAGGAAATGGTCAAGTAGAGGCATCAAACAAAACCATTCTTAAAATCCTACACAAAACAATTTGTAAGAATGGTAGAGATTGACACTTACAGATAAATCCAGCTTTGTGGGCCTATAGAATGTGTATTCATACTCCTACTAGGGCTAGTCCTTTTGCCCTTACATATGGTGTTGAAGTAGTGTTACCTTTAGAGGTTGAGATTCCTTCACTTAGAGTTTCTCTTAAAGGTCTAGTTATAGATGAAGACTACTGCACCATGATACTTCAAGAGTTAGAACTTCTAGATGAGAAACGTCAAGCATCATTTGACCATATGAGGGTTTATCAAAAGCGCATGTCCAAAGCCTTCAACAAAAAGGTTTTCCCTAAAGAATTCCAATTGGGAGATCTTGTCCTACGTGAAAATCCTAAGAATCAACAACATAGAGATCAAAAGGGAAAATTTGAACCTAATTGGCTTGGACCTTACATCATTACAACAACTTTTGGGAAAGGTGCTTATTTATTATCTATGGTAGAGGGAGAGAAGCTCCCTAATCCTATCAATGTCTTGCACCTAAATAAGTTATATCCATGATGCCCATTATGTTTGGGGGCATCCTTTGTACATACTTATTGATCCTGAAAAAATCCAAAAAAATGGTATATTGTCAAAAATTCTAAAAATTGGAAAATATCCTGAAAAAATGATCATCTTAGTGAAAACCTAGCAATAGGCACTTTAATGTATCTCCAAAAAAACTATATATTCCAAAAATACCAAAAAAAATTAAAAAATTCAAAAAAAAAAGAAAAAGTGCCTTGGTGAAAACCTGGAAACAGGTGCCTTGGTAGCAAAAATACAAAAAAAATTATAAAAGTCCTAAAAAAAAAATTGTAATAAAATCCATGTGGTGAAAACCTAGAAACGGGCATTACTTGAGGCCTTTGCACCCCTATTTCTTAGCACATGTCCTCGACACATAGTCTTTATCCATCATGTCTTGTCCTTGTTGCCTTCATTTGGAATTGGTCTTTGTCTTTGTCTAGGGGGCATAACTGTGTTATCTTTGGTCTTTTGGATGCATTAGTCTTTAGGACACCTTGCAAATGGTGTTTTTCAACACCACCCCAACTATGTTTTTCAACACAACCCCTGACATCGAGTGTTTTTCAACACTTATCAGCTTGGTCTTACCCAGTTTTGTCATGCAATCTTATCTTCTTGCAAGCATTTGATCCTTATCCTTGGAGCTTAGTATCAATTAACACACTTAAAATTTTTAAACAAAACACTTAATGCTTGAGCTATGTCGTGATCTTTTCTTTGTGTGCTAACTGTTATTGATTTTCGTTGAGTGTCCTTGTCTAATAAGTCTCTCTGGTATGCATACCTAGAGGACTTGGGGCATGGGGCATGTTTTTATTTGCTTTCTACATGTGGGTGAGGTCTTGAAATTTTGGAGTGTCTCTCATTGTCTCCTTGAAACACATAGGAGATTTGAGGCATCACCCTTGACTGTTTTTGCACAACCCTTCTTATGGTCATTCTAACATCTATGCCTTGATGTGAGCATGGTTTTTCTACATTAAATTGGGTAAGCTAACATCAAATTCATCTTGACCTTTATGTCTTTGATGCTTATGTTAGAATCTTTCCACATTCCAATATGATATAAATCACATTCATATCTTCATAGTTGCGCTTGTGACTAGTGATGATTGTGTGATTTTTCAATGTTCGTTAATAATGGCCCAATGATGAAAATAAGTTCCTTAACATTCTCTAATGAATGATGAACACAAAATCCTATGTTACAGTTGCTCTATTGCAAGTACACCTTTTCATTTTCATGTAGCTTGCATTGTTAGACTTCATGTTAATTTGCATTTTTAGGCTGCATTAGGAGTTTGAGAGGGTTTTTCTTCATCTTTCTTTTGGACTTTCAATCAACTATGGTCACTTTTTTATCTTCATTTCCTTATCTTCTTTCATGATCTCAATCAAAATTTCCTATCTTAAACAATTGATTTATTTTGGGGCATTCCCTTTCTTAAGGAAAATTCTCTTTCTTCTCTTCATTTCTTTTCACCTCTTCCAAACTTTTATCTTCCATTCACTTTCACCCCATTTCTTTTCTTCTAATTTAACCTTGGGGCATAATCTTTCATGCTTGATGATCTACCTTGGTTCTGTGATCCTTATATCTTTCATCTTACATCAAGAACCTTATCTTTAGTTCAATTTGATCAAATTTATCAATTCGTTGTTTCTCCTCTATCTCATTTTGATTTTGATCATGAGGAGGTAGTACCTATCAAATTTCAATCCTTGATTCAACTTTATCAAACCTATCAATTGCTTCACTTGGGGCAACCTTGCTTGAGATTCTTATATGAGACATGACAATTACCAATTTACAGGGGTGTTGGCCTTGTCTTTTTCAATCAGCTTATCTTTGTCCTGATGTGTTCTTGTTCGTCGATCACACGTCTAGGTTGTTTTTTGATCCCAAATCAATCTCACACTTCAACTTCATTCTTTGACTACATGTGTTCCCTTAAAGATCACAAATTAGTCAAAGAGGGGAAAATGTATGCATCCTAAAATGGTTGCCTAGACTTTGGGCCCCCATTCATTAATTTATCAATTTCTTGAATCAATGCTTTACAATATTTTCAATTCAAATCAATTTCCTTGATCAAATCGTAATTAATTCAAATATTTCAATATTTTCTAAGGTTTGATCATTCTATCCTAATTTTTATTTAATTAAGAGAACATGCTCCCTTTTAATTAAATAATAAAATCACTTTATCCTAAGCCACATTTAATTAAAAGAACAAATCTCTTTTAAATAAATAAAAAATCTTTTAATTAAATAATGGAAACCACTTTGCTAAAAATAATAAATAAATAATAAAATAAAAAGACTTTTTGTCTACACATTGAATGCACACTTTCCAAGATGAGTGGAATCTCCTTTTGCATCTTAATCTCTTCCACACATCTTTTTGCCTCTTAACCATGTCCATTGATTTTGCCTCTTGAGAATCTTGAGCACATGGATCAACCGAGATTTAATCTCCACCATTTCTCATTTATTTTTGCCTCTTAATCTTGACCGTCCATTCATTTCTAAATCTTTTATAAGGAGCCCTCTCCTTCTCATTTATGCATGGAGATTTTATAGATCCAGATTTTAGAGACCCAGATTTTATTTTATTTTTATGTTGTAGGTTTGGAGAGCGATTTTAGATGAGAGTTTGAGAAATTGAGCTTGAATATTGCAACTTCTCATTTCTTGTCTTCTTCTCTCATGCCTCCATGACAATCCATTTAGATTACTCTTGCACTTGCATATTATATTAGATTCATATTTCATTTTATATAATAATCTTGCATGCGTATTTCCTTTCATAGATTAGTTTTCTTTCATGCATTTTTATCATATAGAATAGCTTTCATTTTAATTTGCATGCATATTTGATGATCATGGAGAGTAGCATTCTTGCTTTTTCTCTTTGAATCTCTCATTTTATGGTGTACATGCATGGGCACAAAGTAGGTCTAAACTGAGGGCCTCCATTATAAACCCTTGCACTCCATGAATAGAGAGCTATGAGTTGCCATTTGAGACATCATTCTTGAGAAATCTTGGATATAATTACTCATAGAAGTGTGTCAACATTTTAGCACACAATTATTACATGACTAATGCATGCATGTTTTAAAAATAAGATGACTAATGCATGAGTGTTTTAAATATAAAATGACTAATGCATGAGTGTTTAAATTATAAAATGACTAAAGCAAGTGCATAAAGTGAAATATTAAGAAGGGAGTAAAGTTAATTTAATTAACATAATTAAATTAATACTTTACTCTAACACCCCCCCTTAAGATGAGAAATAATGCAGCTACAAACAATGTATGAAGAAAGAAAAGGAAACTACAGTGTTGAAAGCAAAAAAAGTGGGTCCCGACAACATGGTCTGATGAGGTACCCAAGTACAAAAGAGAGTCTTTGTAAAAGAGGAGAGATAGAGGAAACCACATGGGAAAAACTCTACTCCAAAAAGAGACAAAGACTAGTCTGAAGGATTGAAGAAGCCTCCAAAATTAAGGAATGTTCCCGAAAATAGGAACAAGGATGAACATGTACAACATCACTGAAGCAAGAAGCTACAAACTCTGTCAAGAAGTAACTGTTGATCTGAAGATCCTCCACTGAAATAGAACATGACCAGGTAAAGAATATGTTAATCTACATGAGTGCCCTCAAATGACACTACTCAAATTAGGAGGCAAACAAAGGCAAAAAATTGAACTTGAAGATACAAATGGTATAAAACACCAAATCCTGAAGAGTTGATCAATCAAAGCTAAAAGAGTTCTTCCAAAAATAGGAAAGAGAAAGTGTCCATATGGAAAATGATCCATCTCACTGAAATGCATAGGTACCTAGCCACTGCATTTGCCTAGTACATAGGAAAAAATGTTGAATACATAGCTCACACTATCAAACTAAGGAAGCAAAAGAACGATAAGTAGAAACCCCCCATAATGATGACAAGAGAGTAATGATAGGTACACTAAAAAGAACATCTAATATGAGTTTCATCATGAAGAAATAGGAACATCGAAGGTGCAGAGAAAGCACAAACACAAATAAAGATACCCTAAGGCTAATGTCATGGAAGGAACACTCACTTGACAAAGGTAGATGGAAAACAAAGGAAAACATCAAACTCCCCTAGCACTTTATAATGGAGTGCAAGTACAAAAAACATAAACATGTTCAAGATCCCATACATGCAATAAAATGACACTTTATATAAGTGTGTGTGCATAAAAGATTACTACAAAATTAAAGTATATACTACTCAAAGAAGAGCAAAGGTTTCTGAAATAAAAGAACAACCAAAGACAAGTCATCCCTCAAAGGGAAGAGATCCCAAGACCTAAAACATCCAGAATGAAAAAATGAAAGAAATTGAATAAAATATATGTGGAGAATAATTTGGAAAAATGACTCATAGCATTGGAAAGGTCTCAGAACAAGATTTCCAATGATATATCATTTGTCCAAAATGGAGTCACTAATACATTTGGGGTGAAATTGCGACGGTAATTTGCGACGGCAGGCAAATGTCATGCGGTTTTGGCTTTTTTTTTTCAAATATAGCCCGACACCGTCACAATTGTGATGACAATACATTTGTCAACGTCGCAATTGCGACGTTGTCGGGATATAAGTGCAAAATAAAAAAGGAACGTTGTCATTTGTGTTTTCAACAGCGCCGTAACCCTCCGCGAAATCACATCAGGATATAAGGCCAAAAAAAACAAGAACGTTGTCATTTGTGTTTTCAACAGCGCTGTAACCCTCCGCGAAATCACATCGAGATATAAGGGCAAAAAAAACAAGAATGTTGTCATTTGTGTTTTCAACAGCGTCGTAACCCTCCGCAAAATCACATCGGGATATAAGGGCAAAAAAAACAAGAACGTTGTCATTTGTGTTTTCAACAGTGCCGTAACCCTCCACGAAATCACAGCTATAATTTGTGAGTACGTTGGGTTTATTTTTGTTTATCATTATTATGTAATCTGGTATTCAGCTGTTAGAGAGCTAAAATACCCAGAAATGAGGACATATCTGTGTTGAATTTATTGTTAGCGGCTTTGGTTATTTAGAAGTTTAATTTTATTTCTTCATCTTTCAAGCACAAACATTTTGTGGACCATAACGTCTTCATTGTTTCGGGTATGTAGTGAAACAGCCCTAACTTGCAACGTTGTCATTTGTGTTTTCAATAGCACCATAACCCTTCGCAAAATCACATCGGGATATAAGGGAAAAAAAAAAAGAACGTTGTCATTTGTGTTTTCAATAGCGCCGAGAGAGATTCCCTCCGCAAAATCACAGCTACAATTTCTGAGTATGTTGGGTTTATTTTTCTTTTGTCATTATTATGTAATCTGGTATTCAGTTGTTAGAGAGCTAAAATACCCAGAAATGAGGACATATCTGTGTTGAATTTATTGTTAGCGGCTTTGGTTATTTAGAAGTTTAATTTTATTTGTTCGTCTTTCAAGCACAAACATTTTGTGGACCATAACATCTTCATTGTTTCGGGTATGCAATGAAACAGCCCTAACTTGCGACTACCTTCACAGTACTTGTGTACAATATCATAATGGGACCTTTGACAATCGGCCCTCAAATCTATTTGTAGATTATCTTTGAATATAATCTTTCCTACCTCAGGTATGAGCAATCTGCTGGAGCAAGATAAACACCAACACCATATGCCGGACCACCATTCATTAATCTATTATTGCTAAAACCATGTAGTATAATTGATGATATGCTTGTATCGGATGCTCCATGCCATGCATATTTAACATTTTCATTACCACGAGAATTTCTTGTTATCTCAACCTGTTTGTTGAAAACCTGCAACCGAGCCTATCCCAACCTATCTGTATGTGAATTTTGATAAATACCAGTAACATTGGTTGCAAGTCCAATTTTTTTTAGGCCAGTAAGGAAACAATTTTTCACAACTACATACTCTGTATCACAATCCACTAATTTGATCAATTTGTCCCCCAGCTGTTCAAATTCATGAGCCACAAAACTAGAACATTGTTGGGATTCAGAAAGCAAATTGTGATTAATGACACCATCCCTAACTTCATCACACAATATCTGACCATTCTCCAACTGAGTTGCATCTGTACCTGTTTGAACCTTAGCTTATGTTTTATGAAGCAACTGCTTTGCTTGGAAAGTCTTTATAGGTAACTCAGTTACAGGCTGTGGCTTTATATACTTAAACAAGTTTGAATCTCTTAAATCTCTATACAATTCATTTGCGCTAGTGGGGCCCTCGGTTGAATATTTCTTGATCAATTCATCTAATTTAGGAACATTCATGGATACCACATCAGCCACAGGCTTCAAATTACTAGGAATACAAACTTGCTCAGTTTTGGAAACCTCCATACTAGCAGCAACTCTATCACAATTCTCAGCATTTGAGGCCTCGGTTGGACTTATTCGAATTTCAATCTCGACCTCAACTTTAGAGGCAACTTCTTCATCGGCATTACCCTCAATGATAACTTTGGAGAAAAAGCATGAACCATTCTCATCAATCCAAGCAATGGACCTTTGACAGCCGGCCCTCAAATCTATTTGTAGCATTCGCAAAAAATCAACAAGATATGGAGAGCCATCTATTGCCAACTCTACAGTGGGCATGCCAGCCAAAAACTCATCTCTAAGTGAATCCAAAACTTGGACAGAAAAATCATTCCATGAGCCATTCCAAAAATACATCACCCTCGTGGGAACTGAACTCTTACGAAAATTCTCATAGTTATGCAATGCTGCCTTGCCCGAACAGCACTTATACAGACAACTACATTTCATGCTTCTGTCTTTCTTGCCACAGTTAATCCTATTCTTCTGTACCCACTTAGATAATCTCCTTCCTGAGGATAGGAAACCATATTTATTTCCTTGTTTTCATTTGATTTGAGCTCTCTCCAAAAAATTTATGCCAAGCTGACACAAATGCTTCTCTTCACCCTTCATTGCAAACAAAACCAATTTACAGCCCAAACCATTTCAACTAGGGTGTAATTATTTACAATGTCACTACAACACCATAATCTACAACCACCCCTAACAAGAGGCTACAATATACACCAAAATCCGATGCCACATTTTACATCGATACGAAGAGAAACAACATATAGAACAGAGAGTTGATCCTAGCATTCAGTCTCATTATTCAAACTCCGATCAAGCCATAAAACAATACTCAAATTGTCAAGAATTTAAATTAGGCCAAGAAAACCCCAGTTCCACCATGAAACCTCCAAATCTCAGTTTCTGACTCCACTCCAACAGTCCACTTCCTTTGTTAGGTCCACAGGCCTAATGCATGTGGTTTAGGATTGGGTTTCCAAACAAAGTATGAGGAATGGGTACCTGGGATCAAACACTGAGTTTTAGGTTGTTCTCCTCACCCTAGGTGTATATGCCTATCAATAATGCAAATATAATAGATTGATTTAATTGGAACCAACTTGAATTAGAATGAATAGTCATTACATAGGAGACCCCTTAGTTATATAGCCAAGGTTAGTACAAAGGAGTGAATGAGACAATGACCATAGATAATCAATAGATAACTTATCACCCAACTAAGATGGAATCACATGTCCACCAAAGGTTAATGATCCTCCAATGTGTAATAAAGTATGTGCGACAAAGGTGGAGTCAAGACATAAAGTGGAATGTGATAACATGATAACACCACATAAAGTGAAAAATTTCAAACTACTCCTATGTGATCCCTAAGTAAGCTTGAGTGTAATTAGTACCCACGTGATAATTTACCAAGTTAAAATAAATTTTGGTGGTAGGATTTTTTATTAGTTTTCTTTCTATCTTTTTTTACTAAAAACAAACTTGAAATGTATTTTATCTTTGTTTATTAATATAAAATCATATATTACCAATGGAAAAAATCTTCTATATATTTTTTCACCATGTTCTATAGCCGAATTGAATTGTTTGATGTATAATTTATCTACCTAATCTTTTGTGCTTGCATGACAATTTTGAATTTTTCAATCACATAATTTTTAATTTATTTATAGTTGTTATGCCATTCTTGTATTTTGATGCCCCACCCATTCTTACATTTTTCATTACGCTTCATCTAGATTTTCTTCCTATGGGTTATCGAATACTTAAAAACCAAATTGAGCCAATGATTTTAATTAATGGTTTCAACCTTTTTTAATAGCTTACATTTGGGTTATCACTAATGTTTCTAAAGGAAAAGTGCCTACTGTAGCTAAAAGAATTTCATGAGAAACTATAAATTTGATTATAAGATTTCTTTTTACTATATTTTTTTTTATTCTTTCTAGTTATCTCCAATTGTTCAATTTCTCATATTTTTTCCCAACACTTGACAACCATAAAGGACAACCAACATGGGTAGTAGACCAATATGGTTTTTCTCATTTTTTAATCCCAAAGTTTGGCTCTCCTACACCCATTTTGAAGAAGGTGTGAGGTCGTTTAACCTTAATGCATTCCCTTTATAGTCTTTCTCTTCTAACTGAGCTTACAATGAAAATAATCCTAATACATTTGTATTCTTTCATTATTTCTAGCAAGCTACCTTAAAAAAGAATGGTAATATTTTTATCTTTTCTATTTAATAATACAACCATTATTTTAGTCTTGGTTATATGGACTTGCATTCTAACCTTCTGACAAAAAGTGTTCCAAGGCCTTCAAGTGCTCTCTCAATGCATGGTCTTTTAAAAAAAAAAAAAAGATAAGATCAACAACATATAAAAGAACCTTCACCCCATAGTTTTCCAATTGAATAACTTCCCCATCTATCTTCATTAATCATGCCTCTAACTTATAAATGTATATGATATAGGGGGAATAACTATTTGAATCTAATGTCACCACCAAAATACTTAGACATATTCTTTCTTGTTATCATTTTAGCTCTAACCTTATCATAAAATACATGCACAACTTCTCTATATAAATCTTAGATGATTGATTATTTTATTCTATTCCATAGTTTATCTCTGGGTACCATGTTGAATGCTTTCTTTAAGTTCACAAAACAATAAGCATCTTATGCACCTTGACTGTCCAAGATTTTTTCAATCAAGTCCCTACAAAATAATGTGATGATCAATGGTAGAGTATCTGGGCCTAAAACCTAGTTGTTATTTTTCCCCCTTTCCCTCATTTTCTACCCACACAAAAACCAAGTTTTAAGGTCCTTCACACACTGCAACCTTCTGATTTTTCACTATATATCATTTTCCTAGTAAAAAACATAGAAGCTTTTGACCTAGGGCTTGCTCCCAAATGGTGTAACTTCAACCTCCTGGTTCAAAGCTTTTGGAATATGAAAAAGGACCTCCCTAACTTGAATTGTACCGAGGAAGAAGAATTTCCAATGGTCAAAATTCAAGTTAGGGCCATTTGAATGGCTAAACCCTGAAAACAAGGGTTTCTTAGACCAGCGGACAAGAAAATTGAATAACTCTGATATAAAATGACTCGAAGTTATCAAACCAATTCTAAAAGCATAAAATGGAGATGCTCCAACTTTCAGACAGGTTTTGATCACCACTTCACATCCGTACACCGTACTGTCACCGTGATTTGCACAGAAAATTGCTCTGAAATAGGTAGTTTTATTGATTTGAAAGCAATTTGAATACAATGAGGATCTCTTCGATTTCCTCAGTCATTTGGAAGCCTAAATAGGCTCTCCCCACTATTGGGTTAACCATTTTTATGGTTGTAGCCATTTAACCAATTCAAACTCAAAATTGCTTAGCAACTTTAAAAGTTGCATTACAACTTTAAAACAACTTTTGCCGGGTAAGACAAAAAGTCTGTTTTGGAAGACTAAAAGACCTTATTTCATGTTTTAGACTTTCAAACACTCTTAAAACACCTAAAGACACCTAGATAAAAAAATTTCATCCAAGGGACCAATCGATACCCAAGGTTTATTAGAGTGACTATCCTCATTTGTTGAAGGAAAAAAGCATTAATGTGGTTCAATAGCAATGCATTCAAGTGGCAATTACACAAGGGACAGTCACTGTGAGATGTCCTCATTTGTGACAAGGACAGTCACACATGACAACATCTCACAGTGATTCTCCCTTGTGTAATTGCCACTTGATCACTCTAAAGACAACATGATAATGTACACTCACTGTAAGGACAGTCACAAATGAGGACATCTCACAGTGACTGTCCCTTGTGTAATTGCCGCTTGAGTTACACAAGGGACAGTCATTGTGAGATGTCCTCATTTGTGACAAGGATAGTCACACATGAGGACATCTCACAGTGATTGTCCCTTGTGTAATTGCCACTTGAATGTATTGCTATTGAACCACATTAATGCTTTTCTTCCTCAACAAATGAGGACAGTCACTCTGAAGACAACATGATAATGTACACTCACTGTAAGGACAGTCACAAATGAGGACATCTCACAGTGACTGTCCCTTGTGTAATTGCCGCTTGAATTACACAAGGGACAGTTATTGTGAGATGTCCTCATTTGTGACAAGGACAGTCACACATGAGGACATCTCACAGTGATTGTCCCTTGTGTAATTTCCACTTGAATGTATTGCTATTGAACCACATTAATGCTTTTCTTCTTCAACAAATGAGGACATTCACTCTAAAGACAACATGATAATGTACACTCACTGTAAGGACAGTCACAAATGAGGACATCTCACAGTGACTGTCCCTTGTGTAATTGCCTCTTGAATTACACAAGGGATAGTCATTGTGAGATGTCCTCATTTGTGACAAGGACAGTCACACATGAGGACATCTCACAGTGATTGTCCCTTGTGTAATTGCCACTTGAATGTATTGCTATTGAACCACATTAATGCTTTTCTTCTTCAACAAATGAGGACAGTCACTCTGAAGACAACATGATAATGTACACTCACTGTAAGGACAGTCACAAATGAGGACATCTCACAGTGACTGTCCCTTGTGTAATTTCCGCTTGAATTACACAAGGGACAGTCATTGTGAGATGTCCTCATTTGTGACAAGGACAGTCACACATGAGGACATCTCACAGTGATTGTCCCTTGTGTAATTGCCACTTGAATGTATTGCTATTGAACCACATTAATGCTTTTCTTCTTCAACAAATGAGGACAGTCACTTTGAAGACAACATGATAATGTACACTCACTGTAAGGACAGTCACAAATGAGGACATCTCACAGTGACTGTCCCTTGTGTAATTCAAGTGGCAATTACACAAGGGACAGTCATTGTGAGATGTCCTCATTTGTGACAAGGACAGTCACACATGAGGACATCTCACAGTGATTGTCTGTAATTTCCCCTTTTTGGCTAACTTGGAAAACAGGAACAATTACTCCACTTCTCAGACTTACTCTATCAGATACTTACAATTAAACTAAGTAATGGAGGTTACTTAAGATATCAACCGCTATTTCAGATTCAATCACAATATGTATGCAAGATGATATTGATACCAATATGTTTAATAGCACTATCAGATATATTGATATGAAATATGCTATGAATATGATGTTTCCTATCACTTATAGTGATAGTATAATAATGCTATGTCTGATATAAACAATATCGATATACAATCAATAAGTATTGCTTGCAGCAATGTATTTGTTGTGTCTGATATGATGATGTAATTATGCAAATGTGTAATATCGCTATGAGTGATATGTTGCTATTTCAGATTCTGAATTATATGCTTGCAACTTCAAATATTGATGCTATTTCTGACTATCCTTTCTATCTGTGCAATAATGGTGCTGTCTCTGATCTGCAATGATAAACTTGAAACCAAACTGCCAAAGGCAGATGCTCTATTGAGTATATCCAAATATGGATAAGTAAATAAAGTTCCAATGATGCCTTGAGTGACTGACGAGAATGCATTCTTATATTGTTTTTAACAAATGAAGAGTTTCTATGAATGAGACGTGTCTTATTTCTTCCTCCATGTCCCTTTGTTAATCACACCTTTCCATAATCCGACAGTTCGCATAATATTATTTCATTATTTTTTGATCATAGATAACTCCCAGATTGACTCAATATCAAATCTTTTTATGAAGGTAATCTTCCCTAATTGGTAGTGCAACCAGTAGTTAACATCCACTGTGTTTGTATTAGTTTGGTCTAACTATCATTAGTATTTAGTCAATCAATATTAACTCTTGCCTTATCCCATATTGTTATGATTATATCCAATCTTTCTACTTTGATATAAGTCGATATCATTTTCTGATAATTGTCCATTTATTGGTTGATTGCTGGTAATGGAGTTTGATCTTCAAATTGACTTCCATTCCTGTTAATACTTAAGGATACATTGTACTTATTATCTGCGACTGATGCCTCATTCATCAATAGCTTGTGATATAATCACTGATGCTTTTGTGTTTCTACAAGATGTGGTTTATCTCAGACAATCGATAATCTTTCAATCCTTTAGTCGATATCCTCCTATGTGGTGTCTATTGATATAGATAGTAGAATTCAATCTAGTTTCTATTATTGTCATGATAACATGGGAAGTGATAGTGCATATTTGCTAGCGGGTCTTCATGTTTGATATTGCTTTATCGGATATGTCATTGTCTAAAATTGTGCAATTAATGATTATTTATAATATATGAATGGTTATCCTTCTTGCTTATCAATACATCTTCTGAAACACATAGCGACCTATCCCTTATTCATATCATGTTGATCTTGACTTCATAGTATTCGGTTCATTAATCATCCTCTCATGGTATCGATGTGTAATGACTAGTGATTGTTGTATCACTTCTTCATTCCTCATTGTGATAGATAATGCAGATGTTTAACGTAGATGTATATCGATTACAGATATTCGATATTGCTTTAAACGTTATTATTATAATGTAGAGAAACGTTGTCATTTGTATTTTCAACAGCGTCGAGAGAGATTCCCTCCGTGAAATCACAGCTACAATTTCTGAGTACGTTGGGTTTATTTTTCTTTGTCATTATTATGTAATCTGGTATTTAGTTGTTGCAGAGCTAAAATACCCAGAAATGAGGACATATCTGTGTTGAATTTATTGTTAGCGGCTTTGGTTATTTAGAAGTTTAATTTTATTTATTCATCTTTCAAGCACAAACATTTTGTGGACGGTAACATCTTCATTATTTCGGGTATGCAATGAAACAGCCCTAACTTGTGACTACCTTCATGGTACTTGTGTACATTATAATGTTGTTTCATCATTTTGTTTCATTATCATCCATAAGTACACACCTCTAGCATAATAATTATATTTTACCACCCATAAAATGAAAAAAAGATTTTCACAAGAGAAATTGAAGCTAGATTATAAAAATGAACCATCTTATTGGAAACTGGAACTGTTATCATACCCAAAAGGACTACAAAATTTCACCTTATCATACCCAGATTGTTGCTTTGCCTGGCAGGGGGTTGCATCTACATTTGTTGAGAGCGAGCCCTAGATCAAAAACTACCATGTTTTTGGCTGGGAAGATGGTAATCAGATTAAAATAAGAAGCTTGCATCGTATTGAGGATTTGAAAACTTGTGCATTCTTGTTTATCTGGATCAGGAGAACACTCCAAAACTCTGATCTTGGTTTCATACACCCATTTTCAATGCTTTGTTTTGGAACCCACACCTAAAAGCATGCATTAGGTCTGCAGACTCAATGAAGACATTGATATGCTGGAGTGGAGTCAGGGTTTGGGAGTTGGTGGTCTGTTAGAAATCCTGAAAGGGTACTCAAAAAACATATAACTTCTTAGAGTCCTTTGGCAAGTTGCAGAGTTATGGTTGCAGAGCAGGTTTGGGAGACCTACTAGGGTCACTAGGTCAGTTTGTTATTTTGATGTCTTGGGTTGTTTAGATCACAACCAATGCATGATTCTTGTTATTTAGATGATATCTAAGGGGTTTCTAAGTTTTGCTGTAGGAAGTAAGATCTAGAACCTTAAAAGTCTCTTTTGATAGAAAATCAGGGAACTTGTCCCTAAAAGGAAATTTGTTATTGAATGGGATTGAGTCCATAAGTTGTTGTGTGATCCTTGAAACCTTCAAATTCATTACTTTGCAGAGTTTAAACATTAACTATAGAAATCAGAGCCTAATTGATTGGTTGAGTCATTTTGGTGTCTTGAAGTGGGTTGGGACATAGATCCAAGTTTCTTGCTGACTACTCTGCATCACTATTGAACCATATTAATGCTTTTTTCCTTCAACAAATGAGGACAGTCACTGTAAAGACAACATGATAATGTACACTCACTGTAAGGATAGTCACAAATGAGGAAATCTCAGAGTGATTATCCCTTGTGTAATTGCCACTTGAATACATTGCTATTGAACCACATTAATGCTTTTTTCCTTCAAGTGGCAATTACACAAGGGACAGTCACTGTGAGATGTCCTCATTTGTGACAAGGACAGTCACACATGAGGACATCTCATAGTGACTGTCCCTTGTGTAATTTCCACTTGAATGTATTGCTATTCAACCACATTTATGGGCCCATTTGGACCATGGCACACAGTAGCATCTACAGAGAAGAATATCCCAGGTGTAACAAGTTGTAAGAATATACCAACAATTCTAAGAAGTTCCCTAGCACATAGTAGCATCTTCTAATTGTCCATACCACTTCACAAGGTATTGTTTGCACACATTGTTTTTGGTTCTTTTGATTACCCTTGTTTTGAAATTGTTGTTAGGCCTTGTAGCTTATATGTTTTGATTACTAGAGAGCTTCTTATAAAGCTAAGCAAGAAGACCATTGCACGAGTTATAGCCGCACGCTCAAGTTTGAAAATTGTATATATTTTAATCTAATGTATATTTTAATCCTTTTGCCATGTCATGTAATATGTCTTGCCTTGTAGCTTATATGTTTTGAAATTGTTGTTAGGCCTTGTAGCTTATATGTTTTGATTGTTGGAGAGCTTCTAGAGCTAAGCAAGAAGACCATTGCACGAGTCGTAGCCGCGCGCTCAGGTATGAAAATTGTATATTTTTTAATCTAATGTATATTTTAACTAGACTTTTAAAATATTAAAGGATTTAACTAGGTTTAAGAAGATTTGCGTACTTTCGACAGTTTTGCTTAGTCACTGAAAGTTGTAGACCGAAGTTTTCATAGCCCAATTTTTGCTTCCTACGAAGAACGATCATGTCAGATAATATAAGTGAAGAACAAAACAAGGAGACAATCGCTAGATTGTGGTCTAACTTGAAAAGAAAAGGTGATGGAAAATTTTATTGTCCCTACAAAATTTGTAAGGGCTCAAACCGTAGAAGACTGCTAATCAAAATAGTTAAGAGACATTGTAGGGAGAATGGTCACATTGAAGGGGGGCATGACTATCATCCACTGGTAAGTTGTTCATTATATCATTTTAACAATTTATATACATATGAAATCACTTGATGATGAGTTGATGATCATGGTTTATTTATGTTAATCAATTTTATATAGGTTGATCTCCCCAAGGAAGTACATGATATGGAGGAACATGGAGGTGCGAATATCCAAGGTGAAGATAATGATCCCATGGAAGATGACGATCATGCGCCAGAAAACACAATTGAAGATGATGGTATAAATACATTGATCCATGACACATTTAGTCCAAGTGGATCTGATCATGATGATGATGATAGCCTCGATGTACCTCTACTTGAGAAGGCATACGAGCCCCTATACAAAGACTCCCAAACAACTCTTCTCTTTGTTGTATTGTTGTTGTTGAACTTGAAGGTTATGAATGGTTTATCCAACATAACAATGTCACGTATGTTAAGGTATGTCATATATGTCTTTATAGTTAACAAAGGGTGAATAATGTACCACTAATATTGTTTATATTAACAACTTATATTTTTTGTTGTAGATTGATAGGCGAGTTTTTGTTACCACCATCAAATATTCTACCTCACTCATATCAAATATTCTAGTAGGTCTATGAAACCTGCTCTGCCCCATTAACTCTGCAGATTGCCAAAAGAATAAATGACATTATGTGATTTATAGACACCCATTTTGATGTTCTTTCAGACCTCCAAACCTTAGACCCCAACTCCACTCCTGCACTCCTCTTCTCTTGTCAAGTCTGCAGACCTAATGCATGCAATCAGGCTTGGGTCTCAAGACAAGTGTTGAAGAATGGGCTCCTGGAATTAGAATCAAAGTTTTAGATTGTTGTTCATACCTTAGACATTCACAAAAACCAAGATCAGGGGTCCTTCACACACCTCTAGACTCTGATCCTTCATTTCTCATCAAATCCTAGTAAAAAACAATAGAGTCTTTGAACTAGGGCTCGCCTTCACCATGCACAGACTTAATATCCTATTCTAAAGCCTTTGGAATATGAAAATATACATGTCTAACCTTCATCTTGTCGAGAATAAAGAATTTTCAACAGTTAAAACTCAGGTTATGGCCATAAGAGCAGTCAATACCCTGAAAACAAGGGTTTGCAGACAAGGTTCAGAGAAAATACAATAACTTTGATTTAAAACAAGTTAAATCCTCCAAACCAACTCTCAGAGTATCTAATATCTCTAATACAATTTCTAAGCCAGTTTGATCATACAACCATCATCCGTACATCTGTACAGAGTTAGTTTTTGCACAGGAAATGCTCTAAAACAGGGTTATTTATTAAATTTTGAAAGCAAAATGGTTCTCCAAGTCTCCTCTGCCATTCCTTTGACCATTGGAAGCCTAAAAAGGCCCTGTGGACAGTTTCTTAACCATCTAGATGGTTATGTCCGTTCAATACAACAAATAACAACTTTTGAAGCAACTTTTAAAAGTTGCATTACATATTGTTAACAATTTTGCAAACATTCTTGCTGAGAAAGGCTAAAATGTGTTTTGAATAGTTTTAGACCTTTATTAATCTTCCAAAACTCCTAAAACACCTAACAGACACCTAGCAATCAAATTACATCCAAAGACTAATTGATACCCAAGGCTTATAACAATACCAAGGGGTCATAGTCCAAACATGTGGATGGGTTACAAGGAGATGTTAATCAATCCTTTAACCATTATTACAAACAAGAAAACTTAAATACTAAACCATTGAAAACATCTTAAAACATTTAGTCTATCAATCCTTCAACACAAGGCTCCATGGTGATATGATGTAACCTTAGGAAAGTAGGTGCTTGTTTCAATAGGATGGGATGACTTCTTGGCTTCATGGTGTCTTTCTTCAATCACATGGTTTTTGGTTTGCATGAGGGATGCCCCTGCATCACAGTCACTATGAGATGTCCTCATGTGTGACTGTCCTTGTCACAAATGAGGACATCTCACAGTGACTGTTCCTTTTGTAATTGCCACTTGAATGAGGACAGTCACTGTAAAGACAACATGATAATGTGCACATACAATGAGTGTACATTATCATGTTGTCTTTACAGTGGCTGCCCTCATGTTGTATATTCTTCTCTGTAGATGCTACTATGTGGTAGGGAACTTCTTAGAACTGTTGGTATATTCTTACAACTTGTTACACCTAGGATATTCTTCTCTGTAGATGCTACTGTGTGCCATGGTCCAAACGGGCCCATAAATGTGGTTGAATAGCAATACATTCAAGTGACAATTACACAAGGGACAGTCACTGTGAGATGTCCTCATGTGTGACTGTCCTTGTCACAAATGAGGACATCTCACAGTGACTGTCCCTTCTGTAATTGCCACTTGAATGAGGACAGTCACTGTAAAGACAACATGATAATGTACACAAGTACCGTGAAGGTAGTCACAAGTTAGGGCTGTTTCATTGCATACCCGAAACAATGAAGATGTTACGGTCCACAAAATGTTTGTGCTTGAAAGATGAACAAATAAAATTAAACTTCTAAATAACCAAAGCCGCTAACAATAAATTCAACATAGATATGTCCTCATTTCTGGGTATTTTAGCTCTGTAACAGCTGAATACCAGATTACATAATAATGACAAAAGAAAAATAAACCCAACGTACTCATAAATTGTAGCTCTAATTTCACGGAGGGAATCTCTCTCGGCGCTGTTGAAAATACAAATGACAACGTTTCTCTACATTATCATGTTGTCTTTACAGTGACTGTCCCTTGTGTAATTTCCACTTGAAGGAGGACAGTCACTGTAAAGACAACATGATAATGTACACTTACAGCCCATGTACATTATCATGTTGTCTTTAGAGTGACTATCCTCATTTGTTGAAGAAGAAAAGCATTAATGTGGCTGAATAGCAATACATTCAAGTGGCAATTACACAAGGGACAGTCACTGTGAGATGTCCTCATTTGTGACTATCCTTACAGTGAGTGTACATTATCATGTTATCTTTATAGTGACTGTCCTCATTTGTTGAAGGAAAAAAGCATTAATGTGGTTCATTAGCAATGTATTCAAGCGGCGATAGTCACTCTGAGATTTCCTCATTTGTGACTATCCTTACAGTGAGTGTACATTATCATGTTGTCTTTACAGTGACTATCCTCATTTGTTGAAGGAAAAAAGCATTAATGTGGTTCAATAGCAATGTATTCAAGCAGCAATTACACAAGGGATAATCACTCTGAGATTTCCTCATTTGTGACAATCCTTACAGTGAGTGTACATTATCATGTTGTCTTTACAGTGACTGTCCTCATTTGTTGAAGGAAAAAAGCATTAATGTGGTTCAATAGCAATGCATTCAAGTGGCAATTACACAAGGGATAGTACATGCCCATTAAAGTTGGTGTTTTGTTATCCAGCATGACAATGGAGATAGCATACTCTGGGTCAATTTTACTGATCAAATTTCCCTCTGCCAGGCAAAGCAACAATCTGGGTATGATAAGGTAAATTTTTTGCAACAATTTCTTGCTGCTGCTAAGGTTACCATTGTTTATGGTTTCTGTTATATAGTTCTATCTATATTGCTATATGGCCTTTTGTTTAGGATTAAGTAGACGAGGGAAAATATTTCTTTTGTGGATTGTAAACAAAACATTAAATTATTTCAGAGAACAGATCTAAATCTATAAGATGCTACGATGGAGCACATGACCATGTACTTGTGAATATTAGGATCCATGTTAATCAAATGATTGCTTTATGTAAATTACTTTTGAGTAAGTAAAAGGCAATACAATTTTTCAAAGTGTGCAAGGATTTTTATGATATACAGGTGTACGAAGAAATGAATCTGTGTTGTTTTGTATCAATATCAAACATCTCTGATATATTTTCATGTTTTTATAATCTATTTTGCAGATGGAAAGTTGAAATGCCAGCTATCCTAGAGCAGTCAATAAGAATATTGTCTGATGCTGGTCTTGGTATGGCCATGTTCAGTCTGGGTATGTTTTGAATTCTTCTCTATCTCTCTGATTGAGGAGTACTCGATATATGCATGTGCTTTTTTCTTCTTTAATGGTTGTGAAGCTCTGTTTGTTCTAAATACCACCATATTGCAATTGTATTAGTTTCATTATTTTCTCTAAAGTCACTATATTTTTTCTTATTATAATAAAAGAGGAAGTTGTGAATGTCAAAGTTGAGTGAAACAAAAATTATTTTCATCAAATTTTGTTACTGTCACAAGGGACAGTAACAAAGCCCTAGCTTTTCCTCTGATATAGCCTTCTCCCATACCTCATCCTGAGATTCTTTGTCTTCTGTGTCATCTGATCCTCCTATACAAGTTGCAAATGAAATTTATCGTTCATGTATAAACTGAGATAATATAATGCACTCGATATTTGAATCGTCGTACATGTATAGAATGATAGAATATAATGCATTCAATATTTGTATTATCGTTCATGTATAGATTGAGACAACATGATAATGTACACTCACTGTAAAGACAACATGATAATGTACACTCACTGTAAGGACAGTCACAAATGAGGACATCTCACAGTGACTGTCCCTTGTGTGATTGCCACTTGAATGTATTGCTATTCAGCCACATTAATGCTTTTCTTCTTCAACAAATGAGGATAGTCACTGTAAAGACAACATGATAATGTACACTTATAGTAAGTGTACATTATCATGTTGTCTTTACACTGTAAGTGTACATTATCATGTTGTCTTTACAGTGACTATCCTCATTTGTTGAAGAAGAAAAGCATTAATGTGGCTGAATAGCAATACATTCAAGTGGCAATCACACAAGGGACAGTCACTGTGAGATGTCCTCATTTGTGACTGTCCTTACAGTGAGTGTACATTATCATGTTGTCTTTACAGTGACTGTCCTCATTTGTTGAAAGAAAAAAGCATTAATGTGGTTCATTAGCAATGTATTAAATAATTTATTTTTTTTAATTTACCCACGGGCGTCGCAATTGCGATGGGCGCCCGTCGTAATTGCTTCAGAGGGCCGTCGCCATTGCGACGCCCTGCCGTCGCAATGCGACAGAGGCCCAGAATGGGTGAAGGGGTGACATTATGACGGGAGGGAGTCACAATTGCGATGGCTACCCATAGATGTCACAATTTGTGACTAAAAAACTACGACGTCAATGGGTGTCGCTATTGCGACACATAGCCATCGCATTTGCGACACATAGCCGTCGCAAATTGCCCCCAAATGTACTAGTGAGTCTAGATGCATAAGATATGGCTCCCAAAGTGCAAAAAAGAACCTCTGGCTTTGATAGAAAAAAACACCATAAAAAAGAGAAATAAAAAATTCAAACCTCCAGATTTGGATAGATCTCAGAACTAATTTTTTGACAATATCTTGTTTGCCCAATTTTGATACTGTATGCTCAAGTTATGAGCAAAACACCATCAAGTGCTCCGAAGGGCCCAAAATGGTGTCAAAAAACCTCGTTGATGCATGCTGACATCAGAAAATGACAAGCTTAAATTTGACGGCCAAATGACCATCACTACAAAAAAGAAATAGGCCTCTGGGGCCAAAAAATTTGGGCCCCTAGTCACGTGGATGACTAGGGGACTGAATAATTGGTTGGTCCCCATGTGACCATGGTGGGGGGTGTATACACCTAAAAATGGTCACCTAGACTATTAGCCCCTTTTGCTAAATCATAAATTGCTTGTTCTTGATCAAATCCTAGCTCTATCATTTATTCGATTATTTTCTATGGTCTAACCATCTTATCCTAAGTCTTTATTTATTTAAAAGGAATATTTCCTCCCCTTTTAAATAAATAAAAGCCCTCACTTTTCCTCTTATCCTAAGTTGCACAAATAAAGCATTATTCTTATTTATAAAAAGAGAAAAAGTACTTTTTGTCTCATATGGACACAAAAGTCAACTCTTATTTTCTCATTAGAAGATATTTGTGCACATGGATTGCTCCTCTTTCAAGCTCCACCCTTGATTAAATCTTTTGCCTCTTAATCTCCATGGTCCATTCCTTCTCATTTCTTATAAAAGAAGAGCTCTCTTCTTCATTCTAGATCCCCAACTTTTTATGCTAATATTATGCTGCAGGTTTTCTAGGTACACTTTGGAGCTTTTGAAGATTTGGAGCATTCTTGCATTCTACATCTCATTCTTGCATTCTTAGCTTAGCTTCATATTTATGCTTTCTTAGATTAGCTTCATTTCTATGCTCTAGATTAGCTCGCATAGATTAATTAGCTTGGGTTGTAACACTTGCATATTTTCTTTCATAGCTTAGCTTGCATTTCCATTTCTAGCATAGTATTGCATTGCATTTTCATTCTTGATTCTTGAGGATATTGGCATTCTTTCCCTTGTCTTCATTGAATCTCCCATTGCATGGTTTACTAGCAAGGTTATAGGCTAAATAGCTCTAGCTGAGAGCATTCTTAAAAACCCTTGCACTCCATGCCTAGGGAGCTATGGATCGATTTGTGAGGGCTCATTCTTGAGTTTCCTTGCATGTAATGATCCATAGAAGTGTGACACATTTATAGCACACATTTTTGGCACCCACCGTGAGGCTGTAAGCCTCATTCTCTACATTTTTATCAAGTTTCGTATGTTTTTTAGGGTCACTTTTCTGTCATTTTTGCATAAACAGGAGAAACGCCGCTTACGGGAAATCTGGTCACGCTTGTGAGCATTATGTTCACGCCTATGTGCATTTTGTTCACGCCTATGTGCATTTTTCTCACGCCTGTGAGCATTTTGTTCACGCCTATGAGCATTTTGTTCCCGCCTTTGAGCATTCTTTTCACACCTGCGCATGTTATTTTGTCGCCTGTGCAGGTTATTTTTGCGCTTCTGGACATTTTATTGTCGCCTCTGGAGTTTCTGTTGTCGCTTTTGTAGGTTCTTTTGTCACCTATGCATGTTCTTTTGTCACCTCTGCGCATTTTTTTTGCGCATCCAGACATTTTGTTATCACCGCTGCAGTTTTTGTTGTCACTTTTGCAGGTTCTGTTATCGCTTTTGCGGGTTCTGTTGTCGCCTTTGCAGGTTCTGTTATCGTCTGTGCACATTTTAATCACACCTGCCAGCTTTTAAATGTCGCATTTCAGCTATTAAATGTTGCCTGGTATTTCCTGTTGAATTTTGCTAGTTTATTTGCTGTTTTTAGTTTTTTTGAAAATTTTAGCATTTTCAAATCCGTGCCACACTGGAAAATAGGTGCCCATTTTTTTTGAAATTTTGCAAATGGTATCAAAATTTTAAGTGTGATATATTGTTGGAAAGGTCTTTCCAAGCCCAATCCAACCATGATGGTTTCGTTTTCAGATTTTATCATTTGATCAATTATTTTTGCACATTATCTGATTTTTTTTCATGTACTAATCATTGTTAGATTTTGGATTTTGATTCTCCTAACTTTTGTTGGTCTAATAAGTTGTGGTTGTAGGTGCTTCTTGCTTGAAATTTTCTAAAATCACATGTCAAAGAGGGCTACTAATGGTTTTTGTAAGGCTGCCCTAAGCATAAAAACCAAATCAAGTGCTTGTTTAATTTCTTTCTTTATTAAGTGCGGCATATACTAGTTGTTTCATTAGGCACTTAATACTTTGTGAAAGGAATCTTGGGGTGGTAGGAGAAGTATGCTCTTCACCTTTAGGTGAATCAAAAAATCTTGACCCATCTTGAGGTTTTGGAAGCAAAGGGGTAATTGGATCTTGTTTGGTGTGTTTGGGAGAAGTTTTTGAGATAGGGGAGTATGCTCTTCACCCTTGTGGTGAATCAAAAACCTTGAACCTCAAGAATTAATCCACTCTTTGTTTAGCTTAGGATCCTTTAGCGGGCCTGCTCTTGAGCAATCAAGAGGAACAACCCAAGTGGGGACAACCTTGTCATCATTTTTCTTGGTGGCGAGTGATTCCAACTCACTATAATCTCAAGGCTATCGAGGACACAAAACCTTGGTAGACATAGTACTTATCTTCGCTTGATGTGAGTAACTTGTGGGATTGTGACCATGAGGAAAGTATTAAGCAAGAATGCTTAAGGTACTCTTGAGGCCGCGAGGTCCTAGTCCTTTATGAGGAGCAAGAGGGGTGCTATGAATGGAAACCCTTACTATGAACCATTAGATAGAGGCCACCTTATTTTAGCCGCTTAGCTTCTTGGTGCAAGGATTTATCCAAGTGGACTTACTCGGATCACCCCAAGACACTCACCATATGTGTTCCTTTGGTTGTGTTTTTGACACTTCCATGACAATGCCAATATCTCTTGTGGGCAACCACTTGGTGTGAAGCAAGGGAGCATCAAGTTGTGGGCCACGTTGCTAAGTAATGAGTCTTGTCCTTCTAGGTAGTAATTGCTTGAATTGTCTTCGATTGTGCTATACCAATGTAAACATTCTCAACATTCAAACAAACGGTAGCATTCATAAGGTTCTCTATTTTGATATCACAAGTGCTTGTCTTAGCAAGGTTGCTTTTGCCCTTGTTTCAAGTGTTCTATGACATGTTTGATCCCATACTGTTTGCAAACCTGTCTTTTATCTATTGCTACTACTTGTCAAACTGAGAAATTGCACTGTTCAATCTACAAATTTAGTCAAAGCGCTTCAAAACTGAGTTTTTCACGTTCACTGGTCAAGAGTCATATGATATTGAAGTATCCTTGCATACACTCAACCAAGAATCCTGAGTCATTTCTACTGTCCTGTCATTGCTACAATTCAGAGTTGCTAAACTTGCACTTTAACCTGCTGTAGAGTGTCCTTTTCTGTTCTTACTTGAAACTGGTTTGTTACTTACATGTTTAGATTTGTTCTAGACTGAAACAAATGAGCTAAAACTATTGGATTTGATCTTAACAAATGCTACTCTTGATCACTTGTCGCATCATGGTTACCTCTCTAGCTACTTGCTTATTGAGCTTCTTGCTCGTTGCTCAGCTTTAGTCAATTGATTGCTGTAAGTGCTTGAGCACTTTTGACGAGCCATCTCTCTATTGTTCTACTTTGACAAGTGATCTTTATTAGCTTTGCTTATCTCAAATCTAAGAAACTTTGTCTCATTCTATTAGTCAACCAACATCTCTTTTCATGCCGGTTACAACTCGGTCTCAATTTGAGCAGGAGAGTCATCCTCCGTTCAATTATACACAGTTACCTTCTCCAACTAGATGTTCAAAAGCACCCATTAGCAACAACAGTTCTAGTTCTGACCAATCTGAGAATTCTAAGGCTACACTGTGGTATAAAGGAGGTTTCCTCTTTTCCGCATTCAAGACCCCCAAAAACACAGACAGTGTCTCACTCACTTTGACTGAACAAGAAAAATTTCAACTCTTGCAAGAACACTTTGAGCGTAAGGATAACCAAGCACGCTTAGAAAAACAACACAATCAACAAAGGATGGATGCTACTAGTCGCATGGCTTATAGAGGGACATTTCATGAGCAACCTGAGACTAGTAATCATGAGCATAGACCTCTTTTTAATGGCAACAATGGCAACAACACGCCACCAAGATCTCCTCCAAGGCCAACTTTTTCTATGCCTTCTTCACCTCCTAGACCTCCTCCCTCTCAACATGAGGTAGAGGCTAATGATGAGATTTCTAGTGAGGATCTTATGAGATGTGAACAAGATGTGGATTTCCAACGAATGATGCATAAGCTTTTAGAGCGTAATGGTGATCAATATTTTCAATATATGACTTCTAGAGGATACAAGCTCCCTCTCGGCTATGATGTCAAACAAATTGTCCAACAAAGAGTACCAACTGAATTGGAAGTCCTTCAAGAAGAATTACGTCGGACAAATCAATGCCTTACCCAAATGGCATTAGAAAGAGAGCCTCCAAAGGTCTCTTTTGTAGAATCAATTTGTGCTCTTCCTTTTGACAAAGATCTATACATGGTCCCATTTCCTAAGGATATTGAGGTTCCTAAATATGACAAGTATGATGGAAATGGTGATCCCCATGATCATGTACGTCACTTTTATGCTCTTAGTATGGACTTTCTTCATGAAGACACATATCTTCTATGATTATTCCCTCGAAGCTTAAGAGGACAAGCTTTAGAATGGTTTGCAAAGTTGACACCTCCTTTGAAGACTTTTGATGAGTTAGCTATGCGCTTCACACAACACTATTCATACAACATCCAACAACCTGTCACCATGATAGATCTTGGTAATCTAAGACAACATCAAGGTGAGCCATTTGCAACTTACTTACAACGTTGGAGGTCATTGTATTCTCGATATCCTCGTCAGCTACCCGAGAGAGAAAAGATTGACATTTTTGTCAACACTCTGGTGCCTGAGCTATTTTATGATCTAAGGAAGCAACTGTTCTCCTCTTTCAATGACATGGTTGAAAGTGCATATCGAATTGAGGATGTAGCTATAATAAAAGGGGATATTGTTATTAATAAAGATGCTAAAGGCAATGGTAAAGAAAAGAACAAACCTTGGAATAAGAACAAGTATGTTGTTAATGATGGGGTTGTTGATGCTCCTAAAGTTAAAGAGCCCGCTTTCAATCTCTCCAATGCTATCTATGCAGCAAAACAACAAGAAGCTGGCAACGCTCACAATGCTCCTAAACCTCAATATGTAGATAAGCCTAAGAAGTCATTTCAAAAGCGAGTCTATACCAAGTTGGTAGAACCTTACGATGTGATCCTTAAGACTTTGGTTGACAATGGATATCTTACGCTTCCTGATAAACCTGGTAACTGGGATCTGATAAATAAGCCTGATTGGTGGAGAGAGGATCATTATTGCCATTATCACAGAAACAAGGGACATCCAACAGACAATTGTTTTAGGCTTAAGGATGATATTCAGGATCTTATTGAGAATGGCACAATCTCCACTGATGGCTTAACTAAAAATTCTGATCACACAGCTTTCAAAGATCCTCTACCTAAGCATGATAAGGGGGAAACCTCTCAAACACATAAGAAGAATCATGATGCTAAGATCAATTACACGTATCCTTCTAATACACCTGTGATCAACATGGTAGAGCCCATTGAGAGAGTTCTAATGATGAGGTCTCAAGATGATAATAACACCAATCATGGTAAGCCAAAGTTAGTCTTGCAAACACGTGGTAGTTCATCTTCCCAAAGTGAGACACTGAATGTTGTTACTAGGGGGCAAGCCAAGATTGTCCTTAAAACTGTGCAAGATCCCAAGCAAGCTTTGCCTTCCAAACAAGTGGCTCCTTCAGCCACCCCTAGCTATGATCTTGTCCAACATTTGCAAAAGACACCAGCACAGATATCTATCCTTGAGTTGCTTCGGTTATCCTCTTCGCATAGAGAGATTCTTGATAAGGCTCTACGTACAACATGTGTTCCCAAAGACATTGATCCAGATCAATTTCAGGCTATGGTCAACCACATTTCATCTCCACTATCTCTCTCCTTTTCTATAGAAGATGACATATCTATTGCTCACCCTCATAATTTGGCTTTACACATTAAAGTTCTAGTCTACAACACCCGAGTCCGCCGAGTCCTGATAGACAATGGTGTAGGGTTAAATATTGTTTCTTTCAATGTCATACAACAGTTGGGTTTGTCAGAATTTGCTGTGGATTCCAAGAAGAAGATTACTATAAAAGCTTATGATGAAGTGGAAAGATCTTCCAAAGGTCTTGTCACGCTGCCTGTCCGAGTGGGCCCTATCACGAAAGATATTAGCTTCCAAGTATTGGACATCCCACTTGCATATAACATTCTTTTGGGTCATCCTTGGATCCATGACATGCAGGCTGTTCCTTCCACTTATCATCAGTGCGTCAAATTTCCGTACAATGGCACTGAAATTGTGATTCCTGGAGACCATACTATTGCTATTAATGCTCTTGCTGCTACTGAAAAATTTGTTCCTCATAATGAACCTTTTGTTGATCCTAGTACGTCTCTAGCTACTACTGAGAAATCACTTAAGATGATGAGCCTTGGTATGGGTGAATATACACTGGGTTCATTTGCTTCTATACCTGTTTCTCCTAGGTCATATGGGAGACCTTCTGATCAGATGAAGCCTTCCACTTTTGCTATGGTGATCTTTGATACTTTTGTTCCTTCATCTGTTCCTTTAGAAGCAAAAAGAGAAGAACAAGCTATTCAAGAGTGGATCTATAGAGAGGATTCTAGAAATACCCCCATGCTTAGTAGTTCAGACACAGATACAGATGAGTCACTGCTACACACTATGTCTCAAATGGGAGATGATCTTCATTCTACTTCACTCCTTTGGGGAGAAGAATGTATATCTACTGATGATATGGCTGAGGCCTCTATGTCTAGAACCTATGTGCCTAAAGAATCATTGCACTATGATAGACAACGTCGCAACATTAAACGACTGCTACAAAGAGGTGATCTCTCACATAATGACATGAGTATCTCTACTTCTCGGCATCTTAAGCCTCTTCCAGAAGATCCTCCCATGATAGATATGGATGTTGATGTGGTTCATACCTCTTGTAACCCACCCGACGTGGTTGATGGGTCTTGTGTGGGGTTTGATGAGTTTGTTCCTTGTATTGCCTTAGTGGACCACGCTGGTTCTTCTATGACGAGTCTAGATCTAGCTTCTTTTGGAGCTTACCCTATAGGCTCAACCTCTCTTGTTACCAGAGATGACATCCTTCACATAAATACTATTGAACTAGTCACTTCATTTCATCTCACATCAACACCTGTTACTTCTTCCACCAAAGAACTAGCAACAAAAAAGATTGAATCAGCAATCAAGTATCATAGTCATCACGTCAAAAGAAAAGAGCAATGGTCAGATGGCGAAAACCACATTGTGGCGGTATCCGCACCTAAGAAAAGTAAAAATAAAAATCTGCTCAAAAATAATGAGTCTCAAATAAAAGATGACAAGCTGATTCTCTACAAAAAAATGGTGCAATACTTCAAGCATGATCTCATATCTATTATACTTCAGCCCATTCCTAGAGCTGAGAATAAAGTTGCTAATGCCTTGGTTACTTCAACATCCATCTTACAAATGAAAAAGTATAAATTTCGCTTCAAGTTCCTAGTGGATGAATTACGCTATCCTACCCACAAATCTTACAATCCTACCATCTTTTCATATCTTCCACCTCATATTCCTCTTGCAAATCCACCACACCATTCCTTCCGCCATCCCTTACACTTTGCCTTTGTCTCTGGTGACTTGTATAGGAAAGGTCTAGACAGAACTCTCCTTAATTGTCTAGAAATAGAGGAGTCAGAAAAAGTGCTAGCTAAAATCCACAATGGCATATGTGGATCACATTCTAACGATCCTCCGCTAGCTCAGACATTGCTTAGGGCTGGTTATTATTGGTCAAACTAGTTGAGACCTCCTATTGTCATAGTTGCAGCATTTGGGCCTGGGGTCTATCAGTTCTCTACATCAGAGGAAGAAGATTCTTGATGCTCGTTTCTGTCTGCGGCATCCTTTGTACATATTTTATGATCCTGAAAAAACTCCAAAAAAAATCATATATGATGCTGAAAAAAACCTTAAAGCATATAAAGTACTAAAAAATGAGCATCCTAGTGAAAACCTAGCAATAGGCGCTTTGATGTCTCACCAAAAAAATCAAAAAATTCAAAAAATTCAAAAAAAAAAATAGAAAAAGTGCCTTGGTGAAAACCTGGAAACAGGCACCTTGGTAGCAAAAATACAAAAAAATTATAAAAAGTCCTTAAAAAATTGCAATAAATCTATCAAGTGGTGAAAACCTAGAAATAGGTGCTGCTTGAGACCCTCTGCACCTATGTCTATCAGTCTTGCGTGGTGCTCTTTCGCTCCACTTCTCGCTTTGCCTCTCCTAGCCTGGAATTGACTCTTGTCTTAGTCTAGGGGGCATACGTTGTTTTAAGCTTATCTTGGGTCTCTTTGTGCATCTAGGTTTCTTAGGCACCTCGCAAATGGTGTTTTTCAACACCACCCCAACTGTGTTTTTCAACACTACCCTTGCGTTGAGTGTTTCTCAACACTTATCAGATGTCCTACCCACAGTTTAGATGATGCAATATTTCTCACTGGCAGATGTGATACTCAAAGTTTGACTCTATGACCTACACACACGCACTTGACTTGCTGAGATTTGTTTGACTTTATTTCTTTGTGTGCTGTCTATGATGATTTCTTTGCTGAGTGTTCTCCCCCTATGATCATTTTCGATGATGCATAGCTAGAAGACTGAGGGAATGAGAACATGTTTTATTTCTTTTTCTGCTTGTGGGTATATCTTGTTGGTCCTCACTGTCATGAGCATTTATGCTGGTCTTAGTTGACACTATGGACCTACAAGGTATTATCCTTGACTATTTTGCAAGTGCATGCTTCTAGTCATCTTGACTTTCTTGTGTCTCGATGCGAGCATAATCTTGCTATATTAAACTTAGGTGATCTCACTGCATTAGTCATCTGGACCTACATGTCTTTGATGCCTAGGTGAGATTTCCACATTTCTATCTGATATAGATCATATTCAAATCCACATAGTTATGCTAGTGTGTATTGTATGATCTTGCGACGCTACCAATAACGCTCAATGATGAATATTAGATGTCTATTGGCTTTGTGACCTTGCAAGTAAACCACTTTTCATGTAGCTTGCATTCTTAAGTTCATGTTAGTTTAGTTTTGCATCTTGCATATGGAGAGAGCTCTCCTTTTCATCTTATGTGGACTTGTTAATCAACTGTGCTCACCTTTCGCTTCTTCTCGATCATGTCTTTCACTTTCTTGTCTTTCATCTCACATCATTTTCTCTTCATTTCAGGATCCAAACCGAAATCCACATTCACCTTGACCCTTTCTCCTTTTTTCGCACAGTTGGCTAACCTTTTGAGGCCTGATCCTTTGATCTTCACTGGGGCATCATAACCTCTTCATCCCCATCTCTTTCAACCTTCTAGTCTTTCATTCAAATCCCAAGTTCCAATTTCCCCCTCTATGGCATTTACGGGTTGAGGGACCGCTTGGTTCGTGCCCCGGGTCCCATGTGTGGGGCATATCTTCACTACTTGATGGTTGTTCTGTTCTGTCTCTTCGATTATGATTTCTAGTGATTTGATCATGCTGCTCTTGCTTCTGCTTTCCCTCTACTTGGATTTCACTTTCGATCCCGAGGGGGCAGACACATCATATCTTATTGGTTATCTCTTTCCTAAGTGTTTAGTACTGTCGCTACCAGGCTGACCATGCAGGATTTGCTATCTCTCTGCACTTCATTCTTTGGAGTCAGATCGCTATTTTCTTTCCTTCTTGGCTATCTCTTGCTTTCTTGGCTGATCTGAGTTGCTTTTTTATCCCAAATCGATCTCACATTTCAACTTCATTCTTTGATGTAATGTGTTCCCAGATCGATCACACATTAATCAAAGAGGGGCAAATGTATACACCTAAAAATGGTCACCTAGACTATTAGCCCCTTTTGCTAAATCATAAATTGCTTGTTCTTGATCAAATCCTAGCTCTATCATTTATTCAATTATTTTCTATGGGCTAACCATCTTATCCTAAGTCTTTATTTATTTAAAAGGAATATTTCCTCCCCTTTTAAATAAATAAAAGCCCTCACTTTTCCTCTTATCCTAAGTTGCACAAATAAAGCATTATTCTTATTTATAAAAAGAGAAAAAGTACTTTTTGTCTCATATGGACACAAAAGTCAACTCTTATTTTCTCATTAGAGGATATTTGTGCACATGGATTGCTCCTCTTTCAAGCTCCACCCTTGATTAAATCTTTTGCCTCTTAATCTCCATGGTCCATTCCTTCTCATTTCTTATAAAAGAAGAGCTCTCTTCTTCATTCTAGATCCCCAACTTTTTATGCTAATATTATGCTGCAGGTTTTCTAGGTACACTTTGGAGCTTTTGAAGATTTGGAGCATTCTTGCATTCTACATCTCATTCTTGCATTCTTAGCTTAGCTTCATATTTATGCTTTCTTAGATTAGCTTCATTTCTATGCTCTAGATTAGCTCACATAGATTAATTAGCTTGGGTTGTAACACTTGCATATTTTCTTTCATAGCTTAGCTTGCATTTCCATTTCTAGCATAGTATTGCATTGCATTTTCATTCTTGATTCTTGAGGATATTGGCATTCTTGCCCTTGTCTTCATTGAATCTCCCATTGCATGGTTTACTAGCAAGGTTATAGGCTAAATAGCTCTAGCTGAGAGCATTCTTAAAAACCCTTGCACTCCATGCCTAGGGAGCTATGGATCGATTTGTGAGGGCTCATTCTTGAGTTTCCTTGCATGTAATGATCCATAGAAGTGTGACACATTTATAGCACACAGGGGGCTGGGCACTAGCGGTTAATCAGGTGGTTGCCGCTAGCGGTCCTGCTAGCGGTTCTACTAGCGGTCCCATTGGTGGGAGCTGCTAGCGGTGGCTATTAGCGACACCGTCAGCAAATTATTTTTGCCTCAAATCCTGTATGACCTGGCAAGCAAAATGTTTTTGCCTCAGAGGCCAACTTTTCCAAATTTTATATGGATCTGGGGGTTCTTGGATGCTGTGAGATCAACAATGATGTCTATTTGAGCCCAAAGTGACCAAAAAATAGGTTCCCCCCAGATCCATTAGAAAATCTTCTAAAAATTATAGATCTAATGAACAAGGCCAAATCTCTCAGGAAGAGGATAGGGGAAAATAGGTCTGAAGCTCTGATACCATGTTGTAGTTGATGAGAAAACAATCCACAACTCCCAAGAACACTTGCATGCAAACACCTATCACAGAAAGAGAGAAGAAAAAGCTATGGAGGCTTGAACACAAGGATCCATGAAAGAGGAGATATTCTTGATGTGCAAAAACAAAAGTTGCAATTCAATAATAATGAATGTTCTCAATTAATAAGATTACAAGAGAGATCAATCCTTATAAAAGGAGATCAAAACCTAAAATGGAAAATCCTAAAAAATAAAAGTGCATGTAATAATTAATTTAATTATTACATGACTAATGCATGCATGTTTTAAAAATAAGACGATTAATGCATGAGTGTTTTAAATATAAAATGACTAATGCATGAGTGTTTTAATTATAAAATGACTAATGCAAGTGCATAAAGTGAAATCTTAGGAAGGGAGTAAAGTTAATTTAATTAACATAATTAAATTAATACTTTACGCTAACAAGATCAATGACGATCTTCCCAATTTCTTGACTATTATCAGGGTTCTTTTCATTGTTATTAACAAAATCCTCATTTTTACTTGTTGTTTCCTCTCTCACATCCAACACATTTTCAACTTTATCATCCCCTATCATCTCATTCTCCTCCCTCGTGTCATGCTGAGAGGCCTTAGATATCTCCATCACTTCCTTCGATTCTTCCTTGGAGGACGACAAGCTCCTAACATCAGCTTTCAAAGCCTTAGTTTTCTTTTTAGAAATTTCCTTTCTGCTTATGCTAGGGAAATATTTGTCTTCATCCTCTACAGAGCCTTCCCTTGGTTCTGTATCTTCACTTTCCAAGCTCATAGAATAGTCAACCAACACTTCTTCTTTTTCAAAGGCAAGGGAGAATTATCAGCCCCCTGAGAGTTTGCTCTTAATCTCTTTTTAATCAGGGAAGATTTCCCACCCTTTCCAGGGATGGTACTCTTTCTTTTTTCCTTAGGGGTTTTAACACTGCTCTTAGGGATATTTTTCACCATAAACTCATGGATAAGAAAAATGAGGCCTTCATGGAGAACTGGTTTTCCAATATCCTCTTTATTCGTGGCAAGGCTTTGAAAAAGAGAATTAAAAAGATAATAAGGGAAGGAAATAACATCGTTGTGGTGGAAGTGGTTGTGCCCACTCACATTTACCAATTTGGCATTAGGAAGAGGTCTTAATAAAATCATTCAAAACCCTACCAAGTGTGGGTATGTTCAATCAAATTGAAATAATTTGACATTAACTCTATAGCCAACTATAATTGATGCAATATTAACAAGCACTAGAGCCAATAGAGTAATGTGATGTTGACAAGAGAATAGGAAAAAAGTTAAAATAGATAAGACTAGACATCATTGTCTACAAAAATTGGATAACAATAGAAAAAAAAAATTAAAGAAATGATATTGACATTGTTTCTAAAATTGGACTGCTATGATGATTATTAACAACTCACTGAAACCAGTATAATTTGTATGCCTCTAAATAATGCATGCACATAATATAAACATATTAAAAATAGTTTGATTTATGAAAACATGAATAAAATAGGGTCTAAATGTTGCATTAAAGAAATGACAATATTACTATTTCTAAATTTGGACTGTTGTGATTATTAACAGATGACTAAAAATTAGATAATTTGTATGCCTCTAATAATATATACATTGAATACATGCATATAAGAAATAGTTTGATTTATGAAAACATAAATTAGATAGTATCTTAATTTACCAACCTGAATAAGAACCCTTCAATCAGGAATACGCAGAGGTTGCCTTGCTAAGCTCTAAATTTTGTAGAGAATATTTAGTGAAAATAGCAGAAATTTTTAAGGAAAATGACATTGGAAATTCCTTCTTAGAAAAGAGTTTGAATGTGGAAAATGAATGCATTGATTTGTGGTTGTTCATTTTGAAATTCAAATAAACATGGGAATGAATCAGTCATTCATATTACACTTGCTTGACATTTATGTTTGATTACTATATTACGATGGCTTCAATTAATTCGGGTTTCTATTTGATTTTGTATTTTTTTATTTGGGAGTCTTACACCATTCACTATATGTGTAGGTACCACTTGTAGTTGGAGTAAATGTATGAAAATGTGAGAGGACATGTGGGAGAATGTGCAATTGAATGCACATAAATTTTATAGTTTTTTTTATTGTAACATACTAGGCACCAATAACTGTGCTAATTTATGCTTTAATAAAATATATTATAAGTTTAGGGCCACTTGCATGTGGTGGTATTTGCAAGCATTAAAGTGTTTTTAAAAAGAAATAATTATGTAAATTTGTGCAACTTGGAGTGTATTCAAAATAGAAATATACCACTAGTTGTTTACTTCTATCATTCAATTACACACAATATCGTGAATGGCTATTGTTGTATGATGTGGTTATTTATTGGGCTATTTGTTTAGTAATTATTGGCTAAAATATGAAAGTTTATTGGGGGATCAGGTGCATGTAGAGTGCACAATTACGAGAACATGCTTGGTTACTAGAGCTCTACCTCTACAAAAAAAAAAGTAACATCAATTTTTTGGTCCATTAATTTAATAGAAATATTTCTAACACCAAATTCGTAATTCACCATTAATAGGAGGAACTCAATAGTAATAATAATACAGTACCTAAAAATGTTTAAAACAACATATTCTAGAAATGCAAGATGCAAGGAAAGTTAGCATAGTTTCCTTATAACCTATTAATTAGTATCGTAACGTATCATGTGGGAATTTCTTTTGAATTCATGTTAGTTGGGGGAGGGGACCCAATAATTGAGCACCCTAACATCGCATTCTCAACATATTAGGTGAAAATTTCAAATCACTCCTATTTTTTATAACAACTTATTTGGCACATCCCTTGCTTATAACTAAGGTTTCAAGGCCACATCAACATGTTTTTTTCCAAGGTGTCCAAAAGGGCCCTAGAAAAAAGTGAGACCCACACTTGTGCACTAAGTCATATTTTATTGGTGTATTGATGTAGCATCACATGATTGGTTTCTTTTTTAGATCTAAAGAATACATTTAATTCAATCGTGGGTAGTTATCATCAACACTAACAACTTTATTAAAGACACAACTATTGGTGTAATATTGACAAAAATATTGGCCATGAAACCATTAAGTGCTATAACAACTATTGGAACCAACTCAATTGTTAAGGTATAATATTGTCTAGAAATTTGTGTGTGTGTGTGTGTGTGTGTGTGTGAGAGAGAGAGAGAGAGAGAGAGAGAGATCTTGTCAACATAACCTTGGATGATTCTCAGGAAATAAAAAATAATATGCAAATTGCTAACTTGTACATGGATTTTCATGAGGATCTTGATATACAAGAAATAGAAAAGAATATGGAAGGTATGAATATGGATGAAACCTTAGAGGCTCATGATATTGTGAATATTATAAAACATAATGATAAGAACTTGGAAATAAAGGATAACTTTGAAGAAGAGGATTTGGCGTGTAAGGATTCTTTTCAGGGTGTTGATCACAATCAAAATATTGATGCACAAGAAAAAACTAAAATTGATTTTGATTATTCTCAAATGTTTTCAATCTTACAAACCCAAAGGTGTGTTAAGGAAAATAAGAGAAGAAACAAATTGAGAGGTAGAAAAACCAAGAGAGCAAAAACCAAGGAAGAGATAGAAGCAGCCACCCAATCCACACTTGATGAGAAACTTTCAACAATCAAAAGGTTGACAAGGAGAACCAAGCATTCTCCTTGGGCACAATGGGGATCTTTTCCTAGAATGTCAAAGGCATTAATGGCTCTGAAAAAAGAGGAAGGATCAAGAAACAACTTGATTGTTCCCAAGAAGATGTAATACTACTCCAAGAGATAAAACTATCATAGGATTTTTTTCAGAAGTCAGTTGATAAATGGTCACAGTGGAAGACAATTCATTTATAGAGTATTGGTTCTTTGGGTGGTCTTGAAAAATTATGGAATCCTAAATCAATTAAAGGTCAATTAGTTAGACAAGATACAAATTGAAAATTTATAAAACTATAGCATTTTGATCTACTTTTCTATATTATAAATATTTATGGGCCAACATCTACTTAGAATATGTTCGTTGATGATACTCTCCTATTCAACAAATCAAATGTTCAAGAAGTAAGGTAGATCAAGGACACATTAAATCTATATACCATTGTTTTGGTTCAAAAGATAAATCTTCGCTCTCAATACAAAGATGATTTTTTTCTATGAATATAGTTAATATTTTGGGGTTCTCCTTGGAGGAATTTCCTTCTACTTATCTAGGAATCACATTCTTTGTTGGATCTAATAAAGCCACCTTTTGGAAAAACATAATTGAGAGAATCAAAAGTAGTTTTGTTGCATGGAAAGCTAGATGACTTTCACTATCAGGAAGGATATTACTAATAAAAATAGTTTTTTCATCCATCCCAAATTATTATATCTCAGTTTTGAAAGCTCCTAAGTCAACAGTTCAACGAATTGAGAAGCTGATAAGACATTTCTTATGGAAAGGCAATATGAAAGATGAAAATAAAATCCTGCTAATTTCACTAAATGAAATGTCATCGAGTAAAGAATTTGGTGGAGTAGGCTTGCTAGAGCTATCAAAAGAAATATGGCATTTTATGTTAAGCTCATCGAATAGCATATGTATACTAAATCTGAGACTACATGGTGCAAGATTATACAAGAGAAATACTTAGATTCTTCAGATCCGTTAAGAGTCATAAATGTTTTAGATCCTCTAAAAGGTTCTGCCATATGGAATTTTATGATCTCTTCAAGAGAAGTGATTACAAAGTACATAAATTGGGAAGTACATAATGGTAATCATGCTCTTTTTATGGAAGACTCGTGGAATGGACTACCACCCTTGAGCCAAAATGATAGCCTTTTAGATATTATGCAAATCATCATAGATCATTGGGGTTCTAAACTTATTGGTTATGTGGATGCAATTGAGATCTTTACATGAAAAGTAATTTGGAAGGATCCAACTACCCTTCCTATCAACATTGATAAAAAAAATTGCCTCCTTTCTATTTTTCAAGATAGAATTGTATACCTCTCTCAAAATGAAGACAAATTGGTATGGGCTCCCTCTAAGGATGGAACATACTCAATTGTCGGATATAAAGCCATGCAAAAGATGGAAACCTAGAAGAAAAAATATATAGCCTTCTCATTTTGTTGGAAAAACCTTCAGTCTTATCAAAGGCTAGTTTCTTTTCTTGGTTATCTTTAAGGAAGAGGATTTTAACTAGTGATAAACTTGAAAATTTTATTGTTTCTTATGTGACTAAGAATTTGAGACAACGAATCACCTGTTTATACAGTGTCTATTCACTCAACAATGTTGGTTCTATGTCATGAACAAGTTAAGTATTGTAATGCCACTTACTAGCACATTATGGGATATGTTCTAGTCATGGCCTATACTTTTTTCTTCATCCATGTTTGCTTATATTTGGAAATGTGTTCTAGTAGTAGTTATCTGGTCAATTTGGTGGGAAAGAAGCAAGTGTATTTTTAGGAAGGTAATTTCCCCTTTGGACAAGGTTTTGGAAGGTATCAAGAAGTATATTTCAGATATTGAAAATGCATATATACAAAACAATGCCAAGCCTAATCCTCATTTTAATTCATGGGACAAACTCACACTTAAAAACTGGAAATCTATCTGTATTCCTACTTTCCATGCAGAAAACAGGCACAATCAACAAGCAGTAGATAGAATGTTCACATCAAATGGCATCCTCTGAATACAAATTTTGTCAAACTAAATTTTTATGGTGCTTCTCGGGGTAACCCGTGTGACTCAAGAATTGGATTATGTATCAAAGATTGTGTGGGTGATGTCAAAGCTTTCATTGCCTCTCGCATTCCACAAGGTATGAATAATATTGCGGAGGCCCAAACATTGTTAATTTTTCTAACCCTGGCAAAGAAATTGGGAATTAAAAAAATTCACATTGAAGGGGATTCATCTCTTATTATTAATGCATGTATAAATAGAAAGTCTAAGAATTGGAAAATAGCATATGTTCTCAATAAATCATGGAGTCTGATAGATTCATTTCCAGAATTTTGCTTTTCACACACATATAGGGAAGGCAACAAACTAGCAGATCTCCTTACCAATTTGGGTTGTGATAAAAATATTTTGAACACATTAGCAAATGCATATAACCTTGAGGAAGAATTCCTAGTGATAGCAGAGGTCATTCAAATGGAAAAAGCACAAGTTTAATTTTGTGTGGTATGTCATATTTAAGTTCAATATTAGAATCTGAAGACAAAGTAGTGGTTTTTCAGAAGCCACAATCTGAGAGTTTTGAGGTTTTTGGAGATGGAACAATGCTTTGAGACATGTAAAAAGAGGTGTAATCTATGTGATATAATCTCTTTGTAGATATCTGGGCGTAGATATTTTAGGTTTTATCTCTCTCTAGGTATATCTCTTCTTTGTTCCATTGTATATGGGCAAGGATGGAGGGTTTTCTTTATGGTTGTTTCCCTCTTAAGATCTTGAACCAATTATATTAATAATATTATTAGTGGCTTGCCACTTTCGCTAAAATAATAATAATAATAATATGGTACCTAAAAATGCTAAAATGACATAATCTAGAAATGGAAGATGCAAGGAGAGTTAGCACAGTTTCATCTTATAACCTAATAATTAATATCACAACACATCGTGTGGGAATTTATTTTGAATTCATGTTAGTTAGGGGAGAGGGTCTAGTAGTTGAGCACCCTAACAATGCACTTCTCAAAATCTAAGAAGGAAATTTCAAATCACTCATATTTTTTGCAATATCTTATTTGGCACACCCCTTGCTTATAACTAAGGTTGCAAGGCCACATCACCAAATATGATGTCACATCAACATGTTTTTTGCCAAGGTGTCTGAAAGGGCCCCAAAAAAAAGTGAGACCCACACTTGTGCACTAAGTCATATTTTGTTGGTGTATTAAGTTATATTTTGTTGGCGCATTGATGTAGCATTGCATGATTGGTTTCTTTTTTAGATCTAAAGAATACATTAAATTTAATCATGGGTAGTTATCATCAGCACTAAAAACTTTGAAGTCACAACTATTGGTGCAATATCAACAAAAATACTGGCCATTAAACCAATACGTGCTATAACAATTATTGGAACTAACTCAATTGTTAAGATATAAGATTGTCTAAAATTTTTCGAGAGAGATAATTTTCTAGAAACTATAAACAACTAGAAATTGTCTAGGAAAAAAATAATTCTAGTTTTGAGAATTCTCTAAAATTTTAGAAGTTTCCAAGTTCAAGTATAAATATAAAATTGTTCATTTCAAACAAGAATACACAATGTAATGTGGTGGAATATTTTTAGATTGAATATTTAATAAAATTTAGAGTTTTCAATCATTTCTTCTTGATCTAGTACCTTTTACTGTTGTTATTTTAGTTTATAAATATATTTTAGACCTATTTTCTAGGTGCTTTCCCCTACTTGAACTCTAAGAAATGTAGAGTCATAGAAAATACTAGGAAGTTTCACTTGTTTTCTAGACTTTTTTGGTAGATTTCTTGTGGATGCTGACACACCCTCTTTTTTATAATATTCTATCACATTAGTAATATATATCCTTAACAACTATTATATAACTTTATGCATTAGAATTTATAATGTCAATCATATAAAATATTATTTTAGTACAATTTTTTATTCTCATTTATTTATTATCAACCCTCCAAAACATCATCCAAAGCGTATCTTGCAATGGTTATGTATCTTACAATGGACATAACCATTGCACCTAAGTTGAAGTACAAATCCAAGTGAACATTAAACTACATTAAACTAAAAAATAGTTAACAATTATTAGAAAGCAGACAAGTACTAGGTGGTTTCCCCTACTTCATTGTAAGAGAGGCAGAGTCGCAGCAAATACTAGGAAGTTGAGCAGTTTCTTCGTGGGGAAGCTCTGTTTTGTCTTACAAACATTTTAATACCTCACGACCAATATAAAATCTTACACGCCTCAATAATCAGTAAGGCAATCTTCATCATCTGTAAGGAAATATTCATCATCTTGTTGTTCAGGTGTTAGCGATGGAGAAGAATTTGGTAATGGTGAAAGTGGGGGTGGGAATGAAGAAGAAGCCTGTAGGCAAGAAAGAGGAGGTGTTGAGGAAGGAGGCTCAGAGAAAAGAAGTCATGAAAAAGGATACGGTGGTGGTGAAGACGAAGGTGGTGAAAAAGGATCTAGTGCAGTGACATCCTCAGTTTGTTGTGTATTGGTGAAGTGCACCCCATGAGTAACTCTAATTAACCTCCTTCCACTTGATCTATTTCTTTTTCTACCATATTCCATGATTAAATTAGTTAGCTTGCACACATATTGTACCTAGTATTAGTTTTTATTTCAAAAATAATATGCCTAGTTTTAGTTATTGAAATTGAAGTGTATGATAACTTATTCAAAAATTATGTATGTGTATGTATACACATATGCATATGCATTTTCTTGTGTATGTGTATATGTGTGTATACACATATATACATACACATGTATGTATGTATATATGTGTTTGTGTGTATATATACATAAACATACATGAAACCCTATGCAAAATCATCTATAAAGTGGTGTGACATGGAAGCCTTTTCATGGAAGAAAAATATGTCTCCATGGAGAAAACAATGCCCAACATAATGAAAAATTTAGTATTATAAGGCTTGGTTGTCTAACCAATAAAGTGATGCAATATTGACAAGATAAGTGGATAAAAATAGATAAAATTATATCATTATTTGCAAAATGTAAGTAGAAATGATGGGGAGAGGTTTTCCTGAAACTTGGAGAGCATGCATGTTGAGTAATCCTATTGAACCAGTCAAAAAATTGGCACAATAATCATATACCTATTGAATTTAATGATTAAAAAACTAGAGATTATGAATAAAATCTCACAATGTTCTCTTTATTTCACATGCCATGTAATGATTTCATATTATACAGTGACAGAAATCATTACAATCAAACCCTTGATGATATATAGATAAATAATGGAAAAAGATAGAAAACTGTAAGTAGGAATGAGAAGAAGAAATGTTGACAATAAGTTGTACATCAAAGCATATATGAATATGTATGTGTATGTGTGTATATGTATACACAAACATACATTTACATATGCATGTACAGATGTAGACAAAAGATGCAAATACACACATAAAATTGTAAAAGAGTACACTTATAAAGTTATGAACAATAAAAATGTTGATATGATTAAATAAATGATAAAATGTGAGAGATAAAATATGTAATTGTGATATGATTAAAGAAATGATAATAATGTTGTTTCTAAATTTGGGCCGCTATGATGATTATTAAGCGCTGATTGAAACCAATATAATTTGCATAATTTTATGTAAACATATTCATTCTCTTCATGAATACAACACAAACATCAATGCACTTAAACATTTTTTTTTTGTAAACATAAACATAAATATATCTCTTTTGAATAAACAATGTGTTTAGCTAAATGAAAATGAATGTACGTAATCTTAAACATAGTTACTTAAAAACTAAATGAAAGTTGTGCCCACTCACATTTACCAATTTAGCATTAGGAAGAGGTTTTAATAAAATCATTCAACTCCCTACAATAGAAAAAAAACAAATTAAAGAAATGATATTGACATTGTTTCTAAAATTGGACTGCTATGATGATTATTAACAACTGACTGAAACTGTTATAATTTCTATGCCTCTAAATAATGCATACACTTAATAGAAACTTATTAACAATAGTTTGCTTTATGAAAACATGAATAAAATAGGGTCTAAATGTTGCATTAAAGAAATGATAATATTAATGTTTCTAAATTTGGACTATTGTGATTATTAACAATAGACTAAAAATGATATAATTTGTATGCCACTAATAATATATACGCTGCATACATACATATAAGCAGTAGTTTGATTTATGAAAATATGAATTAGATAGTACATCTTAGTTTACCGACTTGAATAAGAACCCTTCGATCAGGAATACACAGAGGTCGCCTTGCTAAGCTCTGAATTTTGTAGAGGATATTTAGTGAGAATAGAGGGAATTTGTATGGAAAATGACACTGGAAATTCCTTCTTATAAAAGAATTTGAATGTAGAAAATGAATGCATTGATTTGTGGTTGTTCATTTTGAAATATAAATAAACATGGGAAAGAATTAGTCATTCATATTGCACTTGCTTGACATTTATGTTTGATTACTATATTACAATGGCTTTGATTAATTCAGTTTTCTATTTGATTTTGTATTTGTTTATTTGGGAGTCTTACACCATTCACTATATGTGCAGGTACCACTTGTAGTTAGAGTAAATGTATGAAAATGTGAGAGGATGTGTGGGAGAATGTGCAATTGAATGCACATAAAGTTTACAATTTTTTATTGTAACATACTAGGCACCAATAATTATGCTAATTTATAATTTAATAAAATATATTATAAGTTTAGGGCCACTTGCATGTGGTGGTATTTGTAAACATTAAAGTGTTTTTATAAATAAAAAATTATGTAAATTTGTGCAACTTGGAGTGTATTCAAAATAGAAATATACCATTAGTACTTGTTTACTTCTATTGTTCAACTACACACAATATAGTGAATGACTATTGGTGTATGATGCAGTTATTTATTGGGCCATTTGTTTAGTAATTATCGGCTAGAATATAAAATTTTATTAGGGGGTCAGGTGCATGTAGAGTGCACAACTACGAGAACATGCTTGGTTACTAGTGCTCTACCTCTACAAAAAAAATTATCATCAATTTTTTGGTCCATTAATTTAATAGAAATATTCCTAATACCAAATTCATAATCCACCATTAATAGGAGGATCTCAATAGTAATAATAATAATACAATACCTAAAAATGTTAAAACAACATATTCTAGAAATGGAAGATGCGAGGAAAGTTAGCACAATTTCATCTTATAACCTAATAATTAGTATCGTAATGTATCATGTGGGAATTTCTTTTGAATTCATGTTAGTTAGGGGAGAGGACCAAGTAGTTGGGCACTCTAATATTGCATTTATCAAAATGTTTGGTGAAATTTTAAATCACTCCCATTTTTTACAACAACTTATTTGCCACGTCCCTTGCTTATAAAGGTTTCAAGGCCACATCATCAAATATGATGCCACATCAACATGTTTTTTGCCAAGGTGTCCAAAAGGGCCTTAGAAAAAAGTGAGACCCACACTTGTGCACTAAGTCATATTTTGTTGGTGCATTGATGTAGCATCACATGATTGGTTGTCTTTTTAGATCTAAAGAATACATTTAATTCAATCATGGGTAGTTATCATCAACAAGAACAACTTTAAAGTCACAACTATTGGTGCAATATTGACAAAAATATTGGCTATTAAACTAATAAGTGCTATAACAATTATTGGAACCGACTCAATTGTTAAGGTATAAGATTGTCTAGAAATTTTCAAAAGAGAGAATTTTCTAGAAACTATAAACAATTAGAAGTTGTAAAAAAAAAACATTCTAGTTTTAAGAATTCTCTAGAATTTTAGAAGTTTCCAAGTTCAAGTATAAATATAAAATTGTTCATTTCAAACAATAATACACAATGTAATGTGGTGGAATGTTTTTAGATTGAATATAATAAAAGTTAGATTTTTCAGTCATTTCTTCTTGATCTAGTACCTTTTGCTATTGTTATTTTAGTTTATAAATATATTTTAGACATGTCTTCTAGGTGCTTTCCCCTACTTGAACTCTAAGAAATGCAGAGTCGTAGCAAATACTAGAAAGTTTCACTTGTTTTCTACACATTTTTGGTGAATTTCTTGTAGATGCTGACACGCCCTCTTTTCTATAATATTCTATCACATCAGTAATACATATCCTTAACATCTATTATATAACTTTATGCATTAGAATTTATATTGTCAATCATACAAAATATTCTTTTAGCACAATTTTTTATTTTCATTTATTTATTACTAACCCTCCAAAACATCATCCAAAGCATATCTTGCAATGGTTATGTATCTTATAATGGACATAACCATTGCACCCAAGTTGAAGTACAAATACTAGTGAACATTAAAATAGAAATATAGCATTAGTTGTTTACTTCTATTGTTTAATTACACACAATATAGTGAATGGCTATTGGTGTATGATGCAGTTATTTATTGGGCCATTTGTTTAGTAATTATTGGCTAAAATATGAAAGTTTATTGGGGGGTCAAGTGCATGTGGAGTACACAGCTACGATAACATGCTTCGTTACGAGTGCTCTACCTAGAACAAAAAAATTTAACATCAATTTTTTTGTCCATTAATTTAATAGAAATATTTCTAACACCAAATTTGTAATCCACCATTAATAGGAGGAACTCAATAGTAATAATAATAAAGTACCTAAAAAAGTTAAAACAACATATTCTAGAAATGGAAGATGCGAGGAAAGTTAACACAGTTTCATATTATAACCTAGTAATTAGTAGACCGTAACGTATCATGTGGGAATTTATTTTGAATTCATGTTAGTTAGGGGAGATGACCTAGTATTTGAGCACCCTAACACTGCATTTCTCAAAATGTCTGGTAAAAATTTCAAATCACTCCCATTTTTTACACCAACTTATTTGCCATGTCCCTTGCTTATAACTAAGGTTTCAAGGCCACATCATCAAATATGATGCCACATCAACATATTTTTTGCCAAGGTGTCCAAAATGGCCCTAAAAAAAAATGAGACCCACACTTGTGCACTAAGTCATATTTTGTTGGTGCATTGATGTAGCATCACATGATTGGTTACTTTTTTAGATATAAAGAATACATTTAATTCAATCGTGGGTAGTTATCATCAACACTAACAACTTTAAAGTCACAACTATTGGTGCAATATTGACAAAAATGCTAGTCATTAAACCAATAAGTGCTATAATAACTATTGGAACCAAATCAATTGTTAAGGTATAAGATTGCCTAGAAATTTTCAAGAGAGAGAGAGATAGAATTTTCTAGAAACTATAAACAATTCTATGAGAGAGAGAGAATTAGTCTAGAATATAAAACTTTCAACAATCATTCACATGATCAAATAACATTCACACAAGTATAACACCAGGATTTATAGTGGAAACCCAATTTGGGAAAAAACCACTTGTAACATGCTACTAATTTTTACTCTTCTGAAGTGAGCTCTGTGAGAAGCCAACCCGGTTAAAGGTTTACAATACATGCTATTAGGTGTGACCTAGTTAAAGGATTTAGTCACCTTATTGAGAGTGGCCTTGTTAGAGGGCTTAAGAACATTCCATCAGAATGTCACCTTTATTAAAGGGTTTACAAAATGACTGTTAGGTCAACCTTGATTAAAGGATTTAGACTGATACAATGGTTAGAAAGTAACATTAGATTATGATCTGAAAATATACAACTCACTTTGCAAATACAGATCCACTTTGCACATATGCTGATTTACTAACTGACCTTCATTTCCATCTCCATCTATGATCTACTCAAAATTTTCTTCAAGTAATCACCATAACTCTGTTCAGCACTTCACAACTTCACTTCAGCCTTCTGCTTAGACTCATCAGTCAATAACATCAACCTCTCCTCCTCTCTCTTTGTATCCTCACAATTAGGCCATCCTTATACCAATTTGATCAAGTAGATTAATATTTTGACTCTTAATCTCTTTCGTAGATTTTAGGTTTAGGTCAGATTCATCGAATCCTTCCATCATTATGTTCTCCTTCTTTTCCTTCTAGATAAATCTCCAAACTTCTCTTAAAATCCATAAGAAAATGGTTTACCATACATTAAATGCTTCATACCATTCATTAATAATGTCAATACGTTTTACATATCCCAAGAATTAAACTATGTCGGCTAGGATTCTCAATTCTTTCTTAAAATGTAAATTATTGACACTCGATCAATACTGTGTTCATCTCCTTGGTCATCACTGGATATCTCGGTCATCGCTAATACTTTCCTTCACAGAAAACATTGTCTTTTCTCGATAATTATCTGTCACTCAATAATTATTGATGTTCGGTCGACACTAGATTTTCTTGGCATATACTGGCGCTCGATCGACATTAACATCACTCGGCTTAAACTAGATTTTTTCACTTTTTCTCGGTTAAGCCTATGTTTCCAGTTTCCTTCTTCACTTGATGTTAAAGATAAACAACATATTATCTTATCAATGTGCCAACTCATCAAGTACCTATTGAAGTATCACATAACTCAATCTTTCCTTAGGTCTTCTTGTTATCTCCTCTTTTCAAATCCTCTTCATCAATCAAAAGATATTGATGCAGGAGCATCCTGGGTGTAAGAGCAATCTTGCATCACCCAAAAATATTTCTGTTTTTATATTCAATAAGGGCTATTTTAGTGCAGAGCTGCTATTTATGGAAAGTTACTATTTTTTTGGTAATTTTCGTATGTGCTCAGAATGATCTGATTTCTTTCTTGGAGGTTCACTTTGGTCATATAAGTCTGCCAGTGAAGTTTCATTTCCAGATCAAGTGTATATTGGAAGATATTGAAGATTTTCGGTATTGGCAGCAGGGTACAGAAACTTTGAACTCAGTTTTGAAGGCTTTAGAGGCCCCGAATGAGGTCAAAAATTTGGGTGACAGGCGCTTGCGCGAGTCAAGCCTGTAGAGCGCTTCGTGGCGTTTCCGAAATGGGGTTATAGTGGCCGAGCGGGTCAACTGGTGATGACTTATGGTCTTCGGAAGTTGGGCCACCTGAAATGGCGAAAAATAATTTTCTTCAAAATTTCTGTTCGGGTTTCAAAGGTTATCTTGAGCCGACTATGATGTAATGAAATGTAAAATAAAATAATTCTAAGTTTGGTCGGCCTTATTGGCTAAAATTCTGGAACCTTCCCAGGCGGTGGAAAATTGCCTATATAAGGAAGGCTGTATTATTGTCTTAGGCAGTTCAGAATAGTTCTGGGTAGTAGATCTGAGTAATAGTTCGAGGCTTTGTCCTACAGAATATTGTAAGGGAGTGCCCATGTGGCTTTGCATGTTGTAATTCTGAAAGTTTGTAATTCCACATTTGTGGAGATGATAAGAAGCCAATTTTCTGTTCTTGCATATTGTTGTCATTTCTCTATGTCTGTTATGTGTTTGTGGTATTAAGGGGAGCACCCTTCATCAAGTGGTATCAGAGCAGGTTTTCTTGAGTGTGTAAACAGATCGCCGGCTGTGAGGCAGTTTTCACCAGGACTGTGGTTAGGGTTTCAACGCGCATCGCGAAAATGCCTCCACGAAGAGAACGTGGCGGAAGACCTGGTGTTGTGACACCTGAGGTTAGAGAGTTGCAGAGACAAGTGCGAGCATTGCAAGAAGAGATTCGTAGAGGAATGAATCTTAATGTCAGAGACGAAAGTGAGGATGAAGCCGAAGAAGAATATCAAGAAGGAGAAGTTGAAATTGTGAACCAGGAGGAAGAAAGACTTTTTCGGGCGATTTCCAAGATTGGGAAAAGACCTAAGATTGAGGTTCCTACATTTTCTGGAAATCTTAACCCAGAAGAATTGATCGACTGGATCAACGAATGTGAGGAATATTTTGAGTATGAAGATGTTGAGGATCCTGATAGGGTCAAATTTGCGAAGGCCAGACTGAAAGGTCATGCGAAGATATGGTGGCAAGAGATTCAGTTGGAGCGAAATAGAAGGGGAAAGGAGAAAATCACGAGATGGGATCGGATGGTGGATAAATTGAAGCGACAGTTCATTCCTGTTGATTATGAGCTTGACCTACTGAAGAAAATGCAGAGTTTGAAGCAAGCAGGAAGATCTGTTCAGGAGTATACAGAGGAGTTCTATCGACTTCTCATCAGAACAGGCCACGCAGAAGCTGATAAGGAGAAAGTTGCCCGATACCTTAATGGGTTAAGGCCAAGCATTCAGGAGGAGCTGAATCTGGTTCGAATGAACAGTATTGAAGAGGCATACCAGTTTGCCCTAAAACTAGAAGAAAAGCTAAACAAGAAGTTTGAGAGAAGACAAAACGGAAGAGGTCGCGGTGGACGATCTGGTGGACGGTCATATGGTGGCCGAAATGAGGATCCGAAAAAGAAGGATGAGGCCAGTAGTAGTCAGAATCAGCGAGGAAATAATTCCAATCGCTTCCAGGATCAGAATAATAGAGATCAGAGAGGAAGAGGAAGAGGACAAGGATCTGGAAGAGGTGGCTTCCGTGGAACATGTTTTCACTGTGGAGAAGAAGGTCATAGGGCATTTGAATGTCCTCAGCGCCAAGGCAGAGCAGACAGGAGAAATGAAGGCCAGGCCAGAGTTGCACATGTAGATGAAGATGCCAGATCATCAAATTCTGAAGATGCTGAAAGAGGAGAAACGTTGATTAACAGAAGAGTCTTGTTGAGTGGTGAGAATGAACCTGAGCAAAGGAGGAGCCTGTTTCGCACCAGGTGCAAGTGTGAAGGTAAATGTTGTGATGTGATTATTGATAGTGGAAGCACTGACAATTTGGTGTCAGAAGAGATGGTGACAAAGTTGAAGCTCAAGAGACAGAAACACCCACATCCATATCGGATTGCCTGGGTACAGGATGACCACAAGGTCATGGTCAATGAACAATGCCTGGTGAAGTTCAAGATTGGCGGATACCAAGATGAGGTATTGTGTGATATCATATCTATGGATGCATGTCATATGTTGTTGGGTAGACCATGGCAGTTTGACAGATGTGCTGTACATGATGGTCGTGCGAATACCTATTCCCTGACAAAGGATGGAGTGCGACATAAGCTAAAACCATTGAAGGAGACTGAAGAAAAGGTATGTGGTAATGCAAGGATAACTTTTGTTGATGGAAGAAATTTCCTAGATGGTATGAGGCATGAGCATGTATGTTTTGCTTTAATTCCAAAACCTGGTAAAGAGGAAGTAGAAGATGTTCCTGTAGAAGTTGTAGATTTGTTGAATGAGTTTCAGGATATTGTATCCGATAACGTGCCTGATGGATTACCACCAGTCAGGAAGATCAGTCATCAGATGGACTTGATTCCAGGAGCGAGTTTGCCAAATAAGGCAGCACACAGAATGACACCTGCAGAAAGTGAGGAGTTGAACAGACAAGTACATGAACTGTTACAGAAAGGATTGATCCGTGAGAGTCTGAGTCCCTGTGCTGTACCAGCGGTATTAGCACCAAAGAAGAATGGAGAATGGAGGATGTGTACAGATTCTAGGGCAATAAACAAGATCACAATCAAGTACAGGTTTCCATTGCCACGAATGGATGATATTATGGACTGTTTGAGTGGAGCTGTGTATTTCTCAAAGATAGATCTGAAAAGTGGATATCATCAGATTCGGATCAGAGAAGGAGATGAATGGAAGACTGCCTTCAAGACAAAGGAAGGACTATATGAGTGGTTAGTCATGCCTTTTGGGCTAACCAATGCACCGAGCACTTTCATGCGGCTCATGAACGAGGTTCTGAAAGAATTTCTGGGTAAGTTTGTCATTGTTTACCTAGATGATATTTTGATCTTTAGTAAGACATTGGATGAGCATATGATGCATATTCGTATGGTATTTGAGAAGTTGAGAGAAGAAAAATTGCTGATTAATTTGAAGAAGTGCAGTTTTGTGAAGAAAGAGTTGGTGTATTTAGGGTTTGTAGTTTCAGCAGAAGGTCTAAAAATGGACCCAGAGAAAGTACAGGCTATCCTTGAATGGCCTACTCCAAGGAGTGCTACTGAGGTAAGATCTTTTCATGGTCTAGCTAGCTTTTACAGAAAGTTTATCAGAAATTTTAGTAGTATTTGTGGACCCTTGACTGAAACAATGAGAGGGGATAGAAAAGAGTTTAAGTGGACTAATGGGGCAGAAAAGAGTTTTCAATTATTGAAACAAAAAGTTACAGAACAACCTGTTTTAGCACTTCCAGATTTTAATAAGGTGTTTCAAGTAGATCGTGATACTAGTGGTACTGCAATAGGAGCTGTTATGAGCCAAGAAGGTAAACCTGTTGCTTATTTCAGTGAGAAGTTAAATGATGCCAAGAGGAAATATTCTGTTTATGATCAGGAATTTTATGCTATAGTTCAGGCATTAAAGAAGTGGAGACATTATCTGCTTCCTAAGGAGTTTGTTTTGTATACTGATCATCAAGCTTTGCAATATTTGAATAGTCAAGGAAAGTTGAACCAGAGACATTTGAAATGGGTTGAGTTTTTGCAGAGTTATACATTTGTTTTGAAACACAGGAGCGGAAAGTCTAATAGGGTTGCAGATGCTCTTAGCAGAAGGCAACTATTGCTGACAGAAATGCAGATTGAAGTGGTTGGGTTCAAGGAACTCAAGAATTTGTATCCAGAGGATCCTGATTTTGGTGAAGCTTGGAAAGCTTGTACAGAACCTGTTACTCTAGACAGGACGAAATGGTTGGATTTCATCATCCAGGATGATATGCTATTCAGAGGGAATCAGTTGTGCATTCCACGGAGTTCTATGAGGGAGAATCTCATCAAGGAGAAGCACGGCGGAGGATTGGCTGGACATTTTGGTCGTGATAAAACCCTTGGTTTGGTTAGTGAGAATTATTATTGGCCACAGTTGCAGCAAGATGTGAAGAAGTTTGTACAGAGTTGTAGAGTATGTCAGATGGCGAAAGGAGTGAAGCAGAATACAGGGTTGTATCAGCCGTTACCTGTACCAGAGAAGCCTTGGGAGGATATCAGCATGGACTTTGTTCTTGGTTTACCGAGGACACAGCGAGGACACGATTCAATTTTTGTGGTAGTTGATAGATTTTCAAAGATGGCACATTTTATTCCCTGCAAGAAGACTAATGATGCTGTTCATGTAGCAGAATTGTTTTTCAGAGAAGTAGTGAGACTTCATGGTTTGCCAAAGACCATAGTTTCAGATCGGGACACTAAGTTTGTTGGATATTTCTGGCGCACATTATGGAAGAAGTTGAAGACAGATTTGAAGTTCAGTTCATCACATCATCCACAGACTGATGGACAGACAGAGGTGGTGAATAGGAGTTTGGGAAATTTGCTGAGATGTTTGGTTGGAGATAAGCCAACAGGATGGGATTTGATTTTACCACAGGCAGAATTTGCATACAATAATTCTGTCAACAGGAGCACTGGTAAATCACCATTCCAGATTGTATATGGAAGTAGTCCAAGAAATGCATCTGAGTTGAGAAAGATAGATAAAGGAGAAATGAGTAGTGCTGAGGCTGAGGATTTTGCAGAACATTTGAAGAACATCCATGGGGAGGCGAGGAAGCATATTACCAAGATGAACGCACAGTATAAGGCTAAGGCTGATGAGAAAAGGAGGTATAAGGAATTTCAGGTTGGTGATGAAGTCCTGGTTCATTTGCGGAAGGAGCGGTTTCCAGTTGGTACATATAACAAGCTGAAAATGAAGAAGTTTGGGCCATGTAGGATACTGAAGAAACATGATTCAGGAAATGCATATGAGGTAGAATTACCTACTGAGCTAAATATTTCGCCAGTGTTTAACATTTCAGATCTGACAGAGTATCATGAAGGAGGTGTTGAAGATGAGATCACAACAGCACAGTGGAGTATTCCAGCAACTAGTTTAGACACTAAGGAGATCGAAGATATACTGGACAGTCGTGTTGGCAGAAGCACAAGGAACAGGACATATGAAGAATATCTGGTCAAGTGGAAAGGACGACCTGTTGAAGATTCATCATGGCTAACAATGGAGGAGGTTAACCGTCTTGGTTTTCCTCTGCACACCTGAGTCGTGACAGGGTCACTTCTCAAATTACCCCGGGTGTCTGATGCAGGAGCATCCTGGGTGTAAGAGCAATCTTGCATCACCCAAAAATATTTCTGTTTTTATATTCAATAAGGGCTATTTTAGTGCAGAGCTGCTATTTATGGAAAGTTACTATTTTTTTGGTAATTTTCGTATGTGCTCAGAATGATCTGATTTCTTTCTTGGAGGTTCACTTTGGTCATATAAGTCTGCCAGTGAAGTTTCATTTCCAGATCAAGTGTATATTGGAAGATATTGAAGATTTTCGGTATTGGCAGCAGGGTACAGAAACTTTGAACTCAGTTTTGAAGGCTTTAGAGGCCCCGGATGAGGTCAAAAATTTGGGTGACAGGCGCTTGCGCGAGTCAAGCCTGTAGAGCGCTTCGTGGCGTTTCCGAAATGGGGTTATAGTGGCCGAGCGGGTCAACTGGTGATGACTTATGGTCTTCGGAAGTTGGGCCACCTGAAATGGCGAAAAATAATTTTCTTCAAAATTTCTGTTCGGGTTTCAAAGGTTATCTTGAGCCGACTATGATGTAATGAAATGTAAAATAAAATAATTCTAAGTTTGGTCGGCCTTATTGGCTAAAATTCTGGAACCTTCCCAGGCGGTGGAAAATTGCCTATATAAGGAAGGCTGTATTATTGTCTTAGGCAGTTCAGAATAGTTCTGGGTAGTAGATCTGAGTAATAGTTCGAGGCTTTGTCCTACAGAATATTGTAAGGGAGTGCCCATGTGGCTTTGCATGTTGTAATTCTGAAAGTTTGTAATTCCACATTTGTGGAGATGATAAGAAGCCAATTTTCTGTTCTTGCATATTGTTGTCATTTCTCTATGTCTGTTATGTGTTTGTGGTATTAAGGGGAGCACCCTTCATCAAGTGGTATCAGAGCAGGTTTTCTTGAGTGTGTAAACAGATCGCCGGCTGTGAGGCAGTTTGCACCAGGACTGTGGTTAGGGTTTCAACGCGCATCGCGAAAATGCCTCCACGAAGAGAACGTGGCGGAAGACCTGGTGTTGTGACACCTGAGGTTAGAGAGTTGCAGAGACAAGTGCGAGCATTGCAAGAAGAGATTCGTAGAGGAATGAATCTTAATGTCAGAGACGAAAGTGAGGATGAAGCCGAAGAAGAATATCAAGAAGGAGAAGTTGAAATTGTGAACCAGGAGGAAGAAAGACTTTTTCGGGCGATTTCCAAGATTGGGAAAAGACCTAAGATTGAGGTTCCTACATTTTCTGGAAATCTTAACCCAGAAGAATTGATCGACTGGATCAACGAATGTGAGGAATATTTTGAGTATGAAGATGTTGAGGATCCTGATAGGGTCAAATTTGCGAAGGCCAGACTGAAAGGTCATGCGAAGATATGGTGGCAAGAGATTCAGTTGGAGCGAAATAGAAGGGGAAAGGAGAAAATCACGAGATGGGATCGGATGGTGGATAAATTGAAGCGACAGTTCATTCCTGTTGATTATGAGCTTGACCTACTGAAGAAAATGCAGAGTTTGAAGCAAGCAGGAAGATCTGTTCAGGAGTATACAGAGGAGTTCTATCGACTTCTCATCAGAACAGGCCACGCAGAAGCTGATAAGGAGAAAGTTGCCCGATACCTTAATGGGTTAAGGCCAAGCATTCAGGAGGAGCTGAATCTGGTTCGAATGAACAGTATTGAAGAGGCATACCAGTTTGCCCTAAAACTAGAAGAAAAGCTAAACAAGAAGTTTGAGAGCAGACAAAACGGAAGAGGTCGCGGTGGACGATCTGGTGGACGGTCATATGGTGGCCGAAATGAGGATCCGAAAAAGAAGGATGAGGCCAGTAGTAGTCAGAATCAGCGAGGAAATAATTCCAATCGCTTCCAGGATCAGAATAATAGAGATCAGAGAGGAAGAGGAAGAGGACAAGGATCTGGAAGAGGTGGCTTCCGTGGAACATGTTTTCACTGTGGAGAAGAAGGTCATAGGGCATTTGAATGTCCTCAGCGCCAAGGCAGAGCAGACAGGAGAAATGAAGGCCAGGCCAGAGTTGCACATGTAGATGAAGATGCCAGATCATCAAATTCTGAAGATGCTGAAAGAGGAGAAACGTTGATTAACAGAAGAGTCTTGTTGAGTGGTGAGAATGAACCTGAGCAAAGGAGGAGCCTGTTTCGCACCAGGTGCAAGTGTGAAGGTAAATGTTGTGATGTGATTATTGATAGTGGAAGCACTGACAATTTGGTGTCAGAAGAGATGGTGACAAAGTTGAAGCTCAAGAGACAGAAACACCCACATCCATATCGGATTGCCTGGGTACAGGATGACCACAAGGTCATGGTCAATGAACAATGCCTGGTGAAGTTCAAGATTGGCGGATACCAAGATGAGGTATTGTGTGATATCATATCTATGGATGCATGTCATATATTGTTGGGTAGACCATGGCAGTTTGACAGATGTGCTGTACATGATGGTCGTGCGAATACCTATTCCCTGACAAAGGATGGAGTGCGACATAAGCTAAAACCATTGAAGGAGACTGAAGAAAAGGTATGTGGTAATGCAAGGATAACTTTTGTTGATGGAAGAAATTTCCTAGATGGTATGAGGCATGAGCATGTATGTTTTGCTTTAATTCCAAAACCTGGTAAAGAGGAAGTAGAAGATGTTCCTGTAGAAGTTGCAGATTTGTTGAATGAGTTTCAGGATATTGTATCCGATAACGTGCCTGATGGATTACCACCAGTCAGGAAGATCAGTCATCAGATGGACTTGATTCCAGGAGCGAGTTTGCCGAATAAGGCAGCACACAGAATGACACCTGCAGAAAGTGAGGAGTTGAACAGACAAGTACATGAACTGTTACAGAAAGGATTGATCTGTGAGAGTCTGAGTCCCTGTGCTGTACCAGCGGTATTAGCACCAAAGAAGAATGGAGAATGGAGGATGTGTACAGATTCTAGGGCAATAAACAAGATCACAATCAAGTACAGGTTTCCATTGCCACGAATGGATGATATTATGGACTGTTTGAGTGGAGCTGTGTATTTCTCAAAGATAGATCTGAAAAGTGGATATCATCAGATTCGGATCAGAGAAGGAGATGAATGGAAGACTGCCTTCAAGACAAAGGAAGGACTATATGAGTGGTTAGTCATGCCTTTTGGGCTAACCAATGCACCGAGCACTTTCATGCGGCTCATGAACGAGGTTCTGAAAGAATTTCTGGGTAAGTTTGTCATTGTTTACCTAGATGATATTTTGATCTTTAGTAAGACATTGGATGAGCATATGATGCATATTCGTATGGTATTTGAGAAGTTGAGAGAAGAAAAATTGCTGATTAATTTGAAGAAGTGCAGTTTTGTGAAGAAAGAGTTGGTGTATTTAGGGTTTGTAGTTTCAGCAGAAGGTCTAAAAATGGACCCAGAGAAAGTACAGGCTATCCTTGAATGGCCTACTCCAAGGAGTGCTACTGAGGTAAGATCTTTTCATGGTCTAGCTAGCTTTTACAGAAAGTTTATCAGAAATTTTAGTAGTATTTGTGGACCCTTGACTGAAACAATGAGAGGGGATAGAAAAGAGTTTAAGTGGACTAATGGGGCAGAAAAGAGTTTTCAATTATTGAAACAAAAAGTTACAGAACAACCTGTTTTAGCACTTCCAGATTTTAATAAGGTGTTTCAAGTAGATCGTGATACTAGTGGTACTGCAATAGGAGCTGTTATGAGCCAAGAAGGTAAACCTGTTGCTTATTTCAGTGAGAAGTTAAATGATGCCAAGAGGAAATATTCTGTTTATGATCAGGAATTTTATGCTATAGTTCAGGCATTAAAGAAGTGGAGACATTATCTGCTTCCTAAGGAGTTTATTTTGTATACTGATCATCAAGCTTTGCAATATTTGAATAGTCAAGGAAAGTTGAACCAGAGACATTTGAAATGGGTTGAGTTTTTGCAGAGTTATACATTTGTTTTGAAACACAGGAGCGGAAAGTCTAATAGGGTTGCAGATGCTCTTAGCAGAAGGCAACTATTGCTGACAGAAATGCAGATTGAAGTGGTTGGGTTCAAGGAACTCAAGAATTTGTATCCAGAGGATCCTGATTTTGGTGAAGCTTGGAAAGCTTGTACAGAACCTGTTACTCTAGACAGGACGAAATGGTTGGATTTCATCATCCAGGATGATATGCTATTCAGAGGGAATCAGTTGTGCATTCCACGGAGTTCTATGAGGGAGAATCTCATCAAGGAGAAGCACGGCGGAGGATTGGCTGGACATTTTGGTCGTGATAAAACCCTTGGTTTGGTTAGTGAGAATTATTATTGGCCACAGTTGCAGCAAGATGTGAAGAAGTTTGTACAGAGTTGTAGAGTATGTCAGATGGCGAAAGGAGTGAAGCAGAATACAGGGTTGTATCAGCCGTTACCTGTACCAGAGAAGCCTTGGGAGGATATCAGCATGGACTTTGTTCTTGGTTTACCGAGGACACAGCGAGGACACGATTCAATTTTTGTGGTAGTTGATAGATTTTCAAAGATGGCACATTTTATTCCCTGCAAGAAGACTAATGATGCTGTTCATGTAGCAGAATTGTTTTTCAGAGAAGTAGTGAGACTTCATGGTTTGCCAAAGACCATAGTTTCAGATCGGGACACTAAGTTTGTTGGATATTTCTGGCGCACATTATGGAAGAAGTTGAAGACAGATTTGAAGTTCAGTTCATCACATCATCCACAGACTGATGGACAGACAGAGGTGGTGAATAGGAGTTTGGGAAATTTGCTGAGATGTTTGGTTGGAGATAAGCCAACAGGATGGGATTTGATTTTACCACAGGCAGAATTTGCATACAATAATTCTGTCAACAGGAGCACTGGTAAATCACCATTCTAGATTGTATATGGAAGTAGTCCAAGAAATGCATCTGAGTTGAGAAAGATAGATAAAGGAGAAATGAGTAGTGCTGAGGCTGAGGATTTTGCAGAACATTTGAAGAACATCCATGGGGAGGCGAGGAAGCATATTACCAAGATGAACGCACAGTATAAGGCTAAGGCTGATGAGAAAAGGAGGTATAAGGAATTTCAGGTTGGTGATGAAGTCCTGGTTCATTTGCGGAAGGAGCGGTTTCCAGTTGGTACATATAACAAGCTGAAAATGAAGAAGTTTGGGCCATGTAGGATACTGAAGAAACATGATTCAGGAAATGCATATGAGGTAGAATTACCTACTGAGCTAAATATTTCGCCAGTGTTTAACATTTCAGATCTGACAGAGTATCATGAAGGAGGTGTTGAAGATGAGATCACAACAGCACAGTGGAGTATTCCAGCAACTAGTTTAGACACTAAGGAGATCGAAGATATACTGGACAGTCGTGTTGGCAGAAGCACAAGGAACAGGACATATGAAGAATATCTGGTCAAGTGGAAAGGACGACCTGTTGAAGATTCATCATGGCTAACAATGGAGGAGGTTAACCGTCTTGGTTTTCCTCTGCACACCTGAGTCGTGACAGGGTCACTTCTCAAATTACCCCGGGTGTCTGATGCAGGAGCATCCTGGGTGTAAGAGCAATCTTGCATCACCCAAAAATATTTCTGTTTTTATATTCAATAAGGGCTATTTTAGTGCAGAGCTGCTATTTATGGAAAGTTACTATTTTTTTGGTAATTTTCGTATGTGCTCAGAATGATCTGATTTCTTTCTTGGAGGTTCACTTTGGTCATATAAGTCTGCCAGTGAAGTTTCATTTCCAGATCAAGTGTATATTGGAAGATATTGAAGATTTTCGGTATTGGCAGCAGGGTACAGAAACTTTGAACTCAGTTTTGAAGGCTTTAGAGGCCCCGGATGAGGTCAAAAATTTGGGTGACAGGGGCTTGCGCGAGTCAAGCCTGTAGAGCGCTTCGTGGCGTTTCCGAAATGGGGTTATAGTGGCCGAGCGGGTCAACTGGTGATGACTTATGGTCTTCGGAAGTTGGGCCACCTGAAATGGCGAAAAATAATTTTCTTCAAAATTTCTGTTCGGGTTTCAAAGGTTATCTTGAGCCGACTATGATGTAATGAAATGTAAAATAAAATAATTCTAAGTTTGGTCGGCCTTATTGGCTAAAATTCTGGAACCTTCCCAGGCGGTGGAAAATTGCCTATATAAGGAAGGCTGTATTATTGTCTTAGGCAGTTCAGAATAGTTCTGGGTAGTAGATCTGAGTAATAGTTCGAGGCTTTGTCCTACAGAATATTGTAAGGGAGTGCCCATGTGGCTTTGCATGTTGTAATTCTGAAAGTTTGTAATTCCACATTTGTGGAGATGATAAGAAGCCAATTTTCTGTTCTTGCATATTGTTGTCATTTCTCTATGTCTGTTATGTGTTTGTGGTATTAAGGGGAGCACCCTTCATCAAGTGGTATCAGAGCAGGTTTTCTTGAGTGTGTAAACAGATCGCCGGCTGTGAGGCAGTTTGCACCAGGACTGTGGTTAGGGTTTCAACGCGCATCGCGAAAATGCCTCCACGAAGAGAACGTGGCGGAAGACCTGGTGTTGTGACACCTGAGGTTAGAGAGTTGCAGAGACAAGTGCGAGCATTGCAAGAAGAGATTCGTAGAGGAATGAATCTTAATGTCAGAGACGAAAGTGAGGATGAAGCCGAAGAAGAATATCAAGAAGGAGAAGTTGAAATTGTGAACCAGGAGGAAGAAAGACTTTTTCGGGCGATTTCCAAGATTGGGAAAAGACCTAAGATTGAGGTTCCTACATTTTCTGGAAATCTTAACCCAGAAGAATTGATCGACTGGATCAACGAATGTGAGGAATATTTTGAGTATGAAGATGTTGAGGATCCTGATAGGGTCAAATTTGCGAAGGCCAGACTGAAAGGTCATGCGAAGATATGGTGGCAAGAGATTCAGTTGGAGCGAAATAGAAGGGGAAAGGAGAAAATCACGAGATGGGATCGGATGGTGGATAAATTGAAGCGACAGTTCATTCCTGTTGATTATGAGCTTGACCTACTGAAGAAAATGCAGAGTTTGAAGCAAGCAGGAAGATCTGTTCAGGAGTATACAGAGGAGTTCTATCGACTTCTCATCAGAACAGGCCACGCAGAAGCTGATAAGGAGAAAGTTGCCCGATACCTTAATGGGTTAAGGCCAAGCATTCAGGAGGAGCTGAATCTGGTTCGAATGAACAGTATTGAAGAGGCATACCAGTTTGCCCTAAAACTAGAAGAAAAGCTAAACAAGAAGTTTGAGAGCAGACAAAACGGAAGAGGTCGCGGTGGACGATCTGGTGGACGGTCATATGGTGGCCGAAATGAGGATCCGAAAAAGAAGGATGAGGCCAGTAGTAGTCAGAATCAGCGAGGAAATAATTCCAATCGCTTCCAGGATCAGAATAATAGAGATCAGAGAGGAAGAGGAAGAGGACAAGGATCTGGAAGAGGTGGCTTCCGTGGAACATGTTTTCACTGTGGAGAAGAAGGTCATAGGGCATTTGAATGTCCTCAGCGCCAAGGCAGAGCAGACAGGAGAAATGAAGGCCAGGCCAGAGTTGCACATGTAGATGAAGATGCCAGATCATCAAATTCTGAAGATGCTGAAAGAGGAGAAACGTTGATTAACAGAAGAGTCTTGTTGAGTGGTGAGAATGAACCTGAGCAAAGGAGGAGCCTGTTTCGCACCAGGTGCAAGTGTGAAGGTAAATGTTGTGATGTGATTATTGATAGTGGAAGCACTGACAATTTGGTGTCAGAAGAGATGGTGACAAAGTTGAAGCTCAAGAGACAGAAACACCCACATCCATATCGGATTGCCTGGGTACAGGATGACCACAAGGTCATGGTCAATGAACAATGCCTGGTGAAGTTCAAGATTGGCGGATACCAAGATGAGGTATTGTGTGATATCATATCTATGGATGCATGTCATATGTTGTTGGGTAGACCATGGCAGTTTGACAGATGTGCTGTACATGATGGTCGTGCGAATACCTATTCCCTGACAAAGGATGGAGTGCGACATAAGCTAAAACCATTGAAGGAGACTGAAGAAAAGGTATGTGGTAATGCAAGGATAACTTTTGTTGATGGAAGAAATTTCCTAGATGGTATGAGGCATGAGCATGTATGTTTTGCTTTAATTCCAAAACCTGGTAAAGAGGAAGTAGAAGATGTTCCTGTAGAAGTTGCAGATTTGTTGAATGAGTTTCAGGATATTGTATCCGATAACGTGCCTGATGGATTACCACCAGTCAGGAAGATCAGTCATCAGATGGACTTGATTCCAGGAGCGAGTTTGCCGAATAAGGCAGCACACAGAATGACACCTGCAGAAAGTGAGGAGTTGAACAGACAAGTACATGAACTGTTACAGAAAGGATTGATCCGTGAGAGTCTGAGTCCCTGTGCTGTACCAGCGGTATTAGCACCAAAGAAGAATGGAGAATGGAGGATGTGTACAGATTCTAGGGCAATAAACAAGATCACAATCAAGTACAGGTTTCCATTGCCACGAATGGATGATATTATGGACTGTTTGAGTGGAGCTGTGTATTTCTCAAAGATAGATCTGAAAAGTGGATATCATCAGATTCGGATCAGAGAAGGAGATGAATGGAAGACTGCCTTCAAGACAAAGGAAGGACTATATGAGTGGTTAGTCATGCCTTTTGGGCTAACCAATGCACCGAGCACTTTCATGCGGCTCATGAACGAGGTTCTGAAAGAATTTTTGGGTAAGTTTGTCATTGTTTACCTAGATGATATTTTGATCTTTAGTAAGACATTGGATGAGCATATGATGCATATTCGTATGGTATTTGAGAAGTTGAGAGAAGAAAAATTGCTGATTAATTTGAAGAAGTGCAGTTTTGTGAAGAAAGAGTTGGTGTATTTAGGGTTTGTAGTTTCAGCAGAAGGTCTAAAAATGGACCCAGAGAAAGTACAGGCTATCCTTGAATGGCCTACTCCAAGGAGTGCTACTGAGGTAAGATCTTTTCATGGTCTAGCTAGCTTTTACAGAAAGTTTATCAGAAATTTTAGTAGTATTTGTGGACCCTTGACTGAAACAATGAGAGGGGATAGAAAAGAGTTTAAGTGGACTAATGGGGCAGAAAAGAGTTTTCAATTATTGAAACAAAAAGTTACAGAACAACCTGTTTTAGCACTTCCAGATTTTAATAAGGTGTTTCAAGTAGATCGTGATACTAGTGGTACTGCAATAGGAGCTGTTATGAGCCAAGAAGGTAAACCTGTTGCTTATTTCAGTGAGAAGTTAAATGATGCCAAGAGGAAATATTCTGTTTATGATCAGGAATTTTATGCTATAGTTCAGGCATTAAAGAAGTGGAGACATTATCTGCTTCCTAAGGAGTTTGTTTTGTATACTGATCATCAAGCTTTGCAATATTTGAATAGTCAAGGAAAGTTGAACCAGAGACATTTGAAATGGGTTGAGTTTTTGCAGAGTTATACATTTGTTTTGAAACACAGGAGCGGAAAGTCTAATAGGGTTGCAGATGCTCTTAGCAGAAGGCAACTATTGCTGACAGAAATGCAGATTGAAGTGGTTGGGTTCAAGGAACTCAAGAATTTGTATCCAGAGGATCCTGATTTTGGTGAAGCTTGGAAAGCTTGTACAGAACCTGTTACTCTAGACAGGACGAAATGGTTGGATTTCATCATCCAGGATGATATGCTATTCAGAGGGAATCAGTTGTGCATTCCACGGAGTTCTATGAGGGAGAATCTCATCAAGGAGAAGCACGGCGGAGGATTGGCTGGACATTTTGGTCGTGATAAAACCCTTGGTTTGGTTAGTGAGAATTATTATTGGCCACAGTTGCAGCAAGATGTGAAGAAGTTTGTACAGAGTTGTAGAGTATGTCAGATGGCGAAAGGAGTGAAGCAGAATACAGGGTTGTATCAGCCGTTACCTGTACCAGAGAAGCCTTGGGAGGATATCAGCATGGACTTTGTTCTTGGTTTACCGAGGACACAGCGAGGACACGATTCAATTTTTGTGGTAGTTGATAGATTTTCAAAGATGGCACATTTTATTCCCTGCAAGAAGACTAATGATGCTGTTCATGTAGCAGAATTGTTTTTCAGAGAAGTAGTGAGACTTCATGGTTTGCCAAAGACCATAGTTTCAGATCGGGACACTAAGTTTGTTGGATATTTCTGGCGCACATTATGGAAGAAGTTGAAGACAGATTTGAAGTTCAGTTCATCACATCATCCACAGACTGATGGACAGACAGAGGTGGTGAATAGGAGTTTGGGAAATTTGCTGAGATGTTTGGTTGGAGATAAGCCAACAGGATGGGATTTGATTTTACCACAGGCAGAATTTGCATACAATAATTCTGTCAACAGGAGCACTGGTAAATCACCATTCCAGATTGTATATGGAAGTAGTCCAAGAAATGCATCTGAGTTGAGAAAGATAGATAAAGGAGAAATGAGTAGTGCTGAGGCTGAGGATTTTGCAGAACATTTGAAGAACATCCATGGGGAGGCGAGGAAGCATATTACCAAGATGAACGCACAGTATAAGGCTAAGGCTGATGAGAAAAGGAGGTATAAGGAATTTCAGGTTGGTGATGAAGTCCTGGTTCATTTGCGGAAGGAGCGGTTTCCAGTTGGTACATATAACAAGCTGAAAATGAAGAAGTTTGGGCCATGTAGGATACTGAAGAAACATGATTCAGGAAATGCATATGAGGTAGAATTACCTACTGAGCTAAATATTTCGCCAGTGTTTAACATTTCAGATCTGACAGAGTATCATGAAGGAGGTGTTGAAGATGAGATCACAACAGCACAGTGGAGTATTCCAGCAACTAGTTTAGACACTAAGGAGATCGAAGATATACTGGACAGTCGTGTTGGCAGAAGCACAAGGAACAGGACATATGAAGAATATCTGGTCAAGTGGAAAGGACGACCTGTTGAAGATTCATCATGGCTAACAATGGAGGAGGTTAACCGTCTTGGTTTTCCTCTGCACACCTGAGTCGTGACAGGGTCACTTCTCAAATTACCCCGGGTGTCTGATGCAGGAGCATCCTGGGTGTAAGAGCAATCTTGCATCACCCAAAAATATTTCTGTTTTTATATTCAATAAGGGCTATTTTAGTGCAGAGCTGCTATTTATGGAAAGTTACTATTTTTTTGGTAATTTTCGTATGTGCTCAGAATGATCTGATTTCTTTCTTGGAGGTTCACTTTGGTCATATAAGTCTGCCAGTGAAGTTTCATTTCCAGATCAAGTGTATATTGGAAGATATTGAAGATTTTCGGTATTGGCAGCAGGGTACAGAAACTTTGAACTCAGTTTTGAAGGCTTTAGAGGCCCCGGATGAGGTCAAAAATTTGGGTGACAGGCGCTTGCGCGAGTCAAGCCTGTAGAGCGCTTCGTGGCGTTTCCGAAATGGGGTTATAGTGGCCGAGCGGGTCAACTGGTGATGACTTATGGTCTTCGGAAGTTGGGCCACCTGAAATGGCGAAAAATAATTTTCTTCAAAATTTCTGTTCGGGTTTCAAAGGTTATCTTGAGCCGACTATGATGTAATGAAATGTAAAATAAAATAATTCTAAGTTTGGTCGGCCTTATTGGCTAAAATTCTGGAACCTTCCCAGGCGGTGGAAAATTGCCTATATAAGGAAGGCTGTATTATTGTCTTAGGCAGTTCAGAATAGTTCTGGGTAGTAGATCTGAGTAATAGTTCGAGGCTTTGTCCTACAGAATATTGTAAGGGAGTGCCCATGTGGCTTTGCATGTTGTAATTCTGAAAGTTTGTAATTCCACATTTGTGGAGATGATAAGAAGCCAATTTTCTGTTCTTGCATATTGTTGTCATTTCTCTATGTCTGTTATGTGTTTGTGGTATTAAGGGGAGCACCCTTCATCAAGTGGTATCAGAGCAGGTTTTCTTGAGTGTGTAAACAGATCGCCGGCTGTGAGGCAGTTTGCACCAGGACTGTGGTTAGGGTTTCAACGCGCATCGCGAAAATGCCTCCACGAAGAGAACGTGGCGGAAGACCTGGTGTTATGACACCTGAGGTTAGAGAGTTGCAGAGACAAGTGCGAGCATTGCAAGAAGAGATTCGTAGAGGAATGAATCTTAATGTCAGAGACGAAAGTGAGGATGAAGCCGAAGAAGAATATCAAGAAGGAGAAGTTGAAATTGTGAACCAGGAGGAAGAAAGACTTTTTCGGGCGATTTCCAAGATTGGGAAAAGACCTAAGATTGAGGTTCCTACATTTTCTGGAAATCTTAACCCAGAAGAATTGATCGACTGGATCAACGAATGTGAGGAATATTTTGAGTATGAAGATGTTGAGGATCCTGATAGGGTCAAATTTGCGAAGGCCAGACTGAAAGGTCATGCGAAGATATGGTGGCAAGAGATTCAGTTGGAGCGAAATAGAAGGGGAAAGGAGAAAATCACGAGATGGGATCGGATGGTGGATAAATTGAAGCGACAGTTCATTCCTGTTGATTATGAGCTTGACCTACTGAAGAAAATGCAGAGTTTGAAGCAAGCAGGAAGATCTGTTCAGGAGTATACAGAGGAGTTCTATCGACTTCTCATTAGAACAGGCCACGCAGAAGCTGATAAGGAGAAAGTTGCCCGATACCTTAATGGGTTAAGGCCAAGCATTCAGGAGGAGCTGAATCTGGTTCGAATGAACAGTATTGAAGAGGCATACCAGTTTGCCCTAAAACTAGAAGAAAAGCTAAACAAGAAGTTTGAGAGCAGACAAAACGGAAGAGGTCGCGGTGGACGATCTGGTGGACGGTCATATGGTGGCCGAAATGAGGATCCGAAAAAGAAGGATGAGGCCAGTAGTAGTCAGAATCAGCGAGGAAATAATTCCAATCGCTTCCAGGATCAGAATAATAGAGATCAGAGAGGAAGAGGAAGAGGACAAGGATCTGGAAGAGGTGGCTTCCGTGGAACATGTTTTCACTGTGGAGAAGAAGGTCATAGGGCATTTGAATGTCCTCAGCGCCAAGGCAGAGCAGACAGGAGAAATGAAGGCCAGGCCAGAGTTGCACATGTAGATGAAGATGCCAGATCATCAAATTCTGAAGATGCTGAAAGAGGAGAAACGTTGATTAACAGAAGAGTCTTGTTGAGTGGTGAGAATGAACCTGAGCAAAGGAGGAGCCTGTTTCGCACCAGGTGCAAGTGTGAAGGTAAATGTTGTGATGTGATTATTGATAGTGGAAGCACTGACAATTTGGTGTCAGAAGAGATGGTGACAAAGTTGAAGCTCAAGAGACAGAAACACCCACATCCATATCGGATTGCCTGGGTACAGGATGACCACAAGGTCATGGTCAATGAACAATGCCTGGTGAAGTTCAAGATTGGCGGATACCAAGATGAGGTATTGTGTGATATCATATCTATGGATGCATGTCATATGTTGTTGGGTAGATCATGGCAGTTTGACAGATGTGCTGTACATGATGGTCGTGCGAATACCTATTCCCTGACAAAGGATGGAGTGCGACATAAGCTAAAACCATTGAAGGAGACTGAAGAAAAGGTATGTGGTAATGCAAGGATAACTTTTGTTGATGGAAGAAATTTCCTAGATGGTATGAGGCATGAGCATGTATGTTTTGCTTTAATTCCAAAACCTGGTAAAGAGGAAGTAGAAGATGTTCCTGTAGAAGTTGCAGATTTGTTGAATGAGTTTCAGGATATTGTATCCGATAACGTGCCTGATGGATTACCACCAGTTAGGAAGATCAGTCATCAGATGGACTTGATTCCAGGAGCGAGTTTGCCGAATAAGGCAGCACACAGAATGACACCTGCAGAAAGTGAGGAGTTGAACAGACAAGTACATGAACTGTTACAGAAAGGATTGATCCGTGAGAGTCTGAGTCCCTGTGCTGTACCAGCGGTATTAGCACCAAAGAAGAATGGAGAATGGAGGATGTGTACAGATTCTAGGGCAATAAACAAGATCACAATCAAGTACAGGTTTCCATTGCCACGAATGGATGATATTATGGACTGTTTGAGTGGAGCTGTGTATTTCTCAAAGATAGATCTGAAAAGTGGATATCATCAGATTCGGATCAGAGAAGGAGATGAATGGAAGACTGCCTTCAAGACAAAGGAAGGACTATATGAGTGGTTAGTCATGCCTTTTGGGCTAACCAATGCACCGAGCACTTTCATGCGGCTCATGAACGAGGTTCTGAAAGAATTTCTGGGTAAGTTTGTCATTGTTTACCTAGATGATATTTTGATCTTTAGTAAGACATTGGATGAGCATATGATGCATATTCGTATGGTATTTGAGAAGTTGAGAGAAGAAAAATTGCTGATTAATTTGAAGAAGTGCAGTTTTGTGAAGAAAGAGTTGGTGTATTTAGGGTTTGTAGTTTCAGCAGAAGGTCTAAAAATGGACCCAGAGAAAGTACAGGCTATCCTTGAATGGCCTACTCCAAGGAGTGCTACTGAGGTAAGATCTTTTCATGGTCTAGCTAGCTTTTACAGAAAGTTTATCAGAAATTTTAGTAGTATTTGTGGACCCTTGACTGAAACAATGAGAGGGGATAGAAAAGAGTTTAAGTGGACTAATGGGGCAGAAAAGAGTTTTCAATTATTGAAACAAAAAGTTACAGAACAACCTGTTTTAGCACTTCCAGATTTTAATAAGGTGTTTCAAGTAGATCGTGATACTAGTGGTACTGCAATAGGAGCTGTTATGAGCCAAGAAGGTAAACCTGTTGCTTATTTCAGTGAGAAGTTAAATGATGCCAAGAGGAAATATTCTGTTTATGATCAGGAATTTTATGCTATAGTTCAGGCATTAAAGAAGTGGAGACATTATCTGCTTCCTAAGGAGTTTGTTTTGTATACTGATCATCAAGCTTTGCAATATTTGAATAGTCAAGGAAAGTTGAACCAGAGACATTTGAAATGGGTTGAGTTTTTGCAGAGTTATACATTTGTTTTGAAACACAGGAGCGGAAAGTCTAATAGGGTTGCAGATGCTCTTAGCAGAAGGCAACTATTGCTGACAGAAATGCAGATTGAAGTGGTTGGGTTCAAGGAACTCAAGAATTTGTATCCAGAGGATCCTGATTTTGGTGAAGCTTGGAAAGCTTGTACAGAACCTGTTACTCTAGACAGGACGAAATGGTTGGATTTCATCATCCAGGATGATATGCTATTCAGAGGGAATCAGTTGTGCATTCCACGGAGTTCTATGAGGGAGAATCTCATCAAGGAGAAGCACGGCGGAGGATTGGCTGGACATTTTGGTCGTGATAAAACCCTTGGTTTGGTTAGTGAGAATTATTATTGGCCACAGTTGCAGCAAGATGTGAAGAAGTTTGTACAGAGTTGTAGAGTATGTCAGATGGCGAAAGGAGTGAAGCAGAATACAGGGTTGTATCAGCCGTTACCTGTACCAGAGAAGCCTTGGGAGGATATCAGCATGGACTTTGTTCTTGGTTTACCGAGGACACAGCGAGGACACGATTCAATTTTTGTGGTAGTTGATAGATTTTCAAAGATGACACATTTTATTCCCTGCAAGAAGACTAATGATGCTGTTCATGTAGCAGAATTGTTTTTCAGAGAAGTAGTGAGACTTCATGGTTTGCCAAAGACCATAGTTTCAGATCGGGACACTAAGTTTGTTGGATATTTCTGGCGCACATTATGGAAGAAGTTGAAGACAGATTTGAAGTTCAGTTCATCACATCATCCACAGACTGATGGACAGACAGAGGTGGTGAATAGGAGTTTGGGAAATTTGCTGAGATGTTTGGTTGGAGATAAGCCAACAGGATGGGATTTGATTTTACCACAGGCAGAATTTGCATACAATAATTCTGTCAACAGGAGCACTGGTAAATCACCATTCCAGATTGTATATGGAAGTAGTCCAAGAAATGCATCTGAGTTGAGAAAGATAGATAAAGGAGAAATGAGTAGTGCTGAGGCTGAGGATTTTGCAGAACATTTGAAGAACATCCATGGGGAGGCGAGGAAGCATATTACCAAGATGAACGCACAGTATAAGGCTAAGGCTGATGAGAAAAGGAGGTATAAGGAATTTCAGGTTGGTGATGAAGTCCTGGTTCATTTGCGGAAGGAGCGGTTTCCAGTTGGTACATATAACAAGCTGAAAATGAAGAAGTTTGGGCCATGTAGGATACTGAAGAAACATGATTCAGGAAATGCATATGAGGTAGAATTACCTACTGAGCTAAATATTTCGCCAGTGTTTAACATTTCAGATCTGACAGAGTATCATGAAGGAGGTGTTGAAGATGAGATCACAACAGCACAGTGGAGTATTCCAGCAACTAGTTTAGACACTAAGGAGATCGAAGATATACTGGACAGTCGTGTTGGCAGAAGCACAAGGAACAGGACATATGAAGAATATCTGGTCAAGTGGAAAGGACGACCTGTTGAAGATTCATCATGGCTAACAATGGAGGAGGTTAACCGTCTTGGTTTTCCTCTGCACACCTGAGTCGTGACAGGGTCACTTCTCAAATTACCCCGGGTGTCTGATGCAGGAGCATCCTGGGTGTAAGAGCAATCTTGCATCACCCAAAAATATTTCTGTTTTTATATTCAATAAGGGCTATTTTAGTGCAGAGCTGCTATTTATGGAAAGTTACTATTTTTTTGGTAATTTTCGTATGTGCTCAGAATGATCTGATTTCTTTCTTGGAGGTTCACTTTGGTCATATAAGTCTGCCAGTGAAGTTTCATTTCCAGATCAAGTGTATATTGGAAGATATTGAAGATTTTCGGTATTGGCAGCAGGGTACAGAAACTTTGAACTCAGTTTTGAAGGCTTTAGAGGCCCCGGATGAGGTCAAAAATTTGGGTGACAGGCGCTTGCGCGAGTCAAGCCTGTAGAGCGCTTCGTGGCGTTTCCGAAATGGGGTTATAGTGGCCGAGCGGGTCAACTGGTGATGACTTATGGTCTTCGGAAGTTGGGCCACCTGAAATGGCGAAAAATAATTTTCTTCAAAATTTCTGTTCGGGTTTCAAAGGTTATCTTGAGCCGACTATGATGTAATGAAATGTAAAATAAAATAATTCTAAGTTTGGTCGGCCTTATTGGCTAAAATTCTGGAACCTTCCCAGGCGGTGGAAAATTGCCTATATAAGGAAGGCTGTATTATTGTCTTAGGCAGTTCAGAATAGTTCTGGGTAGTAGATCTGAGTAATAGTTCGAGGCTTTGTCCTACAGAATATTGTAAGGGAGTGCCCATGTGGCTTTGCATGTTGTAATTCTGAAAGTTTGTAATTCCACATTTGTGGAGATGATAAGAAGCCAATTTTCTGTTCTTGCATATTGTTGTCATTTCTCTATGTCTGTTATGTGTTTGTGGTATTAAGGGGAGCACCCTTCATCAAGTGGTATCAGAGCAGGTTTTCTTGAGTGTGTAAACAGATCGCCGGCTGTGAGGCAGTTTGCACCAGGACTGTGGTTAGGGTTTCAACGCGCATCGCGAAAATGCCTCCACGAAGAGAACGTGGCGGAAGACCTGGTGTTGTGACACCTGAGGTTAGAGAGTTGCAGAGACAAGTGCGAGCATTGCAAGAAGAGATTCGTAGAGGAATGAATCTTAATGTCAGAGACGAAAGTGAGGATGAAGCCGAAGAAGAATATCAAGAAGGAGAAGTTGAAATTGTGAACCAGGAGGAAGAAAGACTTTTTCGGGCGATTTCCAAGATTGGGAAAAGACCTAAGATTGAGGTTCCTACATTTTCTGGAAATCTTAACCCAGAAGAATTGATCGACTGGATCAACGAATGTGAGGAATATTTTGAGTATGAAGATGTTGAGGATCCTGATAGGGTCAAATTTGCGAAGGCCAGACTGAAAGGTCATGCGAAGATATGGTGGCAAGAGATTCAGTTGGAGCGAAATAGAAGGGGAAAGGAGAAAATCACGAGATGGGATCGGATGGTGGATAAATTGAAGCGACAGTTCATTCCTGTTGATTATGAGCTTGACCTACTGAAGAAAATGCAGAGTTTGAAGCAAGCAGGAAGATCTGTTCAGGAGTATACAGAGGAGTTCTATCGACTTCTCATCAGAACAGGCCACGCAGAAGCTGATAAGGAGAAAGTTGCCCGATACCTTAATGGGTTAAGGCCAAGCATTCAGGAGGAGCTGAATCTGGTTCGAATGAACAGTATTGAAGAGGCATACCAGTTTGCCCTAAAACTAGAAGAAAAGCTAAACAAGAAGTTTGAGAGCAGACAAAACGGAAGAGGTCGCGGTGGACGATCTGGTGGACGGTCATATGGTGGCCGAAATGAGGATCCGAAAAAGAAGGATGAGGCCAGTAGTAGTCAGAATCAGCGAGGAAATAATTCCAATCGCTTCCAGGATCAGAATAATAGAGATCAGAGAGGAAGAGGAAGAGGACAAGGATCTGGAAGAGGTGGCTTCCGTGGAACATGTTTTCACTGTGGAGAAGAAGGTCATAGGGCATTTGAATGTCCTCAGCGCCAAGGCAGAGCAGACAGGAGAAATGAAGGCCAGGCCAGAGTTGCACATGTAGATGAAGATGCCAGATCATCAAATTCTGAAGATGCTGAAAGAGGAGAAACGTTGATTAACAGAAGAGTCTTGTTGAGTGGTGAGAATGAACCTGAGCAAAGGAGGAGCCTGTTTCGCACCAGGTGCAAGTGTGAAGGTAAATGTTGTGATGTGATTATTGATAGTGGAAGCACTGACAATTTGGTGTCAGAAGAGATGGTGACAAAGTTGAAGCTCAAGAGACAGAAACACCCACATCCATATCGGATTGCCTGGGTACAGGATGACCACAAGGTCATGGTCAATGAACAATGCCTGGTGAAGTTCAAGATTGGCGGATACCAAGATGAGGTATTGTGTGATATCATATCTATGGATGCATGTCATATGTTGTTGGGTAGACCATGGCAGTTTGACAGATGTGCTGTACATGATGGTCGTGCGAATACCTATTCCCTGACAAAGGATGGAGTGCGACATAAGCTAAAACCATTGAAGGAGACTGAAGAAAAGGTATGTGGTAATGCAAGGATAACTTTTGTTGATGGAAGAAATTTCCTAGATGGTATGAGGCATGAGCATGTATGTTTTGCTTTAATTCCAAAACCTGGTAAAGAGGAAGTAGAAGATGTTCCTGTAGAAGTTGCAGATTTGTTGAATGAGTTTCAGGATATTGTATCCGATAACGTGCCTGATGGATTACCACCAGTCAGGAAGATCAGTCATCAGATGGACTTGATTCCAGGAGCGAGTTTGCCGAATAAGGCAGCACACAGAATGACACCTGCAGAAAGTGAGGAGTTGAACAGACAAGTACATGAACTGTTACAGAAAGGATTGATCCGTGAGAGTCTGAGTCCCTGTGCTGTACCAGCGGTATTAGCACCAAAGAAGAATGGAGAATGGAGGATGTGTACAGATTCTAGGGCAATAAACAAGATCACAATCAAGTACAGGTTTCCATTGCCACGAATGGATGACATTATGGACTGTTTGAGTGGAGCTGTGTATTTCTCAAAGATAGATCTGAAAAGTGGATATCATCAGATTCGGATCAGAGAAGGAGATGAATGGAAGACTGCCTTCAAGACAAAGGAAGGACTATATGAGTGGTTAGTCATGCCTTTTGGGCTAACCAATGCACCGAGCACTTTCATGCGGCTCATGAACGAGGTTCTGAAAGAATTTCTGGGTAAGTTTGTCATTGTTTACCTAGATGATATTTTGATCTTTAGTAAGACATTGGATGAGCATATGATGCATATTCGTATGGTATTTGAGAAGTTGAGAGAAGAAAAATTGCTGATTAATTTGAAGAAGTGCAGTTTTGTGAAGAAAGAGTTGGTGTATTTAGGGTTTGTAGTTTCAGCAGAAGGTCTAAAAATGGACCCAGAGAAAGTACAGGCTATCCTTGAATGGCCTACTCCAAGGAGTGCTACTGAGGTAAGATCTTTTCATGGTCTAGCTAGCTTTTACAGAAAGTTTATCAGAAATTTTAGTAGTATTTGTGGACCCTTGACTGAAACAATGAGAGGGGATAGAAAAGAGTTTAAGTGGACTAATGGGGCAGAAAAGAGTTTTCAATTATTGAAACAAAAAGTTACAGAACAACCTGTTTTAGCACTTCCAGATTTTAATAAGGTGTTTCAAGTAGATCGTGATACTAGTGGTACTGCAATAGGAGCTGTTATGAGCCAAGAAGGTAAACCTGTTGCTTATTTCAGTGAGAAGTTAAATGATGCCAAGAGGAAATATTCTGTTTATGATCAGGAATTTTATGCTATAGTTCAGGCATTAAAGAAGTGGAGACATTATCTGCTTCCTAAGGAGTTTGTTTTGTATACTGATCATCAAGCTTTGCAATATTTGAATAGTCAAGGAAAGTTGAACCAGAGACATTTGAAATGGGTTGAGTTTTTGCAGAGTTATACATTTGTTTTGAAACACAGGAGCGGAAAGTCTAATAGGGTTGCAGATGCTCTTAGCAGAAGGCAACTATTGCTGACAGAAATGCAGATTGAAGTGGTTGGGTTCAAGGAACTCAAGAATTTGTATCCAGAGGATCCTGATTTTGGTGAAGCTTGGAAAGCTTGTACAGAACCTGTTACTCTAGACAGGACGAAATGGTTGGATTTCATCATCCAGGATGATATGCTATTCAGAGGGAATCAGTTGTGCATTCCACGGAGTTCTATGAGGGAGAATCTCATCAAGGAGAAGCACGGCGGAGGATTGGCTGGACATTTTGGTCGTGATAAAACCCTTGGTTTGGTTAGTGAGAATTATTATTGGCCACAGTTGCAGCAAGATGTGAAGAAGTTTGTACAGAGTTGTAGAGTATGTCAGATGGCGAAAGGAGTGAAGCAGAATACAGGGTTGTATCAGCCGTTACCTGTACCAGAGAAGCCTTGGGAGGATATCAGCATGGACTTTGTTCTTGGTTTACCGAGGACACAGCGAGGACACGATTCAATTTTTGTGGTAGTTGATAGATTTTCAAAGATGACACATTTTATTCCCTGCAAGAAGACTAATGATGCTGTTCATGTAGCAGAATTGTTTTTCAGAGAAGTAGTGAGACTTCATGGTTTGCCAAAGACCATAGTTTCAGATCGGGACACTAAGTTTGTTGGATATTTCTGGCGCACATTATGGAAGAAGTTGAAGACAGATTTGAAGTTCAGTTCATCACATCATCCACAGACTGATGGACAGACAGAGGTGGTGAATAGGAGTTTGGAAAATTTGCTGAGATGTTTGGTTGGAGATAAGCCAACAGGATGGGATTTGATTTTACCACAGGCAGAATTTGCATACAATAATTCTGTCAACAGGAGCACTGGTAAATCACCATTCCAGATTGTATATGGAAGTAGTCCAAGAAATGCATCTGAGTTGAGAAAGATAGATAAAGGAGAAATGAGTAGTGCTGAGGCTGAGGATTTTGCAGAACATTTGAAGAACATCCATGGGGAGGCGAGGAAGCATATTACCAAGATGAACGCACAGTATAAGGCTAAGGCTGATGAGAAAAGGAGGTATAAGGAATTTCAGGTTGGTGATGAAGTCCTGGTTCATTTGCGGAAGGAGCGGTTTCCAGTTGGTACATATAACAAGCTGAAAATGAAGAAGTTTGGGCCATGTAGGATACTGAAGAAACATGATTCAGGAAATGCATATGAGGTAGAATTACCTACTGAGCTAAATATTTCGCCAGTGTTTAACATTTCAGATCTGACAGAGTATCATGAAGGAGGTGTTGAAGATGAGATCACAACAGCACAGTGGAGTATTCCAGCAACTAGTTTAGACACTAAGGAGATCGAAGATATACTGGACAGTCGTGTTGGCAGAAGCACAAGGAACAGGACATATGAAGAATATCTGGTCAAGTGGAAAGGACGACCTGTTGAAGATTCATCATGGCTAACAATGGAGGAGGTTAACCGTCTTGGTTTTCCTCTGCACACCTGAGTCGTGACAGGGTCACTTCTCAAATTACCCCGGGTGTCTGATGCAGGAGCATCCTGGGTGTAAGAGCAATCTTGCATCACCCAAAAATATTTCTGTTTTTATATTCAATAAGGGCTATTTTAGTGCAGAGCTGCTATTTATGGAAAGTTACTATTTTTTTGGTAATTTTCGTATGTGCTCAGAATGATCTGATTTCTTTCTTGGAGGTTCACTTTGGTCATATAAGTCTGCCAGTGAAGTTTCATTTCCAGATCAAGTGTATATTGGAAGATATTGAAGATTTTCGGTATTGGCAGCAGGGTACAGAAACTTTGAACTCAGTTTTGAAGGCTTTAGAGGCCCCGGATGAGGTCAAAAATTTGGGTGACAGGCGCTTGCGCGAGTCAAGCCTGTAGAGCGCTTCGTGGCGTTTTCGAAATGGGGTTATAGTGGCCGAGCGGGTCAACTGGTGATGACTTATGGTCTTCGGAAGTTGGGCCACCTGAAATGGCGAAAAATAATTTTCTTCAAAATTTCTGTTCGGGTTTCAAAGGTTATCTTGAGCCGACTATGATGTAATGAAATGTAAAATAAAATAATTCTAAGTTTGGTCGGCCTTATTGGCTAAAATTCTGGAACCTTCCCAGGCGGTGGAAAATTGCCTATATAAGGAAGGCTGTATTATTGTCTTAGGCAGTTCAGAATAGTTCTGGGTAGTAGATCTGAGTAATAGTTCGAGGCTTTGTCCTACAGAATATTGTAAGGGAGTGCCCATGTGGCTTTGCATGTTGTAATTCTGAAAGTTTGTAATTCCACATTTGTGGAGATGATAAGAAGCCAATTTTCTGTTCTTGCATATTGTTGTCATTTCTCTATGTCTGTTATGTGTTTGTGGTATTAAGGGGAGCACCCTTCATCAAGTGGTATCAGAGCAGGTTTTCTTGAGTGTGTAAACAGATCGCCGGCTGTGAGGCAGTTTGCACCAGGACTGTGGTTAGGGTTTCAACGCGCATCGCGAAAATGCCTCCACGAAGAGAACGTGGCGGAAGACCTGGTGTTGTGACACCTGAGGTTAGAGAGTTGCAGAGACAAGTGCGAGCATTGCAAGAAGAGATTCGTAGAGGAATGAATCTTAATGTCAGAGACGAAAGTGAGGATGAAGCCGAAGAAGAATATCAAGAAGGAGAAGTTGAAATTGTGAACCAGGAGGAAGAAAGACTTTTTCGGGCGATTTCCAAGATTGGGAAAAGACCTAAGATTGAGGTTCCTACATTTTCTGGAAATCTTAACCCAGAAGAATTGATCGACTGGATCAACGAATGTGAGGAATATTTTGAGTATGAAGATGTTGAGGATCCTGATAGGGTCAAATTTGCGAAGGCCAGACTGAAAGGTCATGCGAAGATATGGTGGCAAGAGATTCAGTTGGAGCGAAATAGAAGGGGAAAGGAGAAAATCACGAGATGGGATCGGATGGTGGATAAATTGAAGCGACAGTTCATTCCTGTTGATTATGAGCTTGACCTACTGAAGAAAATGCAGAGTTTGAAGCAAGCAGGAAGATCTGTTCAGGAGTATACAGAGGAGTTCTATCGACTTCTCATCAGAACAGGCCACGCAGAAGCTGATAAGGAGAAAGTTGCCCGATACCTTAATGGGTTAAGGCCAAGCATTCAGGAGGAGCTGAATCTGGTTCGAATGAACAGTATTGAAGAGGCATACCAGTTTGCCCTAAAACTAGAAGAAAAGCTAAACAAGAAGTTTGAGAGCAGACAAAACGGAAGAGGTCGCGGTGGACGATCTGGTGGACGGTCATATGGTGGCCGAAATGAGGATCCGAAAAAGAAGGATGAGGCCAGTAGTAGTCAGAATCAGCGAGGAAATAATTCCAATCGCTTCCAGGATCAGAATAATAGAGATCAGAGAGGAAGAGGAAGAGGACAAGGATCTGGAAGAGGTGGCTTCCGTGGAACATGTTTTCACTGTGGAGAAGAAGGTCATAGGGCATTTGAATGTCCTCAGCGCCAAGGCAGAGCAGACAGGAGAAATGAAGGCCAGGCCAGAGTTGCACATGTAGATGAAGATGCCAGATCATCAAATTCTGAAGATGCTGAAAGAGGAGAAACGTTGATTAACAGAAGAGTCTTGTTGAGTGGTGAGAATGAACCTGAGCAAAGGAGGAGCCTGTTTCGCACCAGGTGCAAGTGTGAAGGTAAATGTTGTGATGTGATTATTGATAGTGGAAGCACTGACAATTTGGTGTCAGAAGAGATGGTGACAAAGTTGAAGCTCAAGAGACAGAAACACCCACATCCATATCGGATTGCCTGGGTACAGGATGACCACAAGGTCATGGTCAATGAACAATGCCTGGTGAAGTTCAAGATTGGCGGATACCAAGATGAGGTATTGTGTGATATCATATCTATGGATGCATGTCATATGTTGTTGGGTAGACCATGGCAGTTTGACAGATGTGCTGTACATGATGGTCGTGCGAATACCTATTCCCTGACAAAGGATGGAGTGCGACATAAGCTAAAACCATTGAAGGAGACTGAAGAAAAGGTATGTGGTAATGCAAGGATAACTTTTGTTGATGGAAGAAATTTCCTAGATGGTATGAGGCATGAGCATGTATGTTTTGCTTTAATTCCAAAACCTGGTAAAGAGGAAGTAGAAGATGTTCCTGTAGAAGTTGCAGATTTGTTGAATGAGTTTCAGGATATTGTATCCGATAACGTGCCTGATGGATTACCACCAGTCAGGAAGATCAGTCATCAGATGGACTTGATTCCAGGAGCGAGTTTGCCGAATAAGGCAGCACACAGAATGACACCTGCAGAAAGTGAGGAGTTGAACAGACAAGTACATGAACTGTTACAGAAAGGATTGATCCGTGAGAGTCTGAGTCCCTGTGCTGTACCAGCGGTATTAGCACCAAAGAAGAATGGAGAATGGAGGATGTGTACAGATTCTAGGGCAATAAACAAGATCACAATCAAGTACAGGTTTCCATTGCCACGAATGGATGATATTATGGACTGTTTGAGTGGAGCTGTGTATTTCTCAAAGATAGATCTGAAAAGTGGATATCATCAGATTCGGATCAGAGAAGGAGATGAATGGAAGACTGTCTTCAAGACAAAGGAAGGACTATATGAGTGGTTAGTCATGCCTTTTGGGCTAACCAATGCACCGAGCACTTTCATGCGGCTCATGAACGAGGTTCTGAAAGAATTTCTGGGTAAGTTTGTCATTGTTTACCTAGATGATATTTTGATCTTTAGTAAGACATTGGATGAGCATATGATGCATATTCGTATGGTATTTGAGAAGTTGAGAGAAGAAAAATTGCTGATTAATTTGAAGAAGTGCAGTTTTGTGAAGAAAGAGTTGGTGTATTTAGGGTTTGTAGTTTCAGCAGAAGGTCTAAAAATGGACCCAGAGAAAGTACAGGCTATCCTTGAATGGCCTACTCCAAGGAGTGCTACTGAGGTAAGATCTTTTCATGGTCTAGCTAGCTTTTACAGAAAGTTTATCAGAAATTTTAGTAGTATTTGTGGACCCTTGACTGAAACAATGAGAGGGGATAGAAAAGAGTTTAAGTGGACTAATGGGGCAGAAAAGAGTTTTCAATTATTGAAACAAAAAGTTACAGAACAACCTGTTTTAGCACTTCCAGATTTTAATAAGGTGTTTCAAGTAGATCGTGATACTAGTGGTACTGCAATAGGAGCTGTTATGAGCCAAGAAGGTAAACCTGTTGCTTATTTCAGTGAGAAGTTAAATGATGCCAAGAGGAAATATTCTGTTTATGATCAGGAATTTTATGCTATAGTTCAGGCATTAAAGAAGTGGAGACATTATCTGCTTCCTAAGGAGTTTGTTTTGTATACTGATCATCAAGCTTTGCAATATTTGAATAGTCAAGGAAAGTTGAACCAGAGACATTTGAAATGGGTTGAGTTTTTGCAGAGTTATACATTTGTTTTGAAACACAGGAGCGGAAAGTCTAATAGGGTTGCAGATGCTCTTAGCAGAAGGCAACTATTGCTGACAGAAATGCAGATTGAAGTGGTTGGGTTCAAGGAACTCAAGAATTTGTATCCAGAGGATCCTGATTTTGGTGAAGCTTGGAAAGCTTGTACAGAACCTGTTACTCTAGACAGGACGAAATGGTTGGATTTCATCATCCAGGATGATATGCTATTCAGAGGGAATCAGTTGTGCATTCCACGGAGTTCTATGAGGGAGAATCTCATCAAGGAGAAGCACGGCGGAGGATTGGCTGGACATTTTGGTCGTGATAAAACCCTTGGTTTGGTTAGTGAGAATTATTATTGGCCACAGTTGCAGCAAGATGTGAAGAAGTTTGTACAGAGTTGTAGAGTATGTCAGATGGCGAAAGGAGTGAAGCAGAATACAGGGTTGTATCAGCCGTTACCTGTACCAGAGAAGCCTTGGGAGGATATCAGCATGGACTTTGTTCTTGGTTTACCGAGGACACAGCGAGGACACGATTCAATTTTTGTGGTAGTTGATAGATTTTCAAAGATGGCACATTTTATTCCCTGCAAGAAGACTAATGATGCTGTTCATGTAGCAGAATTGTTTTTCAGAGAAGTAGTGAGACTTCATGGTTTGCCAAAGACCATAGTTTCAGATCGGGACACTAAGTTTGTTGGATATTTCTGGCGCACATTATGGAAGAAGTTGAAGACAGATTTGAAGTTCAGTTCATCACATCATCCACAGACTGATGGACAGACAGAGGTGGTGAATAGGAGTTTGGGAAATTTGCTGAGATGTTTGGTTGGAGATAAGCCAACAGGATGGGATTTGATTTTACCACAGGCAGAATTTGCATACAATAATTCTGTCAACAGGAGCACTGGTAAATCACCATTCCAGATTGTATATGGAAGTAGTCCAAGAAATGCATCTGAGTTGAGAAAGATAGATAAAGGAGAAATGAGTAGTGCTGAGGCTGAGGATTTTGCAGAACATTTGAAGAACATCCATGGGGAGGCGAGGAAGCATATTACCAAGATGAACGCACAGTATAAGGCTAAGGCTGATGAGAAAAGGAGGTATAAGGAATTTCAGGTTGGTGATGAAGTCCTGGTTCATTTGCGGAAGGAGCGGTTTCCAGTTGGTACATATAACAAGCTGAAAATGAAGAAGTTTGGGCCATGTAGGATACTGAAGAAACATGATTCAGGAAATGCATATGAGGTAGAATTACCTACTGAGCTAAATATTTCGCCAGTGTTTAACATTTCAGATCTGACAGAGTATCATGAAGGAGGTGTTGAAGATGAGATCACAACAGCACAGTGGAGTATTCCAGCAACTAGTTTAGACACTAAGGAGATCGAAGATATACTGGACAGTCGTGTTGGCAGAAGCACAAGGAACAGGACATATGAAGAATATCTGGTCAAGTGGAAAGGACGACCTGTTGAAGATTCATCATGGCTAACAATGGAGGAGGTTAACCGTCTTGGTTTTCCTCTGCACACCTGAGTCGTGACAGGGTCACTTCTCAAATTACCCCGGGTGTCTGATGCAGGAGCATCCTGGGTGTAAGAGCAATCTTGCATCACCCAAAAATATTTCTGTTTTTATATTCAATAAGGGCTATTTTAGTGCAGAGCTGCTATTTATGGAAAGTTACTATTTTTTTGGTAATTTTCGTATGTGCTCAGAATGATCTGATTTCTTTCTTGGAGGTTCACTTTGGTCATATAAGTCTGCCAGTGAAGTTTCATTTCCAGATCAAGTGTATATTGGAAGATATTGAAGATTTTCGGTATTGGCAGCAGGGTACAGAAACTTTGAACTCAGTTTTGAAGGCTTTAGAGGCCCCGGATGAGGTCAAAAATTTGGGTGACAGGCGCTTGCGCGAGTCAAGCCTGTAGAGCGCTTCGTGGCGTTTCCGAAATGGGGTTATAGTGGCCGAGCGGGTCAACTGGTGATGACTTATGGTCTTCGGAAGTTGGGCCACCTGAAATGGCGAAAAATAATTTTCTTCAAAATTTCTGTTCGGGTTTCAAAGGTTATCTTGAGCCGACTATGATGTAATGAAATGTAAAATAAAATAATTCTAAGTTTGGTCGGCCTTATTGGCTAAAATTCTGGAACCTTCCCAGGCGGTGGAAAATTGCCTATATAAGGAAGGCTGTATTATTGTCTTAGGCAGTTCAGAATAGTTCTGGGTAGTAGATCTGAGTAATAGTTCGAGGCTTTGTCCTACAGAATATTGTAAGGGAGTGCCCATGTGGCTTTGCATGTTGTAATTCTGAAAGTTTGTAATTCCACATTTGTGGAGATGATAAGAAGCCAATTTTCTGTTCTTGCATATTGTTGTCATTTCTCTATGTCTGTTATGTGTTTGTGGTATTAAGGGGAGCACCCTTCATCAAGTGGTATCAGAGCAGGTTTTCTTGAGTGTGTAAACAGATCGCCGGCTGTGAGGCAGTTTGCACCAGGACTGTGGTTAGGGTTTCAACGCGCATCGCGAAAATGCCTCCACGAAGAGAACGTGGCGGAAGACCTGGTGTTGTGACACCTGAGGTTAGAGAGTTGCAGAGACAAGTGCGAGCATTGCAAGAAGAGATTCGTAGAGGAATGAATCTTAATGTCAGAGACGAAAGTGAGGATGAAGCCGAAGAAGAATATCAAGAAGGAGAAGTTGAAATTGTGAACCAGGAGGAAGAAAGACTTTTTCGGGCGATTTCCAAGATTGGGAAAAGACCTAAGATTGAGGTTCCTACATTTTCTGGAAATCTTAACCCAGAAGAATTGATCGACTGGATCAACGAATGTGAGGAATATTTTGAGTATGAAGATGTTGAGGATCCTGATAGGGTCAAATTTGCGAAGGCCAGACTGAAAGGTCATGCGAAGATATGGTGGCAAGAGATTCAGTTGGAGCGAAATAGAAGGGGAAAGGAGAAAATCACGAGATGGGATCGGATGGTGGATAAATTGAAGCGACAGTTCATTCCTGTTGATTATGAGCTTGACCTACTGAAGAAAATGCAGAGTTTGAAGCAAGCAGGAAGATCTGTTCAGGAGTATACAGAGGAGTTCTATCGACTTCTCATCAGAACAGGCCACGCAGAAGCTGATAAGGAGAAAGTTGCCCGATACCTTAATGGGTTAAGGCCAAGCATTCAGGAGGAGCTGAATCTGGTTCGAATGAACAGTATTGAAGAGGCATACCAGTTTGCCCTAAAACTAGAAGAAAAGCTAAACAAGAAGTTTGAGAGCAGACAAAACGGAAGAGGTCGCGGTGGACGATCTGGTGGACGGTCATATGGTGGCCGAAATGAGGATCCGAAAAAGAAGGATGAGGCCAGTAGTAGTCAGAATCAGCGAGGAAATAATTCCAATCGCTTCCAGGATCAGAATAATAGAGATCAGAGAGGAAGAGGAAGAGGACAAGGATCTGGAAGAGGTGGCTTCCGTGGAACATGTTTTCACTGTGGAGAAGAAGGTCATAGGGCATTTGAATGTCCTCAGCGCCAAGGCAGAGCAGACAGGAGAAATGAAGGCCAGGCCAGAGTTGCACATGTAGATGAAGATGCCAGATCATCAAATTCTGAAGATGCTGAAAGAGGAGAAACGTTGATTAACAGAAGAGTCTTGTTGAGTGGTGAGAATGAACCTGAGCAAAGGAGGAGCCTGTTTCGCACCAGGTGCAAGTGTGAAGGTAAATGTTGTGATGTGATTATTGATAGTGGAAGCACTGACAATTTGGTGTCAGAAGAGATGGTGACAAAGTTGAAGCTCAAGAGACAGAAACACCCACATCCATATCGGATTGCCTGGGTACAGGATGACCACAAGGTCATGGTCAATGAACAATGCCTGGTGAAGTTCAAGATTGGCGGATACCAAGATGAGGTATTGTGTGATATCATATCTATGGATGCATGTCATATGTTGTTGGGTAGACCATGGCAGTTTGACAGATGTGCTGTACATGATGGTCGTGCGAATACCTATTCCCTGACAAAGGATGGAGTGCGACATAAGCTAAAACCATTGAAGGAGACTGAAGAAAAGGTATGTGGTAATGCAAGGATAACTTTTGTTGATGGAAGAAATTTCCTAGATGGTATGAGGCATGAGCATGTATGTTTTGCTTTAATTCCAAAACCTGGTAAAGAGGAAGTAGAAGATGTTCCTGTAGAAGTTGCAGATTTGTTGAATGAGTTTCAGGATATTGTATCCGATAACGTGCCTGATGGATTACCACCAGTCAGGAAGATCAGTCATCAGATGGACTTGATTCCAGGAGCGAGTTTGCCGAATAAGGCAGCACACAGAATGACACCTGCAGAAAGTGAGGAGTTGAACAGACAAGTACATGAACTGTTACAGAAAGGATTGATCCGTGAGAGTCTGAGTCCCTGTGCTGTACCAGCGGTATTAGCACCAAAGAAGAATGGAGAATGGAGGATGTGTACAGATTCTAGGGCAATAAACAAGATCACAATCAAGTACAGGTTTCCATTGCCACGAATGGATGATATTATGGACTGTTTGAGTGGAGCTGTGTATTTCTCAAAGATAGATCTGAAAAGTGGATATCATCAGATTCGGATCAGAGAAGGAGATGAATGGAAGACTGCCTTCAAGACAAAGGAAGGACTATATGAGTGGTTAGTCATGCCTTTTGGGCTAACCAATGCACCGAGCACTTTCATGCGGCTCATGAACGAGGTTCTGAAAGAATTTCTGGGTAAGTTTGTCATTGTTTACCTAGATGATATTTTGATCTTTAGTAAGACATTGGATGAGCATATGATGCATATTCGTATGGTATTTGAGAAGTTGAGAGAAGAAAAATTGCTGATTAATTTGAAGAAGTGCAGTTTTGTGAAGAAAGAGTTGGTGTATTTAGGGTTTGTAGTTTCAGCAGAAGGTCTAAAAATGGACCCAGAGAAAGTACAGGCTATCCTTGAATGGCCTACTCCAAGGAGTGCTACTGAGGTAAGATCTTTTCATGGTCTAGCTAGCTTTTACAGAAAGTTTATCAGAAATTTTAGTAGTATTTGTGGACCCTTGACTGAAACAATGAGAGGGGATAGAAAAGAGTTTAAGTGGACTAATGGGGCAGAAAAGAGTTTTCAATTATTGAAACAAAAAGTTACAGAACAACCTGTTTTAGCACTTCCAGATTTTAATAAGGTGTTTCAAGTAGATCGTGATACTAGTGGTACTGCAATAGGAGCTGTTATGAGCCAAGAAGGTAAACCTGTTGCTTATTTCAGTGAGAAGTTAAATGATGCCAAGAGGAAATATTCTGTTTATGATCAGGAATTTTATGCTATAGTTCAGGCATTAAAGAAGTGGAGACATTATCTGCTTCCTAAGGAGTTTGTTTTGTATACTGATCATCAAGCTTTGCAATATTTGAATAGTCAAGGAAAGTTGAACCAGAGACATTTGAAATGGGTTGAGTTTTTGCAGAGTTATACATTTGTTTTGAAACACAGGAGCGGAAAGTCTAATAGGGTTGCAGATGCTCTTAGCAGAAGGCAACTATTGCTGACAGAAATGCAGATTGAAGTGGTTGGGTTCAAGGAACTCAAGAATTTGTATCCAGAGGATCCTGATTTTGGTGAAGCTTGGAAAGCTTGTACAGAACCTGTTACTCTAGACAGGACGAAATGGTTGGATTTCATCATCCAGGATGATATGCTATTCAGAGGGAATCAGTTGTGCATTCCACGGAGTTCTATGAGGGAGAATCTCATCAAGGAGAAGCACGGCGGAGGATTGGCTGGACATTTTGGTCGTGATAAAACCCTTGGTTTGGTTAGTGAGAATTATTATTGGCCACAGTTGCAGCAAGATGTGAAGAAGTTTGTACAGAGTTGTAGAGTATGTCAGATGGCGAAAGGAGTGAAGCAGAATACAGGGTTGTATCAGCCGTTACCTGTACCAGAGAAGCCTTGGGAGGATATCAGCATGGACTTTGTTCTTGGTTTACCGAGGACACAGCGAGGACACGATTCAATTTTTGTGGTAGTTGATAGATTTTCAAAGATGGCACATTTTATTCCCTGCAAGAAGACTAATGATGCTGTTCATGTAGCAGAATTGTTTTTCAGAGAAGTAGTGAGACTTCATGGTTTGCCAAAGACCATAGTTTCAGATCGGGACACTAAGTTTGTTGGATATTTCTGGCGCACATTATGGAAGAAGTTGAAGACAGATTTGAAGTTCAGTTCATCACATCATCCACAGACTGATGGACAGACAGAGGTGGTGAATAGGAGTTTGGGAAATTTGCTGAGATGTTTGGTTGGAGATAAGCCAACAGGATGGGATTTGATTTTACCACAGGCAGAATTTGCATACAATAATTCTGTCAACAGGAGCACTGGTAAATCACCATTCCAGATTGTATATGGAAGTAGTCCAAGAAATGCATCTGAGTTGAGAAAGATAGATAAAGGAGAAATGAGTAGTGCTGAGGCTGAGGATTTTGCAGAACATTTGAAGAACATCCATGGGGAGGCGAGGAAGCATATTACCAAGATGAACGCACAGTATAAGGCTAAGGCTGATGAGAAAAGGAGGTATAAGGAATTTCAGGTTGGTGATGAAGTCCTGGTTCATTTGCGGAAGGAGCGGTTTCCAGTTGGTACATATAACAAGCTGAAAATGAAGAAGTTTGGGCCATGTAGGATACTGAAGAAACATGATTCAGGAAATGCATATGAGGTAGAATTACCTACTGAGCTAAATATTTCGCCAGTGTTTAACATTTCAGATCTGACAGAGTATCATGAAGGAGGTGTTGAAGATGAGATCACAACAGCACAGTGGAGTATTCCAGCAACTAGTTTAGACACTAAGGAGATCGAAGATATACTGGACAGTCGTGTTGGCAGAAGCACAAGGAACAGGACATATGAAGAATATCTGGTCAAGTGGAAAGGACGACCTGTTGAAGATTCATCATGGCTAACAATGGAGGAGGTTAACCGTCTTGGTTTTCCTCTGCACACCTGAGTCGTGACAGGGTCACTTCTCAAATTACCCCGGGTGTCTGATGCAGGAGCATCCTGGGTGTAAGAGCAATCTTGCATCACCCAAAAATATTTCTGTTTTTATATTCAATAAGGGCTATTTTAGTGCAGAGCTGCTATTTATGGAAAGTTACTATTTTTTTGGTAATTTTCGTATGTGCTCAGAATGATCTGATTTCTTTCTTGGAGGTTCACTTTGGTCATATAAGTCTGCCAGTGAAGTTTCATTTCCAGATCAAGTGTATATTGGAAGATATTGAAGATTTTCGGTATTGGCAGCAGGGTACAGAAACTTTGAACTCAGTTTTGAAGGCTTTAGAGGCCCCGGATGAGGTCAAAAATTTGGGTGACAGGCGCTTGCGCGAGTCAAGCCTGTAGAGCGCTTCGTGGCGTTTCCGAAATGGGGTTATAGTGGCCGAGCGGGTCAACTGGTGATGACTTATGGTCTTCGGAAGTTGGGCCACCTGAAATGGCGAAAAATAATTTTCTTCAAAATTTCTGTTCGGGTTTCAAAGGTTATCTTGAGCCGACTATGATGTAATGAAATGTAAAATAAAATAATTCTAAGTTTGGTCGGCCTTATTGGCTAAAATTCTGGAACCTTCCCAGGCGGTGGAAAATTGCCTATATAAGGAAGGCTGTATTATTGTCTTAGGCAGTTCAGAATAGTTCTGGGTAGTAGATCTGAGTAATAGTTCGAGGCTTTGTCCTACAGAATATTGTAAGGGAGTGCCCATGTGGCTTTGCATGTTGTAATTCTGAAAGTTTGTAATTCCACATTTGTGGAGATGATAAGAAGCCAATTTTCTGTTCTTGCATATTGTTGTCATTTCTCTATGTCTGTTATGTGTTTGTGGTATTAAGGGGAGCACCCTTCATCAAGTGGTATCAGAGCAGGTTTTCTTGAGTGTGTAAACAGATCGCCGGCTGTGAGGCAGTTTGCACCAGGACTGTGGTTAGGGTTTCAACGCGCATCGCGAAAATGCCTCCACGAAGAGAACGTGGCGGAAGACCTGGTGTTGTGACACCTGAGGTTAGAGAGTTGCAGAGACAAGTGCGAGCATTGCAAGAAGAGATTCGTAGAGGAATGAATCTTAATGTCAGAGATGAAAGTGAGGATGAAGCCGAAGAAGAATATCAAGAAGGAGAAGTTGAAATTGTGAACCAGGAGGAAGAAAGACTTTTTCGGGCGATTTCCAAGATTGGGAAAAGACCTAAGATTGAGGTTCCTACATTTTCTGGAAATCTTAACCCAGAAGAATTGATCGACTGGACCAACGAATGTGAGGAATATTTTGAGTATGAAGATGTTGAGGATCCTGATAGGGTCAAATTTGCGAAGGCCAGACTGAAAGGTCATGCGAAGATATGGTGGCAAGAGATTCAGTTGGAGCGAAATAGAAGGGGAAAGGAGAAAATCACGAGATGGGATCGGATGGTGGATAAATTGAAGCGACAGTTCATTCCTGTTGATTATGAGCTTGACCTACTGAAGAAAATGCAGAGTTTGAAGCAAGCAGGAAGATCTGTTCAGGAGTATACAGAGGAGTTCTATCGACTTCTCATCAGAACAGGCCACGCAGAAGCTGATAAGGAGAAAGTTGCCCGATACCTTAATGGGTTAAGGCCAAGCATTCAGGAGGAGCTGAATCTGGTTCGAATGAACAGTATTGAAGAGGCATACCAGTTTGCCCTAAAACTAGAAGAAAAGCTAAACAAGAAGTTTGAGAGCAGACAAAACGGAAGAGGTCGCGGTGGACGATCTGGTGGACGGTCATATGGTGGCCGAAATGAGGATCCGAAAAAGAAGGATGAGGCCAGTAGTAGTCAGAATCAGCGAGGAAATAATTCCAATCGCTTCCAGGATCAGAATAATAGAGATCAGAGAGGAAGAGGAAGAGGACAAGGATCTGGAAGAGGTGGCTTCCGTGGAACATGTTTTCACTGTGGAGAAGAAGGTCATAGGGCATTTGAATGTCCTCAGCGCCAAGGCAGAGCAGACAGGAGAAATGAAGGCCAGGCCAGAGTTGCACATGTAGATGAAGATGCCAGATCATCAAATTCTGAAGATGCTGAAAGAGGAGAAACGTTGATTAACAGAAGAGTCTTGTTGAGTGGTGAGAATGAACCTGAGCAAAGGAGGAGCCTGTTTCGCACCAGGTGCAAGTGTGAAGGTAAATGTTGTGATGTGATTATTGATAGTGGAAGCACTGACAATTTGGTGTCAGAAGAGATGGTGACAAAGTTGAAGCTCAAGAGACAGAAACACCCACATCCATATCGGATTGCCTGGGTACAGGATGACCACAAGGTCATGGTCAATGAACAATGCCTGGTGAAGTTCAAGATTGGCGGATACCAAGATGAGGTATTGTGTGATATCATATCTATGGATGCATGTCATATGTTGTTGGGTAGACCATGGCAGTTTGACAGATGTGCTGTACATGATGGTCGTGCGAATACCTATTCCCTGACAAAGGATGGAGTGCGACATAAGCTAAAACCATTGAAGGAGACTGAAGAAAAGGTATGTGGTAATGCAAGGATAACTTTTGTTGATGGAAGAAATTTCCTAGATGGTATGAGGCATGAGCATGTATGTTTTGCTTTAATTCCAAAACCTGGTAAAGAGGAAGTAGAAGATGTTCCTGTAGAAGTTGCAGATTTGTTGAATGAGTTTCAGGATATTGTATCCGATAACGTGCCTGATGGATTACCACCAGTCAGGAAGATCAGTCATCAGATGGACTTGATTCCAGGAGCGAGTTTGCCGAATAAGGCAGCACACAGAATGACACCTGCAGAAAGTGAGGAGTTGAACAGACAAGTACATGAACTGTTACAGAAAGGATTGATCCGTGAGAGTCTGAGTCCCTGTGCTGTACCAGCGGTATTAGCACCAAAGAAGAATGGAGAATGGAGGATGTGTACAGATTCTAGGGCAATAAACAAGATCACAATCAAGTACAGGTTTCCATTGCCACGAATGGATGATATTATGGACTGTTTGAGTGGAGCTGTGTATTTCTCAAAGATAGATCTGAAAAGTGGATATCATCAGATTCGGATCAGAGAAGGAGATGAATGGAAGACTGCCTTCAAGACAAAGGAAGGACTATATGAGTGGTTAGTCATGCCTTTTGGGCTAACCAATGCACCGAGCACTTTCATGCGGCTCATGAACGAGGTTCTGAAAGAATTTCTGGGTAAGTTTGTCATTGTTTACCTAGATGATATTTTGATCTTTAGTAAGACATTGGATGAGCATATGATGCATATTCGTATGGTATTTGAGAAGTTGAGAGAAGAAAAATTGCTGATTAATTTGAAGAAGTGCAGTTTTGTGAAGAAAGAGTTGGTGTATTTAGGGTTTGTAGTTTCAGCAGAAGGTCTAAAAATGGACCCAGAGAAAGTACAGGCTATCCTTGAATGGCCTACTCCAAGGAGTGCTACTGAGGTAAGATCTTTTCATGGTCTAGCTAGCTTTTACAGAAAGTTTATCAGAAATTTTAGTAGTATTTGTGGACCCTTGACTGAAACAATGAGAGGGGATAGAAAAGAGTTTAAGTGGACTAATGGGGCAGAAAAGAGTTTTCAATTATTGAAACAAAAAGTTACAGAACAACCTGTTTTAGCACTTCCAGATTTTAATAAGGTGTTTCAAGTAGATCGTGATACTAGTGGTACTGCAATAGGAGCTGTTATGAGCCAAGAAGGTAAACCTGTTGCTTATTTCAGTGAGAAGTTAAATGATGCCAAGAGGAAATATTCTGTTTATGATCAGGAATTTTATGCTATAGTTCAGGCATTAAAGAAGTGGAGACATTATCTGCTTCCTAAGGAGTTTGTTTTGTATACTGATCATCAAGCTTTGCAATATTTGAATAGTCAAGGAAAGTTGAACCAGAGACATTTGAAATGGGTTGAGTTTTTGCAGAGTTATACATTTGTTTTGAAACACAGGAGCGGAAAGTCTAATAGGGTTGCAGATGCTCTTAGCAGAAGGCAACTATTGCTGACAGAAATGCAGATTGAAGTGGTTGGGTTCAAGGAACTCAAGAATTTGTATCCAGAGGATCCTGATTTTGGTGAAGCTTGGAAAGCTTGTACAGAACCTGTTACTCTAGACAGGACGAAATGGTTGGATTTCATCATCCAGGATGATATGCTATTCAGAGGGAATCAGTTGTGCATTCCACGGAGTTCTATGAGGGAGAATCTCATCAAGGAGAAGCACGGCGGAGGATTGGCTGGACATTTTGGTCGTGATAAAACCCTTGGTTTGGTTAGTGAGAATTATTATTGGCCACAGTTGCAGCAAGATGTGAAGAAGTTTGTACAGAGTTGTAGAGTATGTCAGATGGCGAAAGGAGTGAAGCAGAATACAGGGTTGTATCAGCCGTTACCTGTACCAGAGAAGCCTTGGGAGGATATCAGCATGGACTTTGTTCTTGGTTTACCGAGGACACAGCGAGGACACGATTCAATTTTTGTGGTAGTTGATAGATTTTCAAAGATGGCACATTTTATTCCCTGCAAGAAGACTAATGATGCTGTTCATGTAGCAGAATTGTTTTTCAGAGAAGTAGTGAGACTTCATGGTTTGCCAAAGACCATAGTTTCAGATCGGGACACTAAGTTTGTTGGATATTTCTGGCGCACATTATGGAAGAAGTTGAAGACAGATTTGAAGTTCAGTTCATCACATCATCCACAGACTGATGGACAGACAGAGGTGGTGAATAGGAGTTTGGGAAATTTGCTGAGATGTTTGGTTGGAGATAAGCCAACAGGATGGGATTTGATTTTACCACAGGCAGAATTTGCATACAATAATTCTGTCAACAGGAGCACTGGTAAATCACCATTCCAGATTGTATATGGAAGTAGTCCAAGAAATGCATCTGAGTTGAGAAAGATAGATAAAGGAGAAATGAGTAGTGCTGAGGCTGAGGATTTTGCAGAACATTTGAAGAACATCCATGGGGAGGCGAGGAAGCATATTACCAAGATGAACGCACAGTATAAGGCTAAGGCTGATGAGAAAAGGAGGTATAAGGAATTTCAGGTTGGTGATGAAGTCCTGGTTCATTTGCGGAAGGAGCGGTTTCCAGTTGGTACATATAACAAGCTGAAAATGAAGAAGTTTGGGCCATGTAGGATACTGAAGAAACATGATTCAGGAAATGCATATGAGGTAGAATTACCTACTGAGCTAAATATTTCGCCAGTGTTTAACATTTCAGATCTGACAGAGTATCATGAAGGAGGTGTTGAAGATGAGATCACAACAGCACAGTGGAGTATTCCAGCAACTAGTTTAGACACTAAGGAGATCGAAGATATACTGGACAGTCGTGTTGGCAGAAGCACAAGGAACAGGACATATGAAGAATATCTGGTCAAGTGGAAAGGACGACCTGTTGAAGATTCATCATGGCTAACAATGGAGGAGGTTAACCGTCTTGGTTTTCCTCTGCACACCTGAGTCGTGACAGGGTCACTTCTCAAATTACCCCGGGTGTCTGATGCAGGAGCATCCTGGGTGTAAGAGCAATCTTGCATCACCCAAAAATATTTCTGTTTTTATATTCAATAAGGGCTATTTTAGTGCAGAGCTGCTATTTATGGAAAGTTACTATTTTTTTGGTAATTTTCGTATGTGCTCAGAATGATCTGATTTCTTTCTTGGAGGTTCACTTTGGTCATATAAGTCTGCCAGTGAAGTTTCATTTCCAGATCAAGTGTATATTGGAAGATATTGAAGATTTTCGGTATTGGCAGCAGGGTACAGAAACTTTGAACTCAGTTTTGAAGGCTTTAGAGGCCCCGGATGAGGTCAAAAATTTGGGTGACAGGCGCTTGCGCGAGTCAAGCCTGTAGAGCGCTTCGTGGCGTTTCCGAAATGGGGTTATAGTGGCCGAGCGGGTCAACTGGTGATGACTTATGGTCTTCGGAAGTTGGGCCACCTGAAATGGCGAAAAATAATTTTCTTCAAAATTTCTGTTCGGGTTTCAAAGGTTATCTTGAGCCGACTATGATGTAATGAAATGTAAAATAAAATAATTCTAAGTTTGGTCGGCCTTATTGGCTAAAATTCTGGAACCTTCCCAGGCGGTGGAAAATTGCCTATATAAGGAAGGCTGTATTATTGTCTTAGGCAGTTCAGAATAGTTCTGGGTAGTAGATCTGAGTAATAGTTCGAGGCTTTGTCCTACAGAATATTGTAAGGGAGTGCCCATGTGGCTTTGCATGTTGTAATTCTGAAAGTTTGTAATTCCACATTTGTGGAGATGATAAGAAGCCAATTTTCTGTTCTTGCATATTGTTGTCATTTCTCTATGTCTGTTATGTGTTTGTGGTATTAAGGGGAGCACCCTTCATCAAGTGGTATCAGAGCAGGTTTTCTTGAGTGTGTAAACAGATCGCCGGCTGTGAGGCAGTTTGCACCAGGACTGTGGTTAGGGTTTCAACGCGCATCGCGAAAATGCCTCCACGAAGAGAACGTGGCGGAAGACCTGGTGTTGTGACACCTGAGGTTAGAGAGTTGCAGAGACAAGTGCGAGCATTGCAAGAAGAGATTCGTAGAGGAATGAATCTTAATGTCAGAGACGAAAGTGAGGATGAAGCCGAAGAAGAATATCAAGAAGGAGAAGTTGAAATTGTGAACCAGGAGGAAGAAAGACTTTTTCGGGCGATTTCCAAGATTGGGAAAAGACCTAAGATTGAGGTTCCTACATTTTCTGGAAATCTTAACCCAGAAGAATTGATCGACTGGATCAACGAATGTGAGGAATATTTTGAGTATGAAGATGTTGAGGATCCTGATAGGGTCAAATTTGCGAAGGCCAGACTGAAAGGTCATGCGAAGATATGGTGGCAAGAGATTCAGTTGGAGCGAAATAGAAGGGGAAAGGAGAAAATCACGAGATGGGATCGGATGGTGGATAAATTGAAGCGACAGTTCATTCCTGTTGATTATGAGCTTGACCTACTGAAGAAAATGCAGAGTTTGAAGCAAGCAGGAAGATCTGTTCAGGAGTATACAGAGGAGTTCTATCGACTTCTCATCAGAACAGGCCACGCAGAAGCTGATAAGGAGAAAGTTGCCCGATACCTTAATGGGTTAAGGCCAAGCATTCAGGAGGAGCTGAATCTGGTTCGAATGAACAGTATTGAAGAGGCATACCAGTTTGCCCTAAAACTAGAAGAAAAGCTAAACAAGAAGTTTGAGAGCAGACAAAACGGAAGAGGTCGCGGTGGACGATCTGGTGGACGGTCATATGGTGGCCGAAATGAGGATCCGAAAAAGAAGGATGAGGCCAGTAGTAGTCAGAATCAGCGAGGAAATAATTCCAATCGCTTCCAGGATCAGAATAATAGAGATCAGAGAGGAAGAGGAAGAGGACAAGGATCTGGAAGAGGTGGCTTCCGTGGAACATGTTTTCACTGTGGAGAAGAAGGTCATAGGGCATTTGAATGTCCTCAGCGCCAAGGCAGAGCAGACAGGAGAAATGAAGGCCAGGCCAGAGTTGCACATGTAGATGAAGATGCCAGATCATCAAATTCTGAAGATGCTGAAAGAGGAGAAACGTTGATTAACAGAAGAGTCTTGTTGAGTGGTGAGAATGAACCTGAGCAAAGGAGGAGCCTGTTTCGCACCAGGTGCAAGTGTGAAGGTAAATGTTGTGATGTGATTATTGATAGTGGAAGCACTGACAATTTGGTGTCAGAAGAGATGGTGACAAAGTTGAAGCTCAAGAGACAGAAACACCCACATCCATATCGGATTGCCTGGGTACAGGATGACCACAAGGTCATGGTCAATGAACAATGCCTGGTGAAGTTCAAGATTGGCGGATACCAAGATGAGGTATTGTGTGATATCATATCTATGGATGCATGTCATATGTTGTTGGGTAGACCATGGCAGTTTGACAGATGTGCTGTACATGATGGTCGTGCGAATACCTATTCCCTGACAAAGGATGGAGTGCGACATAAGCTAAAACCATTGAAGGAGACTGAAGAAAAGGTATGTGGTAATGCAAGGATAACTTTTGTTGATGGAAGAAATTTCCTAGATGGTATGAGGCATGAGCATGTATGTTTTGCTTTAATTCCAAAACCTGGTAAAGAGGAAGTAGAAGATGTTCCTGTAGAAGTTGCAGATTTGTTGAATGAGTTTCAGGATATTGTATCCGATAACGTGCCTGATGGATTACCACCAGTCAGGAAGATCAGTCATCAGATGGACTTGATTCCAGGAGCGAGTTTGCCGAATAAGGCAGCACACAGAATGACACCTGCAGAAAGTGAGGAGTTGAACAGACAAGTACATGAACTGTTACAGAAAGGATTGATCCGTGAGAGTCTGAGTCCCTGTGCTGTACCAGCGGTATTAGCACCAAAGAAGAATGGAGAATGGAGGATGTGTACAGATTCTAGGGCAATAAACAAGATCACAATCAAGTACAGGTTTCCATTGCCACGAATGGATGATATTATGGACTGTTTGAGTGGAGCTGTGTATTTCTCAAAGATAGATCTGAAAAGTGGATATCATCAGATTCGGATCAGAGAAGGAGATGAATGGAAGACTGCCTTCAAGACAAAGGAAGGACTATATGAGTGGTTAGTCATGCCTTTTGGGCTAACCAATGCACCGAGCACTTTCATGCGGCTCATGAACGAGGTTCTGAAAGAATTTCTGGGTAAGTTTGTCATTGTTTACCTAGATGATATTTTGATCTTTAGTAAGACATTGGATGAGCATATGATGCATATTCGTATGGTATTTGAGAAGTTGAGAGAAGAAAAATTGCTGATTAATTTGAAGAAGTGCAGTTTTGTGAAGAAAGAGTTGGTGTATTTAGGGTTTGTAGTTTCAGCAGAAGGTCTAAAAATGGACCCAGAGAAAGTACAGGCTATCCTTGAATGGCCTACTCCAAGGAGTGCTACTGAGGTAAGATCTTTTCATGGTCTAGCTAGCTTTTACAGAAAGTTTATCAGAAATTTTAGTAGTATTTGTGGACCCTTGACTGAAACAATGAGAGGGGATAGAAAAGAGTTTAAGTGGACTAATGGGGCAGAAAAGAGTTTTCAATTATTGAAACAAAAAGTTACAGAACAACCTGTTTTAGCACTTCCAGATTTTAATAAGGTGTTTCAAGTAGATCGTGATACTAGTGGTACTGCAATAGGAGCTGTTATGAGCCAAGAAGGTAAACCTGTTGCTTATTTCAGTGAGAAGTTAAATGATGCCAAGAGGAAATATTCTGTTTATGATCAGGAATTTTATGCTATAGTTCAGGCATTAAAGAAGTGGAGACATTATCTGCTTCCTAAGGAGTTTGTTTTGTATACTGATCATCAAGCTTTGCAATATTTGAATAGTCAAGGAAAGTTGAACCAGAGACATTTGAAATGGGTTGAGTTTTTGCAGAGTTATACATTTGTTTTGAAACACAGGAGCGGAAAGTCTAATAGGGTTGCAGATGCTCTTAGCAGAAGGCAACTATTGCTGACAGAAATGCAGATTGAAGTGGTTGGGTTCAAGGAACTCAAGAATTTGTATCCAGAGGATCCTGATTTTGGTGAAGCTTGGAAAGCTTGTACAGAACCTGTTACTCTAGACAGGACGAAATGGTTGGATTTCATCATCCAGGATGATATGCTATTCAGAGGGAATCAGTTGTGCATTCCACGGAGTTCTATGAGGGAGAATCTCATCAAGGAGAAGCACGGCGGAGGATTGGCTGGACATTTTGGTCGTGATAAAACCCTTGGTTTGGTTAGTGAGAATTATTATTGGCCACAGTTGCAGCAAGATGTGAAGAAGTTTGTACAGAGTTGTAGAGTATGTCAGATGGCGAAAGGAGTGAAGCAGAATACAGGGTTGTATCAGCCGTTACCTGTACCAGAGAAGCCTTGGGAGGATATCAGCATGGACTTTGTTCTTGGTTTACCGAGGACACAGCGAGGACACGATTCAATTTTTGTGGTAGTTGATAGATTTTCAAAGATGGCACATTTTATTCCCTGCAAGAAGACTAATGATGCTGTTCATGTAGCAGAATTGTTTTTCAGAGAAGTAGTGAGACTTCATGGTTTGCCAAAGACCATAGTTTCAGATCGGGACACTAAGTTTGTTGGATATTTCTGGCGCACATTATGGAAGAAGTTGAAGACAGATTTGAAGTTCAGTTCATCACATCATCCACAGACTGATGGACAGACAGAGGTGGTGAATAGGAGTTTGGGAAATTTGCTGAGATGTTTGGTTGGAGATAAGCCAACAGGATGGGATTTGATTTTACCACAGGCAGAATTTGCATACAATAATTCTGTCAACAGGAGCACTGGTAAATCACCATTCCAGATTGTATATGGAAGTAGTCCAAGAAATGCATCTGAGTTGAGAAAGATAGATAAAGGAGAAATGAGTAGTGCTGAGGCTGAGGATTTTGCAGAACATTTGAAGAACATCCATGGGGAGGCGAGGAAGCATATTACCAAGATGAACGCACAGTATAAGGCTAAGGCTGATGAGAAAAGGAGGTATAAAGAATTTCAGGTTGGTGATGAAGTCCTGGTTCATTTGCGGAAGGAGCGGTTTCCAGTTGGTACATATAACAAGCTGAAAATGAAGAAGTTTGGGCCATGTAGGATACTGAAGAAACATGATTCAGGAAATGCATATGAGGTAGAATTACCTACTGAGCTAAATATTTCGCCAGTGTTTAACATTTCAGATCTGACAGAGTATCATGAAGGAGGTGTTGAAGATGAGATCACAACAGCACAGTGGAGTATTCCAGCAACTAGTTTAGACACTAAGGAGATCGAAGATATACTGGACAGTCGTGTTGGCAGAAGCACAAGGAACAGGACATATGAAGAATATCTGGTCAAGTGGAAAGGACGACCTGTTGAAGATTCATCATGGCTAACAATGGAGGAGGTTAACCGTCTTGGTTTTCCTCTGCACACCTGAGTCGTGACAGGGTCACTTCTCAAATTACCCCGGGTGTCTGATGCAGGAGCATCCTGGGTGTAAGAGCAATCTTGCATCACCCAAAAATATTTCTGTTTTTATATTCAATAAGGGCTATTTTAGTGCAGAGCTGCTATTTATGGAAAGTTACTATTTTTTTGGTAATTTTCGTATGTGCTCAGAATGATCTGATTTCTTTCTTGGAGGTTCACTTTGGTCATATAAGTCTGCCAGTGAAGTTTCATTTCCAGATCAAGTGTATATTGGAAGATATTGAAGATTTTCGGTATTGGCAGCAGGGTACAGAAACTTTGAACTCAGTTTTGAAGGCTTTAGAGGCCCCGGATGAGGTCAAAAATTTGGGTGACAGGCGCTTGCGCGAGTCAAGCCTGTAGAGCGCTTCGTGGCGTTTCCGAAATGGGGTTATAGTGGCCGAGCGGGTCAACTGGTGATGACTTATGGTCTTCGGAAGTTGGGCCACCTGAAATGGCGAAAAATAATTTTCTTCAAAATTTCTGTTCGGGTTTCAAAGGTTATCTTGAGCCGACTATGATGTAATGAAATGTAAAATAAAATAATTCTAAGTTTGGTCGGCCTTATTGGCTAAAATTCTGGAACCTTCCCAGGCGGTGGAAAATTGCCTATATAAGGAAGGCTGTATTATTGTCTTAGGCAGTTCAGAATAGTTCTGGGTAGTAGATCTGAGTAATAGTTCGAGGCTTTGTCCTACAGAATATTGTAAGGGAGTGCCCATGTGGCTTTGCATGTTGTAATTCTGAAAGTTTGTAATTCCACATTTGTGGAGATGATAAGAAGCCAATTTTCTGTTCTTGCATATTGTTGTCATTTCTCTATGTCTGTTATGTGTTTGTGGTATTAAGGGGAGCACCCTTCATCAAGTGGTATCAGAGCAGGTTTTCTTGAGTGTGTAAACAGATCGCCGGCTGTGAGGCAGTTTGCACCAGGACTGTGGTTAGGGTTTCAACGCGCATCGCGAAAATGCCTCCACGAAGAGAACGTGGCGGAAGACCTGGTGTTGTGACACCTGAGGTTAGAGAGTTGCAGAGACAAGTGCGAGCATTGCAAGAAGAGATTCGTAGAGGAATGAATCTTAATGTCAGAGACGAAAGTGAGGATGAAGCCGAAGAAGAATATCAAGAAGGAGAAGTTGAAATTGTGAACCAGGAGGAAGAAAGACTTTTTCGGGCGATTTCCAAGATTGGGAAAAGACCTAAGATTGAGGTTCCTACATTTTCTGGAAATCTTAACCCAGAAGAATTGATCGACTGGATCAACGAATGTGAGGAATATTTTGAGTATGAAGATGTTGAGGATCCTGATAGGGTCAAATTTGCGAAGGCCAGACTGAAAGGTCATGCGAAGATATGGTGGCAAGAGATTCAGTTGGAGCGAAATAGAAGGGGAAAGGAGAAAATCACGAGATGGGATCGGATGGTGGATAAATTGAAGCGACAGTTCATTCCTGTTGATTATGAGCTTGACCTACTGAAGAAAATGCAGAGTTTGAAGCAAGCAGGAAGATCTGTTCAGGAGTATACAGAGGAGTTCTATCGACTTCTCATCAGAACAGGCCACGCAGAAGCTGATAAGGAGAAAGTTGCCCGATACCTTAATGGGTTAAGGCCAAGCATTCAGGAGGAGCTGAATCTGGTTCGAATGAACAGTATTGAAGAGGCATACCAGTTTGCCCTAAAACTAGAAGAAAAGCTAAACAAGAAGTTTGAGAGCAGACAAAACGGAAGAGGTCGCGGTGGACGATCTGGTGGACGGTCATATGGTGGCCGAAATGAGGATCCGAAAAAGAAGGATGAGGCCAGTAGTAGTCAGAATCAGCGAGGAAATAATTCCAATCGCTTCCAGGATCAGAATAATAGAGATCAGAGAGGAAGAGGAAGAGGACAAGGATCTGGAAGAGGTGGCTTCCGTGGAACATGTTTTCACTGTGGAGAAGAAGGTCATAGGGCATTTGAATGTCCTCAGCGCCAAGGCAGAGCAGACAGGAGAAATGAAGGCCAGGCCAGAGTTGCACATGTAGATGAAGATGCCAGATCATCAAATTCTGAAGATGCTGAAAGAGGAGAAACGTTGATTAACAGAAGAGTCTTGTTGAGTGGTGAGAATGAACCTGAGCAAAGGAGGAGCCTGTTTCGCACCAGGTGCAAGTGTGAAGGTAAATGTTGTGATGTGATTATTGATAGTGGAAGCACTGACAATTTGGTGTCAGAAGAGATGGTGACAAAGTTGAAGCTCAAGAGACAGAAACACCCACATCCATATCGGATTGCCTGGGTACAGGATGACCACAAGGTCATGGTCAATGAACAATGCCTGGTGAAGTTCAAGATTGGCGGATACCAAGATGAGGTATTGTGTGATATCATATCTATGGATGCATGTCATATGTTGTTGGGTAGACCATGGCAGTTTGACAGATGTGCTGTACATGATGGTCGTGCGAATACCTATTCCCTGACAAAGGATGGAGTGCGACATAAGCTAAAACCATTGAAGGAGACTGAAGAAAAGGTATGTGGTAATGCAAGGATAACTTTTGTTGATGGAAGAAATTTCCTAGATGGTATGAGGCATGAGCATGTATGTTTTGCTTTAATTCCAAAACCTGGTAAAGAGGAAGTAGAAGATGTTCCTGTAGAAGTTGCAGATTTGTTGAATGAGTTTCAGGATATTGTATCCGATAACGTGCCTGATGGATTACCACCAGTCAGGAAGATCAGTCATCAGATGGACTTGATTCCAGGAGCGAGTTTGCCGAATAAGGCAGCACACAGAATGACACCTGCAGAAAGTGAGGAGTTGAACAGACAAGTACATGAACTGTTACAGAAAGGATTGATCCGTGAGAGTCTGAGTCCCTGTGCTGTACCAGCAGTATTAGCACCAAAGAAGAATGGAGAATGGAGGATGTGTACAGATTCTAGGGCAATAAACAAGATCACAATCAAGTACAGGTTTCCATTGCCACGAATGGATGATATTATGGACTGTTTGAGTGGAGCTGTGTATTTCTCAAAGATAGATCTGAAAAGTGGATATCATCAGATTCGAATCAGAGAAGGAGATGAATGGAAGACTGCCTTCAAGACAAAGGAAGGACTATATGAGTGGTTAGTCATGCCTTTTGGGCTAACCAATGCACCGAGCACTTTCATGCGGCTCATGAACGAGGTTCTGAAAGAATTTCTGGGTAAGTTTGTCATTGTTTACCTAGATGATATTTTGATCTTTAGTAAGACATTGGATGAGCATATGATGCATATTCGTATGGTATTTGAGAAGTTGAGAGAAGAAAAATTGCTGATTAATTTGAAGAAGTGCAGTTTTGTGAAGAAAGAGTTGGTGTATTTAGGGTTTGTAGTTTCAGCAGAAGGTCTAAAAATGGACCCAGAGAAAGTACAGGCTATCCTTGAATGGCCTACTCCAAGGAGTGCTACTGAGGTAAGATCTTTTCATGGTCTAGCTAGCTTTTACAGAAAGTTTATCAGAAATTTTAGTAGTATTTGTGGACCCTTGACTGAAACAATGAGAGGGGATAGAAAAGAGTTTAAGTGGACTAATGGGGCAGAAAAGAGTTTTCAATTATTGAAACAAAAAGTTACAGAACAACCTGTTTTAGCACTTCCAGATTTTAATAAGGTGTTTCAAGTAGATCGTGATACTAGTGGTACTGCAATAGGAGCTGTTATGAGCCAAGAAGGTAAACCTGTTGCTTATTTCAGTGAGAAGTTAAATGATGCCAAGAGGAAATATTCTGTTTATGATCAGGAATTTTATGCTATAGTTCAAGCATTAAAGAAGTGGAGACATTATCTGCTTCCTAAGGAGTTTGTTTTGTATACTGATCATCAAGCTTTGCAATATTTGAATAGTCAAGGAAAGTTGAACCAGAGACATTTGAAATGGGTTGAGTTTTTGCAGAGTTATACATTTGTTTTGAAACACAGGAGCGGAAAGTCTAATAGGGTTGCAGATGCTCTTAGCAGAAGGCAACTATTGCTGACAGAAATGCAGATTGAAGTGGTTGGGTTCAAGGAACTCAAGAATTTGTATCCAGAGGATCCTGATTTTGGTGAAGCTTGGAAAGCTTGTACAGAACCTGTTACTCTAGACAGGACGAAATGGTTGGATTTCATCATCCAGGATGATATGCTATTCAGAGGGAATCAGTTGTGCATTCCACGGAGTTCTATGAGGGAGAATCTCATCAAGGAGAAGCACGGCGGAGGATTGGCTGGACATTTTGGTCGTGATAAAACCCTTGGTTTGGTTAGTGAGAATTATTATTGGCCACAGTTGCAGCAAGATGTGAAGAAGTTTGTACAGAGTTGTAGAGTATGTCAGATGGCGAAAGGAGTGAAGCAGAATACAGGGTTGTATCAGCCGTTACCTGTACCAGAGAAGCCTTGGGAGGATATCAGCATGGACTTTGTTCTTGGTTTACCGAGGACACAGCGAGGACACGATTCAATTTTTGTGGTAGTTGATAGATTTTCAAAGATGGCACATTTTATTCCCTGCAAGAAGACTAATGATGCTGTTCATGTAGCAGAATTGTTTTTCAGAGAAGTAGTGAGACTTCATGGTTTGCCAAAGACCATAGTTTCAGATCGGGACACTAAGTTTGTTGGATATTTCTGGCGCACATTATGGAAGAAGTTGAAGACAGATTTGAAGTTCAGTTCATCACATCATCCACAGACTGATGGACAGATAGAGGTGGTGAATAGGAGTTTGGGAAATTTGCTGAGATGTTTGGTTGGAGATAAGCCAACAGGATGGGATTTGATTTTACCACAGGCAGAATTTGCATACAATAATTCTGTCAACAGGAGCACTGGTAAATCACCATTCCAGATTGTATATGGAAGTAGTCCAAGAAATGCATCTGAGTTGAGAAAGATAGATAAAGGAGAAATGAGTAGTGCTGAAGCTGAGGATTTTGCAGAACATTTGAAGAACATCCATGGGGAGGCGAGGAAGCATATTACCAAGATGAACGCACAGTATAAGGCTAAGGCTGATGAGAAAAGGAGGTATAAGGAATTTCAGGTTGGTGATGAAGTCCTGGTTCATTTGCGGAAGGAGCGGTTTCCAGTTGGTACATATAACAAGCTGAAAATGAAGAAGTTTGGGCCATGTAGGATACTGAAGAAACATGATTCAGGAAATGCATATGAGGTAGAATTACCTACTGAGCTAAATATTTCGCCAGTGTTTAACATTTCAGATCTGACAGAGTATCATGAAGGAGGTGTTGAAGATGAGATCACAACAGCACAGTGGAGTATTCCAGCAACTAGTTTAGACACTAAGGAGATCGAAGATATACTGGACAGTCGTGTTGGCAGAAGCACAAGGAACAGGACATATGAAGAATATCTGGTCAAGTGGAAAGGACGACCTGTTGAAGATTCATCATGGCTAACAATGGAGGAGGTTAACCGTCTTGGTTTTCCTCTGCACACCTGAGTCGTAACAGGGTCACTTCTCAAATTACCCCGGGTGTCTGATGCAGGAGCATCCTGGGTGTAAGAGCAATCTTGCATCACCCAAAAATATTTCTGTTTTTATATTCAATAAGGGCTATTTTAGTGCAGAGCTGCTATTTATGGAAAGTTACTATTTTTTTGGTAATTTTCGTATGTGCTCAGAATGATCTGATTTCTTTCTTGGAGGTTCACTTTGGTCATATAAGTCTGCCAGTGAAGTTTCATTTCCAGATCAAGTGTATATTGGAAGATATTGAAGATTTTCGGTATTGGCAGCAGGGTACAGAAACTTTGAACTCAGTTTTGAAGGCTTTAGAGGCCCCGGATGAGGTCAAAAATTTGGGTGACAGGCGCTTGCGCGAGTCAAGCCTGTAGAGCGCTTCGTGGCGTTTCCGAAATGGGGTTATAGTGGCCGAGCGGGTCAACTGGTGATGACTTATGGTCTTCGGAAGTTGGGCCACCTGAAATGGCGAAAAATAATTTTCTTCAAAATTTCTGTTCGGGTTTCAAAGGTTATCTTGAGCCGACTATGATGTAATGAAATGTAAAATAAAATAATTCTAAGTTTGGTCGGCCTTATTGGCTAAAATTCTGGAACCTTCCCAGGCGGTGGAAAATTGCCTATATAAGGAAGGCTGTATTATTGTCTTAGGCAGTTCAGAATAGTTCTGGGTAGTAGATCTGAGTAATAGTTCGAGGCTTTGTCCTACAGAATATTGTAAGGGAGTGCCCATGTGGCTTTGCATGTTGTAATTCTGAAAGTTTGTAATTCCACATTTGTGGAGATGATAAGAAGCCAATTTTCTGTTCTTGCATATTGTTGTCATTTCTCTATGTCTGTTATGTGTTTGTGGTATTAAGGGGAGCACCCTTCATCAAGTGGTATCAGAGCAGGTTTTCTTGAGTGTGTAAACAGATCGCCGGCTGTGAGGCAGTTTGCACCAGGACTGTGGTTAGGGTTTCAACGCGCATCGCGAAAATGCCTCCACGAAGAGAACGTGGCGGAAGACCTGGTGTTGTGACACCTGAGGTTAGAGAGTTGCAGAGACAAGTGCGAGCATTGCAAGAAGAGATTCGTAGAGGAATGAATCTTAATGTCAGAGACGAAAGTGAGGATGAAGCCGAAGAAGAATATCAAGAAGGAGAAGTTGAAATTGTGAACCAGGAGGAAGAAAGACTTTTTCGGGCGATTTCCAAGATTGGGAAAAGACCTAAGATTGAGGTTCCTACATTTTCTGGAAATCTTAACCCAGAAGAATTGATCGACTGGATCAACGAATGTGAGGAATATTTTGAGTATGAAGATGTTGAGGATCCTGATAGGGTCAAATTTGCGAAGGCCAGACTGAAAGGTCATGCGAAGATATGGTGGCAAGAGATTCAGTTGGAGCGAAATAGAAGGGGAAAGGAGAAAATCACGAGATGGGATCGGATGGTGGATAAATTGAAGCGACAGTTCATTCCTGTTGATTATGAGCTTGACCTACTGAAGAAAATGCAGAGTTTGAAGCAAGCAGGAAGATCTGTTCAGGAGTATACAGAGGAGTTCTATCGACTTCTCATCAGAACAGGCCACGCAGAAGCTGATAAGGAGAAAGTTGCCCGATACCTTAATGGGTTAAGGCCAAGCATTCAGGAGGAGCTGAATCTGGTTCGAATGAACAGTATTGAAGAGGCATACCAGTTTGCCCTAAAACTAGAAGAAAAGCTAAACAAGAAGTTTGAGAGCAGACAAAACGGAAGAGGTCGCGGTGGACGATCTGGTGGACGGTCATATGGTGGCCGAAATGAGGATCCGAAAAAGAAGGATGAGGCCAGTAGTAGTCAGAATCAGCGAGGAAATAATTCCAATCGCTTCCAGGATCAGAATAATAGAGATCAGAGAGGAAGAGGAAGAGGACAAGGATCTGGAAGAGGTGGCTTCCGTGGAACATGTTTTCACTGTGGAGAAGAAGGTCATAGGGCATTTGAATGTCCTCAGCGCCAAGGCAGAGCAGACAGGAGAAATGAAGGCCAGGCCAGAGTTGCACATGTAGATGAAGATGCCAGATCATCAAATTCTGAAGATGCTGAAAGAGGAGAAACGTTGATTAACAGAAGAGTCTTGTTGAGTGGTGAGAATGAACCTGAGCAAAGGAGGAGCCTGTTTCGCACCAGGTGCAAGTGTGAAGGTAAATGTTGTGATGTGATTATTGATAGTGGAAGCACTGACAATTTGGTGTCAGAAGAGATGGTGACAAAGTTGAAGCTCAAGAGACAGAAACACCCACATCCATATCGGATTGCCTGGGTACAGGATGACCACAAGGTCATGGTCAATGAACAATGCCTGGTGAAGTTCAAGATTGGCGGATACCAAGATGAGGTATTGTGTGATATCATATCTATGGATGCATGTCATATGTTGTTGGGTAGACCATGGCAGTTTGACAGATGTGCTGTACATGATGGTCGTGCGAATACCTATTCCCTGACAAAGGATGGAGTGCGACATAAGCTAAAACCATTGAAGGAGACTGAAGAAAAGGTATGTGGTAATGCAAGGATAACTTTTGTTGATGGAAGAAATTTCCTAGATGGTATGAGGCATGAGCATGTATGTTTTGCTTTAATTCCAAAACCTGGTAAAGAGGAAGTAGAAGATGTTCCTGTAGAAGTTGCAGATTTGTTGAATGAGTTTCAGGATATTGTATCTGATAACGTGCCTGATGGATTACCACCAGTCAGGAAGATCAGTCATCAGATGGACTTGATTCCAGGAGCGAGTTTGCCGAATAAGGCAGCACACAGAATGACACCTGCAGAAAGTGAGGAGTTGAACAGACAAGTACATGAACTGTTACAGAAAGGATTGATCCGTGAGAGTCTGAGTCCCTGTGCTGTACCAGCGGTATTAGCACCAAAGAAGAATGGAGAATGGAGGATGTGTACAGATTCTAGGGCAATAAACAAGATCACAATCAAGTACAGGTTTCCATTGCCACGAATGGATGATATTATGGACTGTTTGAGTGGAGCTGTGTATTTCTCAAAGATAGATCTGAAAAGTGGATATCATCAGATTCGGATCAGAGAAGGAGATGAATGGAAGACTGCCTTCAAGACAAAGGAAGGACTATATGAGTGGTTAGTCATGCCTTTTGGGCTAACCAATGCACCGAGCACTTTCATGCGGCTCATGAACGAGGTTCTGAAAGAATTTCTGGGTAAGTTTGTCATTGTTTACCTAGATGATATTTTGATCTTTAGTAAGACATTGGATGAGCATATGATGCATATTCGTATGGTATTTGAGAAGTTGAGAGAAGAAAAATTGCTGATTAATTTGAAGAAGTGCAGTTTTGTGAAGAAAGAGTTGGTGTATTTAGGGTTTGTAGTTTCAGCAGAAGGTCTAAAAATGGACCCAGAGAAAGTACAGGCTATCCTTGAATGGCCTACTCCAAGGAGTGCTACTGAGGTAAGATCTTTTCATGGTCTAGCTAGCTTTTACAGAAAGTTTATCAGAAATTTTAGTAGTATTTGTGGACCCTTGACTGAAACAATGAGAGGGGATAGAAAAGAGTTTAAGTGGACTAATGGGGCAGAAAAGAGTTTTCAATTATTGAAACAAAAAGTTACAGAACAACCTGTTTTAGCACTTCCAGATTTTAATAAGGTGTTTCAAGTAGATCGTGATACTAGTGGTACTGCAATAGGAGCTGTTATGAGCCAAGAAGGTAAACCTGTTGCTTATTTCAGTGAGAAGTTAAATGATGCCAAGAGGAAATATTCTGTTTATGATCAGGAATTTTATGCTATAGTTCAGGCATTAAAGAAGTGGAGACATTATCTGCTTCCTAAGGAGTTTGTTTTGTATACTGATCATCAAGCTTTGCAATATTTGAATAGTCAAGGAAAGTTGAACCAGAGACATTTGAAATGGGTTGAGTTTTTGCAGAGTTATACATTTGTTTTGAAACACAGGAGCGGAAAGTCTAATAGGGTTGCAGATGCTCTTAGCAGAAGGCAACTATTGCTGACAGAAATGCAGATTGAAGTGGTTGGGTTCAAGGAACTCAAGAATTTGTATCCAGAGGATCCTGATTTTGGTGAAGCTTGGAAAGCTTGTACAGAACCTGTTACTCTAGACAGGACGAAATGGTTGGATTTCATCATCCAGGATGATATGCTATTCAGAGGGAATCAGTTGTGCATTCCACGGAGTTCTATGAGGGAGAATCTCATCAAGGAGAAGCACGGCGGAGGATTGGCTGGACATTTTGGTCGTGATAAAACCCTTGGTTTGGTTAGTGAGAATTATTATTGGCCACAGTTGCAGCAAGATGTGAAGAAGTTTGTACAGAGTTGTAGAGTATGTCAGATGGCGAAAGGAGTGAAGCAGAATACAGGGTTGTATCAGCCGTTACCTGTACCAGAGAAGCCTTGGGAGGATATCAGCATGGACTTTGTTCTTGGTTTACCGAGGACACAGCGAGGACACGATTCAATTTTTGTGGTAGTTGATAGATTTTCAAAGATGGCACATTTTATTCCCTGCAAGAAGACTAATGATGCTGTTCATGTAGCAGAATTGTTTTTCAGAGAAGTAGTGAGACTTCATGGTTTGCCAAAGACCATAGTTTCAGATCGGGACACTAAGTTTGTTGGATATTTCTGGCGCACATTATGGAAGAAGTTGAAGACAGATTTGAAGTTCAGTTCATCACATCATCCACAGACTGATGGACAGACAGAGGTGGTGAATAGGAGTTTGGGAAATTTGCTGAGATGTTTGGTTGGAGATAAGCCAACAGGATGGGATTTGATTTTACCACAGGCAGAATTTGCATACAATAATTCTGTCAACAGGAGCACTGGTAAATCACCATTCCAGATTGTATATGGAAGTAGTCCAAGAAATGCATCTGAGTTGAGAAAGATAGATAAAGGAGAAATGAGTAGTGCTGAGGCTGAGGATTTTGCAGAACATTTGAAGAACATCCATGGGGAGGCGAGGAAGCATATTACCAAGATGAACGCACAGTATAAGGCTAAGGCTGATGAGAAAAGGAGGTATAAGGAATTTCAGGTTGGTGATGAAGTCCTGGTTCATTTGCGGAAGGAGCGGTTTCCAGTTGGTACATATAACAAGCTGAAAATGAAGAAGTTTGGGCCATGTAGGATACTGAAGAAACATGATTCAGGAAATGCATATGAGGTAGAATTACCTACTGAGCTAAATATTTCGCCAGTGTTTAACATTTCAGATCTGACAGAGTATCATGAAGGAGGTGTTGAAGATGAGATCACAACAGCACAGTGGAGTATTCCAGCAACTAGTTTAGACACTAAGGAGATCGAAGATATACTGGACAGTCGTGTTGGCAGAAGCACAAGGAACAGGACATATGAAGAATATCTGGTCAAGTGGAAAGGATGACCTGTTGAAGATTCATCATGGCTAACAATGGAGGAGGTTAACCGTCTTGGTTTTCCTCTGCACACCTGAGTCGTGACAGGGTCACTTCTCAAATTACCCCGGGTGTCTGATGCAGGAGCATCCTGGGTGTAAGAGCAATCTTGCATCACCCAAAAATATTTCTGTTTTTATATTCAATAAGGGCTATTTTAGTGCAGAGCTGCTATTTATGGAAAGTTACTATTTTTTTGGTAATTTTCGTATGTGCTCAGAATGATCTGATTTCTTTCTTGGAGGTTCACTTTGGTCATATAAGTCTGCCAGTGAAGTTTCATTTCCAGATCAAGTGTATATTGGAAGATATTGAAGATTTTCGGTATTGGCAGCAGGGTACAGAAACTTTGAACTCAGTTTTGAAGGCTTTAGAGGCCCCGGATGAGGTCAAAAATTTGGGTGACAGGCGCTTGCGCGAGTCAAGCCTGTAGAGCGCTTCGTGGCGTTTCCGAAATGGGGTTATAGTGGCCGAGCGGGTCAACTGGTGATGACTTATGGTCTTCGGAAGTTGGGCCACCTGAAATGGCGAAAAATAATTTTCTTCAAAATTTCTGTTCGGGTTTCAAAGGTTATCTTGAGCCGACTATGATGTAATGAAATGTAAAATAAAATAATTCTAAGTTTGGTCGGCCTTATTGGCTAAAATTCTGGAACCTTCCCAGGCGGTGGAAAATTGCCTATATAAGGAAGGCTGTATTATTGTCTTAGGCAGTTCAGAATAGTTCTGGGTAGTAGATCTGAGTAATAGTTCGAGGCTTTGTCCTACAGAATATTGTAAGGGAGTGCCCATGTGGCTTTGCATGTTGTAATTCTGAAAGTTTGTAATTCCACATTTGTGGAGATGATAAGAAGCCAATTTTCTGTTCTTGCATATTGTTGTCATTTCTCTATGTCTGTTATGTGTTTGTGGTATTAAGGGGAGCACCCTTCATCAAGTGGTATCAGAGCAGGTTTTCTTGAGTGTGTAAACAGATCGCCGGCTGTGAGGCAGTTTGCACCAGGACTGTGGTTAGGGTTTCAACGCGCATCGCGAAAATGCCTCCACGAAGAGAACGTGGCGGAAGACCTGGTGTTGTGACACCTGAGGTTAGAGAGTTGCAGAGACAAGTGCGAGCATTGCAAGAAGAGATTCGTAGAGGAATGAATCTTAATGTCAGAGACGAAAGTGAGGATGAAGCCGAAGAAGAATATCAAGAAGGAGAAGTTGAAATTGTGAACCAGGAGGAAGAAAGACTTTTTCGGGCGATTTCCAAGATTGGGAAAAGACCTAAGATTGAGGTTCCTACATTTTCTGGAAATCTTAACCCAGAAGAATTGATCGACTGGATCAACGAATGTGAGGAATATTTTGAGTATGAAGATGTTGAGGATCCTGATAGGGTCAAATTTACGAAGGCCAGACTGAAAGGTCATGCGAAGATATGGTGGCAAGAGATTCAGTTGGAGCGAAATAGAAGGGGAAAGGAGAAAATCACGAGATGGGATCGGATGGTGGATAAATTGAAGCGACAGTTCATTCCTGTTGATTATGAGCTTGACCTACTGAAGAAAATGCAGAGTTTGAAGCAAGCAGGAAGATCTGTTCAGGAGTATACAGAGGAGTTCTATCGACTTCTCATCAGAACAGGCCACGCAGAAGCTGATAAGGAGAAAGTTGCCCGATACCTTAATGGGTTAAGGCCAAGCATTCAGGAGGAGCTGAATCTGGTTCGAATGAACAGTATTGAAGAGGCATACCAGTTTGCCCTAAAACTAGAAGAAAAGCTAAACAAGAAGTTTGAGAGCAGACAAAACGGAAGAGGTCGCGGTGGACGATCTGGTGGACGGTCATATGGTGGCCGAAATGAGGATCCGAAAAAGAAGGATGAGGCCAGTAGTAGTCAGAATCAGCGAGGAAATAATTCCAATCGCTTCCAGGATCAGAATAATAGAGATCAGAGAGGAAGAGGAAGAGGACAAGGATCTGGAAGAGGTGGCTTCCGTGGAACATGTTTTCACTGTGGAGAAGAAGGTCATAGGGCATTTGAATGTCCTCAGCGCCAAGGCAGAGCAGACAGGAGAAATGAAGGCCAGGCCAGAGTTGCACATGTAGATGAAGATGCCAGATCATCAAATTCTGAAGATGCTGAAAGAGGAGAAACGTTGATTAACAGAAGAGTCTTGTTGAGTGGTGAGAATGAACCTGAGCAAAGGAGGAGCCTGTTTCGCACCAGGTGCAAGTGTGAAGGTAAATGTTGTGATGTGATTATTGATAGTGGAAGCACTGACAATTTGGTGTCAGAAGAGATGGTGACAAAGTTGAAGCTCAAGAGACAGAAACACCCACATCCATATCGGATTGCCTGGGTACAGGATGACCACAAGGTCATGGTCAATGAACAATGCCTGGTGAAGTTCAAGATTGGCGGATACCAAGATGAGGTATTGTGTGATATCATATCTATGGATGCATGTCATATGTTGTTGGGTAGACCATGGCAGTTTGACAGATGTGCTGTACATGATGGTCGTGCGAATACCTATTCCCTGACAAAGGATGGAGTGCGACATAAGCTAAAACCATTGAAGGAGACTGAAGAAAAGGTATGTGGTAATGCAAGGATAACTTTTGTTGATGGAAGAAATTTCCTAGATGGTATGAGGCATGAGCATGTATGTTTTGCTTTAATTCCAAAACCTGGTAAAGAGGAAGTAGAAGATGTTCCTGTAGAAGTTGCAGATTTGTTGAATGAGTTTCAGGATATTGTATCCGATAACGTGCCTGATGGATTACCACCAGTCAGGAAGATCAGTCATCAGATGGACTTGATTCCAGGAGCGAGTTTGCCGAATAAGGCAGCACACAGAATGACACCTGCAGAAAGTGAGGAGTTGAACAGACAAGTACATGAACTGTTACAGAAAGGATTGATCCGTGAGAGTCTGAGTCCCTGTGCTGTACCAGCGGTATTAGCACCAAAGAAGAATGGAGAATGGAGGATGTGTACAGATTCTAGGGCAATAAACAAGATCACAATCAAGTACAGGTTTCCATTGCCACGAATGGATGATATTATGGACTGTTTGAGTGGAGCTGTGTATTTCTCAAAGATAGATCTGAAAAGTGGATATCATCAGATTCGGATCAGAGAAGGAGATGAATGGAAGACTGCCTTCAAGACAAAGGAAGGACTATATGAGTGGTTAGTCATGCCTTTTGGGCTAACCAATGCACCGAGCACTTTCATGCGGCTCATGAACGAGGTTCTGAAAGAATTTCTGGGTAAGTTTGTCATTGTTTACCTAGATGATATTTTGATCTTTAGTAAGACATTGGATGAGCATATGATGCATATTCGTATGGTATTTGAGAAGTTGAGAGAAGAAAAATTGCTGATTAATTTGAAGAAGTGCAGTTTTGTGAAGAAAGAGTTGGTGTATTTAGGGTTTGTAGTTTCAGCAGAAGGTCTAAAAATGGACCCAGAGAAAGTACAGGCTATCCTTGAATGGCCTACTCCAAGGAGTGCTACTGAGGTAAGATCTTTTCATGGTCTAGCTAGCTTTTACAGAAAGTTTATCAGAAATTTTAGTAGTATTTGTGGACCCTTGACTGAAACAATGAGAGGGGATAGAAAAGAGTTTAAGTGGACTAATGGGGCAGAAAAGAGTTTTCAATTATTGAAACAAAAAGTTACAGAACAACCTGTTTTAGCACTTCCAGATTTTAATAAGGTGTTTCAAGTAGATCGTGATACTAGTGGTACTGCAATAGGAGCTGTTATGAGCCAAGAAGGTAAACCTGTTGCTTATTTCAGTGAGAAGTTAAATGATGCCAAGAGGAAATATTCTGTTTATGATCAGGAATTTTATGCTATAGTTCAGGCATTAAAGAAGTGGAGACATTATCTGCTTCCTAAGGAGTTTGTTTTGTATACTGATCATCAAGCTTTGCAATATTTGAATAGTCAAGGAAAGTTGAACCAGAGACATTTGAAATGGGTTGAGTTTTTGCAGAGTTATACATTTGTTTTGAAACACAGGAGCGGAAAGTCTAATAGGGTTGCAGATGCTCTTAGCAGAAGGCAACTATTGCTGACAGAAATGCAGATTGAAGTGGTTGGGTTCAAGGAACTCAAGAATTTGTATCCAGAGGATCCTGATTTTGGTGAAGCTTGGAAAGCTTGTACAGAACCTGTTACTCTAGACAGGACGAAATGGTTGGATTTCATCATCCAGGATGATATGCTATTCAGAGGGAATCAGTTGTGCATTCCACGGAGTTCTATGAGGGAGAATCTCATCAAGGAGAAGCACGGCGGAGGATTGGCTGGACATTTTGGTCGTGATAAAACCCTTGGTTTGGTTAGTGAGAATTATTATTGGCCACAGTTGCAGCAAGATGTGAAGAAGTTTGTACAGAGTTGTAGAGTATGTCAGATGGCGAAAGGAGTGAAGCAGAATACAGGGTTGTATCAGCCGTTACCTGTACCAGAGAAGCCTTGGGAGGATATCAGCATGGACTTTGTTCTTGGTTTACCGAGGACACAGCGAGGACACGATTCAATTTTTGTGGTAGTTGATAGATTTTCAAAGATGGCACATTTTATTCCCTGCAAGAAGACTAATGATGCTGTTCATGTAGCAGAATTGTTTTTCAGAGAAGTAGTGAGACTTCATGGTTTGCCAAAGACCATAGTTTCAGATCGGGACACTAAGTTTGTTGGATATTTCTGGCGCACATTATGGAAGAAGTTGAAGACAGATTTGAAGTTCAGTTCATCACATCATCCACAGACTGATGGACAGACAGAGGTGGTGAATAGGAGTTTGGGAAATTTGCTGAGATGTTTGGTTGGAGATAAGCCAACAGGATGGGATTTGATTTTACCACAGGCAGAATTTGCATACAATAATTCTGTCAACAGGAGCACTGGTAAATCACCATTCCAGATTGTATATGGAAGTAGTCCAAGAAATGCATCTGAGTTGAGAAAGATAGATAAAGGAGAAACGAGTAGTGCTGAGGCTGAGGATTTTGCAGAACATTTGAAGAACATCCATGGGGAGGCGAGGAAGCATATTACCAAGATGAACGCACAGTATAAGGCTAAGGCTGATGAGAAAAGGAGGTATAAGGAATTTCAGGTTGGTGATGAAGTCCTGGTTCATTTGCGGAAGGAGCGGTTTCCAGTTGGTACATATAACAAGCTGAAAATGAAGAAGTTTGGGCCATGTAGGATACTGAAGAAACATGATTCAGGAAATGCATATGAGGTAGAATTACCTACTGAGCTAAATATTTCGCCAGTGTTTAACATTTCAGATCTGACAGAGTATCATGAAGGAGGTGTTGAAGATGAGATCACAACAGCACAGTGGAGTATTCCAGCAACTAGTTTAGACACTAAGGAGATCGAAGATATACTGGACAGTCGTGTTGGCAGAAGCACAAGGAACAGGACATATGAAGAATATCTGGTCAAGTGGAAAGGACGACCTGTTGAAGATTCATCATGGCTAACAATGGAGGAGGTTAACCGTCTTGGTTTTCCTCTGCACACCTGAGTCGTGACAGGGTCACTTCTCAAATTACCCCGGGTGTCTGATGCAGGAGCATCCTGGGTGTAAGAGAAATCTTGCATCACCCAAAAATATTTTTGTTTTTATATTCAATAAGGGCTATTTTAGTGCAGAGCTGCTATTTATGGAAAGTTACTATTTTTTTGGTAATTTTCGTATGTGCTCAGAATGATCTGATTTCTTTCTTGGAGGTTCACTTTGGTCATATAAGTCTGCCAGTGAAGTTTCATTTCCAGATCAAGTGTATATTGGAAGATATTGAAGATTTTCGGTATTGGCAGCAGGGTACAGAAACTTTGAACTCAGTTTTGAAGGCTTTAGAGGCCCCGGATGAGGTCAAAAATTTGGGTGACAGGCGCTTGCGCGAGTCAAGCCTGTAGAGCGCTTCGTGGCGTTTCCGAAATGGGGTTATAGTGGCCGAGCGGGTCAACTGGTGATGACTTATGGTCTTCGGAAGTTGGGCCACCTGAAATGGCGAAAAATAATTTTCTTCAAAATTTCTGTTCGGGTTTCAAAGGTTATCTTGAGCCGACTATGATGTAATGAAATGTAAAATAAAATAATTCTAAGTTTGGTCGGCCTTATTGGCTAAAATTCTGGAACCTTCCCAGGCGGTGGAAAATTGCCTATATAAGGAAGGCTGTATTATTGTCTTAGGCAGTTCAGAATAGTTCTGGGTAGTAGATCTGAGTAATAGTTCGAGGCTTTGTCCTACAGAATATTGTAAGGGAGTGCCCATGTGGCTTTGCATGTTGTAATTCTGAAAGTTTGTAATTCCACATTTGTGGAGATGATAAGAAGCCAATTTTCTGTTCTTGCATATTGTTGTCATTTCTCTATGTCTGTTATGTGTTTGTGGTATTAAGGGGAGCACCCTTCATCAAGTGGTATCAGAGCAGGTTTTCTTGAGTGTGTAAACAGATCGCCGGCTGTGAGGCAGTTTGCACCAGGACTGTGGTTAGGGTTTCAACGCGCATCGCGAAAATGCCTCCACGAAGAGAACGTGGCGGAAGACCTGGTGTTGTGACACCTGAGGTTAGAGAGTTGCAGAGACAAGTGCGAGCATTGCAAGAAGAGATTCGTAGAGGAATGAATCTTAATGTCAGAGACGAAAGTGAGGATGAAGCCGAAGAAGAATATCAAGAAGGAGAAGTTGAAATTGTGAACCAGGAGGAAGAAAGACTTTTTCGGGCGATTTCCAAGATTGGGAAAAGACCTAAGATTGAGGTTCCTACATTTTCTGGAAATCTTAACCCAGAAGAATTGATCGACTGGATCAACGAATGTGAGGAATATTTTGAGTATGAAGATGTTGAGGATCCTGATAGGGTCAAATTTGCGAAGGCCAGACTGAAAGGTCATGCGAAGATATGGTGGCAAGAGATTCAGTTGGAGCGAAATAGAAGGGGAAAGGAGAAAATCACGAGATGGGATCGGATGGTGGATAAATTGAAGCGATAGTTCATTCCTGTTGATTATGAGCTTGACCTACTGAAGAAAATGCAGAGTTTGAAGCAAGCAGGAAGATCTGTTCAGGAGTATACAGAGGAGTTCTATCGACTTCTCATCAGAACAGGCCACGCAGAAGCTGATAAGGAGAAAGTTGCCCGATACCTTAATGGGTTAAGGCCAAGCATTCAGGAGGAGCTGAATCTGGTTCGAATGAATAGTATTGAAGAGGTATACCAGTTTGCCCTAAAACTAGAAGAAAAGCTAAACAAGAAGTTTGAGAGCAGACAAAACTGAAGAGGTCGCGGTGGACGATCTGGTGGACGGTCATATGGTGGCCGAAATGAGGATCCGAAAAAGAAGGATGAGGCCAGTAGTAGTCAGAATCAGCGAGGAAATAATTCCAATCGCTTCCAGGATCAGAATAATAGAGATCAGAGAGGAAGAGGAAGAGGACAAGGATCTGGAAGAGGTGGCTTCCGTGGAACATGTTTTCACTGTGGAGAAGAAGGTCATAGGGCATTTGAATGTCCTCAGCGCCAAGGCAGAGCAGACAGGAGAAATGAAGGCCAGGCCAGAGTTGCACATGTAGATGAAGATGCCAGATCATCAAATTCTGAAGATGCTGAAAGAGGAGAAACGTTGATTAACAGAAGAGTCTTGTTGAGTGGTGAGAATGAACCTGAGCAAAGGAGGAGCCTGTTTCGCACCAGGTGCAAGTGTGAAGGTAAATGTTGTGATGTGATTATTGATAGTGGAAGCACTGACAATTTGGTGTCAGAAGAGATGGTGACAAAGTTGAAGCTCAAGAGACAGAAACACCCACATCCATATCGGATTGCCTGGGTACAGGATGACCACAAGGTCATGGTCAATGAACAATGCCTGGTGAAGTTCAAGATTGGCGGATACCAAGATGAGGTATTGTGTGATATCATATCTATGGATGCATGTCATATGTTGTTGGGTAGACCATGGCAGTTTGACAGATGTGCTGTACATGATGGTCGTGCGAATACCTATTCCCTGACAAAGGATGGAGTGCGACATAAGCTAAAACCATTGAAGGAGACTGAAGAAAAGGTATGTGGTAATGCAAGGATAACTTTTGTTGATGGAAGAAATTTCCTAGATGGTATGAGGCATGAGCATGTATGTTTTGCTTTAATTCCAAAACCTGGTAAAGAGGAAGTAGAAGATGTTCCTGTAGAAGTTGCAGATTTGTTGAATGAGTTTCAGGATATTGTATCCGATAACGTGCCTGATGGATTACCACCAGTCAGGAAGATCAGTCATCAGATGGACTTGATTCCAGGAGCGAGTTTGCCGAATAAGGCAGCACACAGAATGACACCTGCAGAAAGTGAGGAGTTGAACAGACAAGTACATGAACTGTTACAGAAAGGATTGATCCGTGAGAGTCTGAGTCCCTGTGCTGTACCAGCGGTATTAGCACCAAAGAAGAATGGAGAATGGAGGATGTGTACAGATTCTAGGGCAATAAACAAGATCACAATCAAGTACAGGTTTCCATTGCCACGAATGGATGATATTATGGACTGTTTGAGTGGAGCTGTGTATTTCTCAAAGATAGATCTGAAAAGTGGATATCATCAGATTCGGATCAGAGAAGGAGATGAATGGAAGACTGCCTTCAAGACAAAGGAAGGACTATATGAGTGGTTAGTCATGCCTTTTGGGCTAACCAATGCACCGAGCACTTTCATGCGGCTCATGAACGAGGTTCTGAAAGAATTTTTGGGTAAGTTTGTCATTGTTTACCTAGATGATATTTTGATCTTTAGTAAGACATTGGATGAGCATATGATGCATATTCGTATGGTATTTGAGAAGTTGAGAGAAGAAAAATTGCTGATTAATTTGAAGAAGTGCAGTTTTGTGAAGAAAGAGTTGGTGTATTTAGGGTTTGTAGTTTCAGCAGAAGGTCTAAAAATGGACCCAGAGAAAGTACAGGCTATCCTTGAATGGCCTACTCCAAGGAGTGCTACTGAGGTAAGATCTTTTCATGGTCTAGCTAGCTTTTACAGAAAGTTTATCAGAAATTTTAGTAGTATTTGTGGACCCTTGACTGAAACAATGAGAGGGGATAGAAAAGAGTTTAAGTGGACTAATGGGGCAGAAAAGAGTTTTCAATTATTGAAACAAAAAGTTACAGAACAACCTGTTTTAGCACTTCCAGATTTTAATAAGGTGTTTCAAGTAGATCGTGATACTAGTGGTACTGCAATAGGAGCTGTTATGAGCCAAGAAGGTAAACCTGTTGCTTATTTCAGTGAGAAGTTAAATGATGCCAAGAGGAAATATTCTGTTTATGATCAGGAATTTTATGCTATAGTTCAGGCATTAAAGAAGTGGAGACATTATCTGCTTCCTAAGGAGTTTGTTTTGTATACTGATCATCAAGCTTTGCAATATTTGAATAGTCAAGGAAAGTTGAACCAGAGACATTTGAAATGGGTTGAGTTTTTGCAGAGTTATACATATGTTTTGAAACACAGGAGCGGAAAGTCTAATAGGGTTGCAGATGCTCTTAGCAGAAGGCAACTATTGCTGACAGAAATGCAGATTGAAGTGGTTGGGTTCAAGGAACTCAAGAATTTGTATCCAGAGGATCCTGATTTTGGTGAAGCTTGGAAAGCTTGTACAGAACCTGTTACTCTAGACAGGACGAAATGGTTGGATTTCATCATCCAGGATGATATGCTATTCAGAGGGAATCAGTTGTGCATTCCACGGAGTTCTATGAGGGAGAATCTCATCAAGGAGAAGCACGGCGGAGGATTGGCTGGACATTTTGGTCGTGATAAAACCCTTGGTTTGGTTAGTGAGAATTATTATTGGCCACAGTTGCAGCAAGATGTGAAGAAGTTTGTACAGAGTTGTAGAGTATGTCAGATGGCGAAAGGAGTGAAGCAGAATACAGGGTTGTATCAGCCGTTACCTGTACCAGAGAAGCCTTGGGAGGATATCAGCATGGACTTTGTTCTTGGTTTACCGAGGACACAGCGAGGACACGATTCAATTTTTGTGGTAGTTGATAGATTTTCAAAGATGGCACATTTTATTCCCTGCAAGAAGACTAATGATGCTGTTCATGTAGCAGAATTGTTTTTCAGAGAAGTAGTGAGACTTCATGGTTTGCCAAAGACCATAGTTTCAGATCGGGACACTAAGTTTGTTGGATATTTCTGGCGCACATTATGGAAGAAGTTGAAGACAGATTTGAAGTTCAGTTCATCACATCATCCACAGACTGATGGACAGACAGAGGTGGTGAATAGGAGTTTGGGAAATTTGCTGAGATGTTTGGTTGGAGATAAGCCAACAGGATGGGATTTGATTTTACCACAGGCAGAATTTGCATACAATAATTCTGTCAACAGGAGCACTGGTAAATCACCATTCCAGATTGTATATGGAAGTAGTCCAAGAAATGCATCTGAGTTGAGAAAGATAGATAAAGGAGAAATGAGTAGTGCTGAGGCTGAGGATTTTGCAGAACATTTGAAGAACATCCATGGGGAGGCGAGGAAGCATATTACCAAGATGAACGCACAGTATAAGGCTAAGGCTGATGAGAAAAGGAGGTATAAGGAATTTCAGGTTGGTGATGAAGTCCTGGTTCATTTGCGGAAGGAGCGGTTTCCAGTTGGTACATATAACAAGCTGAAAATGAAGAAGTTTGGGCCATGTAGGATACTGAAGAAACATGATTCAGGAAATGCATATGAGGTAGAATTACCTACTGAGCTAAATATTTCGCCAGTGTTTAACATTTCAGATCTGACAGAGTATCATGAAGGAGGTGTTGAAGATGAGATCACAACAGCACAGTGGAGTATTCCAGCAACTAGTTTAGACACTAAGGAGATCGAAGATATACTGGACAGTCGTGTTGGCAGAAGCACAAGGAACAGGACATATGAAGAATATCTGGTCAAGTGGAAAGGACGACCTGTTGAAGATTCATCATGGCTAACAATGGAGGAGGTTAACCGTCTTGGTTTTCCTCTGCACACCTGAGTCGTGACAGGGTCACTTCTCAAATTACCCCGGGTGTCTGATGCAGGAGCATCCTGGGTGTAAGAGCAATCTTGCATCACCCAAAAATATTTCTGTTTTTATATTCAATAAGGGCTATTTTAGTGCAGAGCTGCTATTTATGGAAAGTTACTATTTTTTTGGTAATTTTCGTATGTGCTCAGAATGATCTGATTTCTTTCTTGGAGGTTCACTTTGGTCATATAAGTCTGCCAGTGAAGTTTCATTTCCAGATCAAGTGTATATTGGAAGATATTGAAGATTTTCGGTATTGGCAGCAGGGTACAGAAACTTTGAACTCAGTTTTGAAGGCTTTAGAGGCCCCGGATGAGGTCAAAAATTTGGGTGACAGGCGCTTGCGCGAGTCAAGCCTGTAGAGCGCTTCGTGGCGTTTCCGAAATGGGGTTATAGTGGCCGAGCGGGTCAACTGGTGATGACTTATGGTCTTCGGAAGTTGGGCCACCTGAAATGGCGAAAAATAATTTTCTTCAAAATTTCTGTTCGGGTTTCAAAGGTTATCTTGAGCCGACTATGATGTAATGAAATGTAAAATAAAATAATTCTAAGTTTGGTCGGCCTTATTGGCTAAAATTCTGGAACCTTCCCAGGCGGTGGAAAATTGCCTATATAAGGAAGGCTGTATTATTGTCTTAGGCAGTTCAGAATAGTTCTGGGTAGTAGATCTGAGTAATAGTTCGAGGCTTTGTCCTACAGAATATTGTAAGGGAGTGCCCATGTGGCTTTGCATGTTGTAATTCTGAAAGTTTGTAATTCCACATTTGTGGAGATGATAAGAAGCCAATTTTCTGTTCTTGCATATTGTTGTCATTTCTCTATGTCTGTTATGTGTTTGTGGTATTAAGGGGAGCACCCTTCATCAAGTGGTATCAGAGCAGGTTTTCTTGAGTGTGTAAACAGATCGCCGGCTGTGAGGCAGTTTGCACCAGGACTGTGGTTAGGGTTTCAACGCGCATCGCGAAAATGCCTCCACGAAGAGAACGTGGCGGAAGACCTGGTGTTGTGACACCTGAGGTTAGAGAGTTGCAGAGACAAGTGCGAGCATTGCAAGAAGAGATTCGTAGAGGAATGAATCTTAATGTCAGAGACGAAAGTGAGGATGAAGCCGAAGAAGAATATCAAGAAGGAGAAGTTGAAATTGTGAACCAGGAGGAAGAAAGACTTTTTCGGGCGATTTCCAAGATTGGGAAAAGACCTAAGATTGAGGTTCCTACATTTTCTGGAAATCTTAACCCAGAAGAATTGATCGACTGGATCAACGAATGTGAGGAATATTTTGAGTATGAAGATGTTGAGGATCCTGATAGGGTCAAATTTGCGAAGGCCAGACTGAAAGGTCATGCGAAGATATGGTGGCAAGAGATTCAGTTGGAGCGAAATAGAAGGGGAAAGGAGAAAATCACGAGATGGGATCGGATGGTGGATAAATTGAAGCGACAGTTCATTCCTGTTGATTATGAGCTTGACCTACTGAAGAAAATGCAGAGTTTGAAGCAAGCAGGAAGATCTGTTCAGGAGTATACAGAGGAGTTCTATCGACTTCTCATCAGAACAGGCCACGCAGAAGCTGATAAGGAGAAAGTTGCCCGATACCTTAATGGGTTAAGGCCAAGCATTCAGGAGGAGCTGAATCTGGTTCGAATGAACAGTATTGAAGAGGCATACCAGTTTGCCCTAAAACTAGAAGAAAAGCTAAACAAGAAGTTTGAGAGCAGACAAAACGGAAGAGGTCGCGGTGGACGATCTGGTGGACGGTCATATGGTGGCCGAAATGAGGATCCGAAAAAGAAGGATGAGGCCAGTAGTAGTCAGAATCAGCGAGGAAATAATTCCAATCGCTTCCAGGATCAGAATAATAGAGATCAGAGAGGAAGAGGAAGAGGACAAGGATCTGGAAGAGGTGGCTTCCGTGGAACATGTTTTCACTGTGGAGAAGAAGGTCATAGGGCATTTGAATGTCCTCAGCGCCAAGGCAGAGCAGACAGGAGAAATGAAGGCCAGGCCAGAGTTGCACATGTAGATGAAGATGCCAGATCATCAAATTCTGAAGATGCTGAAAGAGGAGAAACGTTGATTAACAGAAGAGTCTTGTTGAGTGGTGAGAATGAACCTGAGCAAAGGAGGAGCCTGTTTCGCACCAGGTGCAAGTGTGAAGGTAAATGTTGTGATGTGATTATTGATAGTGGAAGCACTGACAATTTGGTGTCAGAAGAGATGGTGACAAAGTTGAAGCTCAAGAGACAGAAACACCCACATCCATATCGGATTGCCTGGGTACAGGATGACCACAAGGTCATGGTCAATGAACAATGCCTGGTGAAGTTCAAGATTGGCGGATACCAAGATGAGGTATTGTGTGATATCATATCTATGGATGCATGTCATATGTTGTTGGGTAGACCATGGCAGTTTGACAGATGTGCTGTACATGATGGTCGTGCGAATACCTATTCCCTGACAAAGGATGGAGTGCGACATAAGCTAAAACCATTGAAGGAGACTGAAGAAAAGGTATGTGGTAATGCAAGGATAACTTTTGTTGATGGAAGAAATTTCCTAGATGGTATGAGGCATGAGCATGTATGTTTTGCTTTAATTCCAAAACCTGGTAAAGAGGAAGTAGAAGATGTTCCTGTAGAAGTTGCAGATTTGTTGAATGAGTTTCAGGATATTGTATCCGATAACGTGCCTGATGGATTACCACCAGTCAGGAAGATCAGTCATCAGATGGACTTGATTCCAGGAGCGAGTTTGCCGAATAAGGCAGCACACAGAATGACACCTGCAGAAAGTGAGGAGTTGAACAGACAAGTACATGAACTGTTACAGAAAGGATTGATCCGTGAGAGTCTGAGTCCCTGTGCTGTACCAGCGGTATTAGCACCAAAGAAGAATGGAGAATGGAGGATGTGTACAGATTCTAGGGCAATAAACAAGATCACAATCAAGTACAGGTTTCCATTGCCACGAATGGATGATATTATGGACTGTTTGAGTGGAGCTGTGTATTTCTCAAAGATAGATCTGAAAAGTGGATATCATCAGATTCGGATCAGAGAAGGAGATGAATGGAAGACTGCCTTCAAGACAAAGGAAGGACTATATGAGTGGTTAGTCATGCCTTTTGGGCTAACCAATGCACCGAGCACTTTCATGCGGCTCATGAACGAGGTTCTGAAAGAATTTCTGGGTAAGTTTGTCATTGTTTACCTAGATGATATTTTGATCTTTAGTAAGACATTGGATGAGCATATGATGCATATTCGTATGGTATTTGAGAAGTTGAGAGAAGAAAAATTGCTGATTAATTTGAAGAAGTGCAGTTTTGTGAAGAAAGAGTTGGTGTATTTAGGGTTTGTAGTTTCAGCAGAAGGTCTAAAAATGGACCCAGAGAAAGTACAGGCTATCCTTGAATGGCCTACTCCAAGGAGTGCTACTGAGGTAAGATCTTTTCATGGTCTAGCTAGCTTTTACAGAAAGTTTATCAGAAATTTTAGTAGTATTTGTGGACCCTTGACTGAAACAATGAGAGGGGATAGAAAAGAGTTTAAGTGGACTAATGGGGCAGAAAAGAGTTTTCAATTATTGAAACAAAAAGTTACAGAACAACCTGTTTTAGCACTTCCAGATTTTAATAAGGTGTTTCAAGTAGATCGTGATACTAGTGGTACTGCAATAGGAGCTGTTATGAGCCAAGAAGGTAAACCTGTTGCTTATTTCAGTGAGAAGTTAAATGATGCCAAGAGGAAATATTCTGTTTATGATCAGGAATTTTATGCTATAGTTCAGGCATTAAAGAAGTGGAGACATTATCTGCTTCCTAAGGAGTTTGTTTTGTATACTGATCATCAAGCTTTGCAATATTTGAATAGTCAAGGAAAGTTGAACCAGAGACATTTGAAATGGGTTGAGTTTTTGCAGAGTTATACATTTGTTTTGAAACACAGGAGCGGAAAGTCTAATAGGGTTGCAGATGCTCTTAGCAGAAGGCAACTATTGCTGACAGAAATGCAGATTGAAGTGGTTGGGTTCAAGGAACTCAAGAATTTGTATCCAGAGGATCCTGATTTTGGTGAAGCTTGGAAAGCTTGTACAGAACCTGTTACTCTAGACAGGACGAAATGGTTGGATTTCATCATCCAGGATGATATGCTATTCAGAGGGAATCAGTTGTGCATTCCACGGAGTTCTATGAGGGAGAATCTCATCAAGGAGAAGCACGGCGGAGGATTGGCTGGACATTTTGGTCGTGATAAAACCCTTGGTTTGGTTAGTGAGAATTATTATTGGCCACAGTTGCAGCAAGATGTGAAGAAGTTTGTACAGAGTTGTAGAGTATGTCAGATGGCGAAAGGAGTGAAGCAGAATACAGGGTTGTATCAGCCGTTACCTGTACCAGAGAAGCCTTGGGAGGATATCAGCATGGACTTTGTTCTTGGTTTACCGAGGACACAGCGAGGACACGATTCAATTTTTGTGGTAGTTGATAGATTTTCAAAGATGGCACATTTTATTCCCTGCAAGAAGACTAATGATGCTGTTCATGTAGCAGAATTGTTTTTCAGAGAAGTAGTGAGACTTCATGGTTTGCCAAAGACCATAGTTTCAGATCGGGACACTAAGTTTGTTGGATATTTCTGGCGCACATTATGGAAGAAGTTGAAGACAGATTTGAAGTTCAGTTCATCACATCATCCACAGACTGATGGACAGACAGAGGTGGTGAATAGGAGTTTGGGAAATTTGCTGAGATGTTTGGTTGGAGATAAGCCAACAGGATGGGATTTGATTTTACCACAGGCAGAATTTGCATACAATAATTCTGTCAACAGGAGCACTGGTAAATCACCATTCCAGATTGTATATGGAAGTAGTCCAAGAAATGCATCTGAGTTGAGAAAGATAGATAAAGGAGAAATGAGTAGTGCTGAGGCTGAGGATTTTGCAGAACATTTGAAGAACATCCATGGGGAGGCGAGGAAGCATATTACCAAGATGAACGCACAGTATAAGGCTAAGGCTGATGAGAAAAGGAGGTATAAGGAATTTCAGGTTGGTGATGAAGTCCTGGTTCATTTGCGGAAGGAGCGGTTTCCAGTTGGTACATATAACAAGCTGAAAATGAAGAAGTTTGGGCCATGTAGGATACTGAAGAAACATGATTCAGGAAATGCATATGAGGTAGAATTACCTACTGAGCTAAATATTTCGCCAGTGTTTAACATTTCAGATCTGACAGAGTATCATGAAGGAGGTGTTGAAGATGAGATCACAACAGCACAGTGGAGTATTCCAGCAACTAGTTTAGACACTAAGGAGATCGAAGATATACTGGACAGTCGTGTTGGCAGAAGCACAAGGAACAGGACATATGAAGAATATCTGGTCAAGTGGAAAGGACGACCTGTTGAAGATTCATCATGGCTAACAATGGAGGAGGTTAACCGTCTTGGTTTTCCTCTGCACACCTGAGTCGTGACAGGGTCACTTCTCAAATTACCCCGGGTGTCTGATGCAGGAGCATCCTGGGTGTAAGAGCAATCTTGCATCACCCAAAAATATTTCTGTTTTTATATTCAATAAGGGCTATTTTAGTGCAGAGCTGCTATTTATGGAAAGTTACTATTTTTTTGGTAATTTTCGTATGTGCTCAGAATGATCTGATTTCTTTCTTGGAGGTTCACTTTGGTCATATAAGTCTGCCAGTGAAGTTTCATTTCCAGATCAAGTGTATATTGGAAGATATTGAAGATTTTCGGTATTGGCAGCAGGGTACAGAAACTTTGAACTCAGTTTTGAAGGCTTTAGAGGCCCCGGATGAGGTCAAAAATTTGGGTGACAGGCGCTTGCGCGAGTCAAGCCTGTAGAGCGCTTCGTGGCGTTTCCGAAATGGGGTTATAGTGGCCGAGCGGGTCAACTGGTGATGACTTATGGTCTTCGGAAGTTGGGCCACCTGAAATGGCGAAAAATAATTTTCTTCAAAATTTCTGTTCGGGTTTCAAAGGTTATCTTGAGCCGACTATGATGTAATGAAATGTAAAATAAAATAATTCTAAGTTTGGTCGGCCTTATTGGCTAAAATTCTGGAACCTTCCCAGGCGGTGGAAAATTGCCTATATAAGGAAGGCTGTATTATTGTCTTAGGCAGTTCAGAATAGTTCTGGGTAGTAGATCTGAGTAATAGTTCGAGGCTTTGTCCTACAGAATATTGTAAGGGAGTGCCCATGTGGCTTTGCATGTTGTAATTCTGAAAGTTTGTAATTCCACATTTGTGGAGATGATAAGAAGCCAATTTTCTGTTCTTGCATATTGTTGTCATTTCTCTATGTCTGTTATGTGTTTGTGGTATTAAGGGGAGCACCCTTCATCAAGTGGTATCAGAGCAGGTTTTCTTGAGTGTGTAAACAGATCGCCGGCTGTGAGGCAGTTTGCACCAGGACTGTGGTTAGGGTTTCAACGCGCATCGCGAAAATGCCTCCACGAAGAGAACGTGGCGGAAGACCTGGTGTTGTGACACCTGAGGTTAGAGAGTTGCAGAGACAAGTGCGAGCATTGCAAGAAGAGATTCGTAGAGGAATGAATCTTAATGTCAGAGACGAAAGTGAGGATGAAGCCGAAGAAGAATATCAAGAAGGAGAAGTTGAAATTGTGAACCAGGAGGAAGAAAGACTTTTTCGGGCGATTTTCAAGATTGGGAAAAGACCTAAGATTGAGGTTCCTACATTTTCTGGAAATCTTAACCCAGAAGAATTGATCGACTGGATCAACGAATGTGAGGAATATTTTGAGTATGAAGATGTTGAGGATCCTGATAGGGTCAAATTTGCGAAGGCCAGACTGAAAGGTCATGCGAAGATATGGTGGCAAGAGATTCAGTTGGAGCGAAATAGAAGGGGAAAGGAGAAAATCACGAGATGGGATCGGATGGTGGATAAATTGAAGCGACAGTTCATTCCTGTTGATTATGAGCTTGACCTACTGAAGAAAATGCAGAGTTTGAAGCAAGCAGGAAGATCTGTTCAGGAGTATACAGAGGAGTTCTATCGACTTCTCATCAGAACAGGCCACGCAGAAGCTGATAAGGAGAAAGTTGCCCGATACCTTAATGGGTTAAGGCCAAGCATTCAGGAGGAGCTGAATCTGGTTCGAATGAACAGTATTGAAGAGGCATACCAGTTTGCCCTAAAACTAGAAGAAAAGCTAAACAAGAAGTTTGAGAGCAGACAAAACGGAAGAGGTCGCGGTGGACGATCTGGTGGACGGTCATATGGTGGCCGAAATGAGGATCCGAAAAAGAAGGATGAGGCCAGTAGTAGTCAGAATCAGCGAGGAAATAATTCCAATCGCTTCCAGGATCAGAATAATAGAGATCAGAGAGGAAGAGGAAGAGGACAAGGATCTGGAAGAGGTGGCTTCCGTGGAACATGTTTTCACTGTGGAGAAGAAGGTCATAGGGCATTTGAATGTCCTCAGCGCCAAGGCAGAGCAGACAGGAGAAATGAAGGCCAGGCCAGAGTTGCACATGTAGATGAAGATGCCAGATCATCAAATTCTGAAGATGCTGAAAGAGGAGAAACGTTGATTAACAGAAGAGTCTTGTTGAGTGGTGAGAATGAACCTGAGAAAAGGAGGAGCCTGTTTCGCACCAGGTGCAAGTGTGAAGGTAAATGTTGTGATGTGATTATTGATAGTGGAAGCACTGACAATTTGGTGTCAGAAGAGATGGTGACAAAGTTGAAGCTCAAGAGACAGAAACACCCACATCCATATCGGATTGCCTGGGTACAGGATGACCACAAGGTCATGGTCAATGAACAATGCCTGGTGAAGTTCAAGATTGGCGGATACCAAGATGAGGTATTGTGTGATATCATATCTATGGATGCATGTCATATGTTGTTGGGTAGACCATGGCAGTTTGACAGATGTGCTGTACATGATGGTCGTGCGAATACCTATTCCCTGACAAAGGATGGAGTGCGACATAAGCTAAAACCATTGAAGGAGACTGAAGAAAAGGTATGTGGTAATGCAAGGATAACTTTTGTTGATGGAAGAAATTTCCTAGATGGTATGAGGCATGAGCATGTATGTTTTGCTTTAATTCCAAAACCTGGTAAAGAGGAAGTAGAAGATGTTCCTGTAGAAGTTGCAGATTTGTTGAATGAGTTTCAGGATATTGTATCCGATAACGTGCCTGATGGATTACCACCAGTCAGGAAGATCAGTCATCAGATGGACTTGATTCCAGGAGCGAGTTTGCCGAATAAGGCAGCACACAGAATGACACCTGCAGAAAGTGAGGAGTTGAACAGACAAGTACATGAACTGTTACAGAAAGGATTGATCCGTGAGAGTCTGAGTCCCTGTGCTGTACCAGCGGTATTAGCACCAAAGAAGAATGGAGAATGGAGGATGTGTACAGATTCTAGGGCAATAAACAAGATCACAATCAAGTACAGGTTTCCATTGCCACGAATGGATGATATTATGGACTGTTTGAGTGGAGCTGTGTATTTCTCAAAGATAGATCTGAAAAGTGGATATCATCAGATTCGGATCAGAGAAGGAGATGAATGGAAGACTGCCTTCAAGACAAAGGAAGGACTATATGAGTGGTTAGTCATGCCTTTTGGGCTAACCAATGCACCGAGCACTTTCATGCGGCTCATGAACGAGGTTCTGAAAGAATTTCTGGGTAAGTTTGTCATTGTTTACCTAGATGATATTTTGATCTTTAGTAAGACATTGGATGAGCATATGATGCATATTCGTATGGTATTTGAGAAGTTGAGAGAAGAAAAATTGCTGATTAATTTGAAGAAGTGCAGTTTTGTGAAGAAAGAGTTGGTGTATTTAGGGTTTGTAGTTTCAGCAGAAGGTCTAAAAATGGACCCAGAGAAAGTACAGGCTATCCTTGAATGGCCTACTCCAAGGAGTGCTACTGAGGTAAGATCTTTTCATGGTCTAGCTAGCTTTTACAGAAAGTTTATCAGAAATTTTAGTAGTATTTGTGGACCCTTGACTGAAACAATGAGAGGGGATAGAAAAGAGTTTAAGTGGACTAATGGGGCAGAAAAGAGTTTTCAATTATTGAAACAAAAAGTTACAGAACAACCTGTTTTAGCACTTCCAGATTTTAATAAGGTGTTTCAAGTAGATCGTGATACTAGTGGTACTGCAATAGGAGCTGTTATGAGCCAAGAAGGTAAACCTGTTGCTTATTTCAGTGAGAAGTTAAATGATGCCAAGAGGAAATATTCTGTTTATGATCAGGAATTTTATGCTATAGTTCAGGCATTAAAGAAGTGGAGACATTATCTGCTTCCTAAGGAGTTTGTTTTGTATACTGATCATCAAGCTTTGCAATATTTGAATAGTCAAGGAAAGTTGAACCAGAGACATTTGAAATGGGTTGAGTTTTTGCAGAGTTATACATTTGTTTTGAAACACAGGAGCGGAAAGTCTAATAGGGTTGCAGATGCTCTTAGCAGAAGGCAACTATTGCTGACAGAAATGCAGATTGAAGTGGTTGGGTTCAAGGAACTCAAGAATTTGTATCCAGAGGATCCTGATTTTGGTGAAGCTTGGAAAGCTTGTACAGAACCTGTTACTCTAGACAGGACGAAATGGTTGGATTTCATCATCCAGGATGATATGCTATTCAGAGGGAATCAGTTGTGCATTCCACGGAGTTCTATGAGGGAGAATCTCATCAAGGAGAAGCACGGCGGAGGATTGGCTGGACATTTTGGTCGTGATAAAACCCTTGGTTTGGTTAGTGAGAATTATTATTGGCCACAGTTGCAGCAAGATGTGAAGAAGTTTGTACAGAGTTGTAGAGTATGTCAGATGGCGAAAGGAGTGAAGCAGAATACAGGGTTGTATCAGCCGTTACCTGTACCAGAGAAGCCTTGGGAGGATATCAGCATGGACTTTGTTCTTGGTTTACCGAGGACACAGCGAGGACACGATTCAATTTTTGTGGTAGTTGATAGATTTTCAAAGATGGCACATTTTATTCCCTGCAAGAAGACTAATGATGCTGTTCATGTAGCAGAATTGTTTTTCAGAGAAGTAGTGAGACTTCATGGTTTGCCAAAGACCATAGTTTCAGATCGGGACACTAAGTTTGTTGGATATTTCTGGCGCACATTATGGAAGAAGTTGAAGACAGATTTGAAGTTCAGTTCATCACATCATCCACAGACTGATGGACAGACAGAGGTGGTGAATAGGAGTTTGGGAAATTTGCTGAGATGTTTGGTTGGAGATAAGCCAACAGGATGGGATTTGATTTTACCACAGGCAGAATTTGCATACAATAATTCTGTCAACAGGAGCACTGGTAAATCACCATTCCAGATTGTATATGGAAGTAGTCCAAGAAATGCATCTGAGTTGAGAAAGATAGATAAAGGAGAAATGAGTAGTGCTGAGGCTGAGGATTTTGCAGAACATTTGAAGAACATCCATGGGGAGGCGAGGAAGCATATTACCAAGATGAACGCACAGTATAAGGCTAAGGCTGATGAGAAAAGGAGGTATAAGGAATTTCAGGTTGGTGATGAAGTCCTGGTTCATTTGCGGAAGGAGCGGTTTCCAGTTGGTACATATAACAAGCTGAAAATGAAGAAGTTTGGGCCATGTAGGATACTGAAGAAACATGATTCAGGAAATGCATATGAGGTAGAATTACCTACTGAGCTAAATATTTCGCCAGTGTTTAACATTTCAGATCTGACAGAGTATCATGAAGGAGGTGTTGAAGATGAGATCACAACAGCACAGTGGAGTATTCCAGCAACTAGTTTAGACACTAAGGAGATCGAAGATATACTGGACAGTCGTGTTGGCAGAAGCACAAGGAACAGGACATATGAAGAATATCTGGTCAAGTGGAAAGGACGACCTGTTGAAGATTCATCATGGCTAACAATGGAGGAGGTTAACCGTCTTGGTTTTCCTCTGCACACCTGAGTCGTGACAGGGTCACTTCTCAAATTACCCCGGGTGTCTGATGCAGGAGCATCCTGGGTGTAAGAGCAATCTTGCATCACCCAAAAATATTTCTGTTTTTATATTCAATAAGGGCTATTTTAGTGCAGAGCTGCTATTTATGGAAAGTTACTATTTTTTTGGTAATTTTCGTATGTGCTCAGAATGATCTGATTTCTTTCTTGGAGGTTCACTTTGGTCATATAAGTCTGCCAGTGAAGTTTCATTTCCAGATCAAGTGTATATTGGAAGATATTGAAGATTTTCGGTATTGGCAGTAGGGTACAGAAACTTTGAACTCAGTTTTGAAGGCTTTAGAGGCCCCGGATGAGGTCAAAAATTTGGGTGACAGGCGCTTGCGCGAGTCAAGCCTGTAGAGCGCTTCGTGGCGTTTCCGAAATGGGGTTATAGTGGCCGAGCGGGTCAACTGGTGATGACTTATGGTCTTCGGAAGTTGGGCCACCTGAAATGGCGAAAAATAATTTTCTTCAAAATTTCTGTTCGGGTTTCAAAGGTTATCTTGAGCCGACTATGATGTAATGAAATGTAAAATAAAATAATTCTAAGTTTGGTCGGCCTTATTGGCTAAAATTCTGGAACCTTCCCAGGCGGTGGAAAATTGCCTATATAAGGAAGGCTGTATTATTGTCTTAGGCAGTTCAGAATAGTTCTGGGTAGTAGATCTGAGTAATAGTTCGAGGCTTTGTCCTACAGAATATTGTAAGGGAGTGCCCATGTGGCTTTGCATGTTGTAATTCTGAAAGTTTGTAATTCCACATTTGTGGAGATGATAAGAAGCCAATTTTCTGTTCTTGCATATTGTTGTCATTTCTCTATGTCTGTTATGTGTTTGTGGTATTAAGGGGAGCACCCTTCATCAAGTGGTATCAGAGCAGGTTTTCTTGAGTGTGTAAACAGATCGCCGGCTGTGAGGCAGTTTGCACCAGGACTGTGGTTAGGGTTTCAACGCGCATCGCGAAAATGCCTCCACGAAGAGAACGTGGCGGAAGACCTGGTGTTGTGACACCTGAGGTTAGAGAGTTGCAGAGACAAGTGCGAGCATTGCAAGAAGAGATTCGTAGAGGAATGAATCTTAATGTCAGAGACGAAAGTGAGGATGAAGCCGAAGAAGAATATCAAGAAGGAGAAGTTGAAATTGTGAACCAGGAGGAAGAAAGACTTTTTCGGGCGATTTCCAAGATTGGGAAAAGACCTAAGATTGAGGTTCCTACATTTTCTGGAAATCTTAACCCAGAAGAATTGATCGACTGGATCAACGAATGTGAGGAATATTTTGAGTATGAAGATGTTGAGGATCCTGATAGGGTCAAATTTGCGAAGGCCAGACTGAAAGGTCATGCGAAGATATGGTGGCAAGAGATTCAGTTGGAGCGAAATAGAAGGGGAAAGGAGAAAATCACGAGATGGGATCGGATGGTGGATAAATTGAAGCGACAGTTCATTCCTGTTGATTATGAGCTTGACCTACTGAAGAAAATGCAGAGTTTGAAGCAAGCAGGAAGATCTGTTCAGGAGTATACAGAGGAGTTCTATCGACTTCTCATCAGAACAGGCCACGCAGAAGCTGATAAGGAGAAAGTTGCCCGATACCTTAATGGGTTAAGGCCAAGCATTCAGGAGGAGCTGAATCTGGTTCGAATGAACAGTATTGAAGAGGCATACCAGTTTGCCCTAAAACTAGAAGAAAAGCTAAACAAGAAGTTTGAGAGCAGACAAAACGGAAGAGGTCGCGGTGGACGATCTGGTGGACGGTCATATGGTGGCCGAAATGAGGATCCGAAAAAGAAGGATGAGGCCAGTAGTAGTCAGAATCAGCGAGGAAATAATTCCAATCGCTTCCAGGATCAGAATAATAGAGATCAGAGAGGAAGAGGAAGAGGACAAGGATCTGGAAGAGGTGGCTTCCGTGGAACATGTTTTCACTGTGGAGAAGAAGGTCATAGGGCATTTGAATGTCCTCAGCGCCAAGGCAGAGCAGACAGGAGAAATGAAGGCCAGGCCAGAGTTGCACATGTAGATGAAGATGCCAGATCATCAAATTCTGAAGATGCTGAAAGAGGAGAAACGTTGATTAACAGAAGAGTCTTGTTGAGTGGTGAGAATGAACCTGAGCAAAGGAGGAGCCTGTTTCGCACCAGGTGCAAGTGTGAAGGTAAATGTTGTGATGTGATTATTGATAGTGGAAGCACTGACAATTTGGTGTCAGAAGAGATGGTGACAAAGTTGAAGCTCAAGAGACAGAAACACCCACATCCATATCGGATTGCCTGGGTACAGGATGACCACAAGGTCATGGTCAATGAACAATGCCTGGTGAAGTTCAAGATTGGCGGATACCAAGATGAGGTATTGTGTGATATCATATCTATGGATGCATGTCATATGTTGTTGGGTAGACCATGGCAGTTTGACAGATGTGCTGTACATGATGGTCGTGCGAATACCTATTCCCTGACAAAGGATGGAGTGCGACATAAGCTAAAACCATTGAAGGAGACTGAAGAAAAGGTATGTGGTAATGCAAGGATAACTTTTGTTGATGGAAGAAATTTCCTAGATGGTATGAGGCATGAGCATGTATGTTTTGCTTTAATTCCAAAACCTGGTAAAGAGGAAGTAGAAGATGTTCCTGTAGAAGTTGCAGATTTGTTGAATGAGTTTCAGGATATTGTATCCGATAACGTGCCTGATGGATTACCACCAGTCAGGAAGATCAGTCATCAGATGGACTTGATTCCAGGAGCGAGTTTGCCGAATAAGGCAGCACACAGAATGACACCTGCAGAAAGTGAGGAGTTGAACAGACAAGTACATGAACTGTTACAGAAAGGATTGATCCGTGAGAGTCTGAGTCCCTGTGCTGTACCAGCGGTATTAGCACCAAAGAAGAATGGAGAATGGAGGATGTGTACAGATTCTAGGGCAATAAACAAGATCACAATCAAGTACAGGTTTCCATTGCCACGAATGGATGATATTATGGACTGTTTGAGTGGAGCTGTGTATTTCTCAAAGATAGATCTGAAAAGTGGATATCATCAGATTCGGATCAGAGAAGGAGATGAATGGAAGACTGCCTTCAAGACAAAGGAAGGACTATATGAGTGGTTAGTCATGCCTTTTGGGCTAACCAATGCACCGAGCACTTTCATGCGGCTCATGAACGAGGTTCTGAAAGAATTTCTGGGTAAGTTTGTCATTGTTTACCTAGATGATATTTTGATCTTTAGTAAGACATTGGATGAGCATATGATGCATATTCGTATGGTATTTGAGAAGTTGAGAGAAGAAAAATTGCTGATTAATTTGAAGAAGTGCAGTTTTGTGAAGAAAGAGTTGGTGTATTTAGGGTTTGTAGTTTCAGCAGAAGGTCTAAAAATGGACCCAGAGAAAGTACAGGCTATCCTTGAATGGCCTACTCCAAGGAGTGCTACTGAGGTAAGATCTTTTCATGGTCTAGCTAGCTTTTACAGAAAGTTTATCAGAAATTTTAGTAGTATTTGTGGACCCTTGACTGAAACAATGAGAGGGGATAGAAAAGAGTTTAAGTGGACTAATGGGGCAGAAAAGAGTTTTCAATTATTGAAACAAAAAGTTACAGAACAACCTGTTTTAGCACTTCCAGATTTTAATAAGGTGTTTCAAGTAGATCGTGATACTAGTGGTACTGCAATAGGAGCTGTTATGAGCCAAGAAGGTAAACCTGTTGCTTATTTCAGTGAGAAGTTAAATGATGCCAAGAGGAAATATTCTGTTTATGATCAGGAATTTTATGCTATAGTTCAGGCATTAAAGAAGTGGAGACATTATCTGCTTCCTAAGGAGTTTGTTTTGTATACTGATCATCAAGCTTTGCAATATTTGAATAGTCAAGGAAAGTTGAACCAGAGACATTTGAAATGGGTTGAGTTTTTGCAGAGTTATACATTTGTTTTGAAACACAGGAGCGGAAAGTCTAATAGGGTTGCAGATGCTCTTAGCAGAAGGCAACTATTGCTGACAGAAATGCAGATTGAAGTGGTTGGGTTCAAGGAACTCAAGAATTTGTATCCAGAGGATCCTGATTTTGGTGAAGCTTGGAAAGCTTGTACAGAACCTGTTACTCTAGACAGGACGAAATGGTTGGATTTCATCATCCAGGATGATATGCTATTCAGAGGGAATCAGTTGTGCATTCCACGGAGTTCTATGAGGGAGAATCTCATCAAGGAGAAGCACGGCGGAGGATTGGCTGGACATTTTGGTCGTGATAAAACCCTTGGTTTGGTTAGTGAGAATTATTATTGGCCACAGTTGCAGCAAGATGTGAAGAAGTTTGTACAGAGTTGTAGAGTATGTCAGATGGCGAAAGGAGTGAAGCAGAATACAGGGTTGTATCAGCCGTTACCTGTACCAGAGAAGCCTTGGGAGGATATCAGCATGGACTTTGTTCTTGGTTTACCGAGGACACAGCGAGGACACGATTCAATTTTTGTGGTAGTTGATAGATTTTCAAAGATGGCACATTTTATTCCCTGCAAGAAGACTAATGATGCTGTTCATGTAGCAGAATTGTTTTTCAGAGAAGTAGTGAGACTTCATGGTTTGCCAAAGACCATAGTTTCAGATCGGGACACTAAGTTTGTTGGATATTTCTGGCGCACATTATGGAAGAAGTTGAAGACAGATTTGAAGTTCAGTTCATCACATCATCCACAGACTGATGGACAGACAGAGGTGGTGAATAGGAGTTTGGGAAATTTGCTGAGATGTTTGGTTGGAGATAAGCCAACAGGATGGGATTTGATTTTACCACAGGCAGAATTTGCATACAATAATTCTGTCAACAGGAGCACTGGTAAATCACCATTCCAGATTGTATATGGAAGTAGTCCAAGAAATGCATCTGAGTTGAGAAAGATAGATAAAGGAGAAATGAGTAGTGCTGAGGCTGAGGATTTTGCAGAACATTTGAAGAACATCCATGGGGAGGCGAGGAAGCATATTACCAAGATGAACGCACAGTATAAGGCTAAGGCTGATGAGAAAAGGAGGTATAAGGAATTTCAGGTTGGTGATGAAGTCCTGGTTCATTTGCGGAAGGAGCGGTTTCCAGTTGGTACATATAACAAGCTGAAAATGAAGAAGTTTGGGCCATGTAGGATACTGAAGAAACATGATTCAGGAAATGCATATGAGGTAGAATTACCTACTGAGCTAAATATTTCGCCAGTGTTTAACATTTCAGATCTGACAGAGTATCATGAAGGAGGTGTTGAAGATGAGATCACAACAGCACAGTGGAGTATTCCAGCAACTAGTTTAGACACTAAGGAGATCGAAGATATACTGGACAGTCGTGTTGGCAGAAGCACAAGGAACAGGACATATGAAGAATATCTGGTCAAGTGGAAAGGACGACCTGTTGAAGATTCATCATGGCTAACAATGGAGGAGGTTAACCGTCTTGGTTTTCCTCTGCACACCTGAGTCGTGACAGGGTCACTTCTCAAATTACCCCGGGTGTCTGATGCAGGAGCATCCTGGGTGTAAGAGCAATCTTGCATCACCCAAAAATATTTCTGTTTTTATATTCAATAAGGGCTATTTTAGTGCAGAGCTGCTATTTATGGAAAGTTACTATTTTTTTGGTAATTTTCGTATGTGCTCAGAATGATCTGATTTCTTTCTTGGAGGTTCACTTTGGTCATATAAGTCTGCCAGTGAAGTTTCATTTCCAGATCAAGTGTATATTGGAAGATATTGAAGATTTTCGGTATTGGCAGCAGGGTACAGAAACTTTGAACTCAGTTTTGAAGGCTTTAGAGGCCCCGGATGAGGTCAAAAATTTGGGTGACAGGCGCTTGCGCGAGTCAAGCCTGTAGAGCGCTTCGTGGCGTTTCCGAAATGGGGTTATAGTGGCCGAGCGGGTCAACTGGTGATGACTTATGGTCTTCGGAAGTTGGGCCACCTGAAATGGCGAAAAATAATTTTCTTCAAAATTTCTGTTCGGGTTTCAAAGGTTATCTTGAGCCGACTATGATGTAATGAAATGTAAAATAAAATAATTCTAAGTTTGGTCGGCCTTATTGGCTAAAATTCTGGAACCTTCCCAGGCGGTGGAAAATTGCCTATATAAGGAAGGCTGTATTATTGTCTTAGGCAGTTCAGAATAGTTCTGGGTAGTAGATCTGAGTAATAGTTCGAGGCTTTGTCCTACAGAATATTGTAAGGGAGTGCCCATGTGGCTTTGCATGTTGTAATTCTGAAAGTTTGTAATTCCACATTTGTGGAGATGATAAGAAGCCAATTTTCTGTTCTTGCATATTGTTGTCATTTCTCTATGTCTGTTATGTGTTTGTGGTATTAAGGGGAGCACCCTTCATCAAGTGGTATCAGAGCAGGTTTTCTTGAGTGTGTAAACAGATCGCCGGCTGTGAGGCAGTTTGCACCAGGACTGTGGTTAGGGTTTCAACGCGCATCGCGAAAATGCCTCCACGAAGAGAACGTGGCGGAAGACCTGGTGTTGTGACACCTGAGGTTAGAGAGTTGCAGAGACAAGTGCGAGCATTGCAAGAAGAGATTCGTAGAGGAATGAATCTTAATGTCAGAGACGAAAGTGAGGATGAAGCCGAAGAAGAATATCAAGAAGGAGAAGTTGAAATTGTGAACCAGGAGGAAGAAAGACTTTTTCGGGCGATTTCCAAGATTGGGAAAAGACCTAAGATTGAGGTTCCTACATTTTCTGGAAATCTTAACCCAGAAGAATTGATCGACTGGATCAACGAATGTGAGGAATATTTTGAGTATGAAGATGTTGAGGATCCTGATAGGGTCAAATTTGCGAAGGCCAGACTGAAAGGTCATGCGAAGATATGGTGGCAAGAGATTCAGTTGGAGCGAAATAGAAGGGGAAAGGAGAAAATCACGAGATGGGATCGGATGGTGGATAAATTGAAGCGACAGTTCATTCCTGTTGATTATGAGCTTGACCTACTGAAGAAAATGCAGAGTTTGAAGCAAGCAGGAAGATCTGTTCAGGAGTATACAGAGGAGTTCTATCGACTTCTCATCAGAACAGGCCACGCAGAAGCTGATAAGGAGAAAGTTGCCCGATACCTTAATGGGTTAAGGCCAAGCATTCAGGAGGAGCTGAATCTGGTTCGAATGAACAGTATTGAAGAGGCATACCAGTTTGCCCTAAAACTAGAAGAAAAGCTAAACAAGAAGTTTGAGAGCAGACAAAACGGAAGAGGTCGCGGTGGACGATCTGGTGGACGGTCATATGGTGGCCGAAATGAGGATCCGAAAAAGAAGGATGAGGCCAGTAGTAGTCAGAATCAGCGAGGAAATAATTCCAATCGCTTCCAGGATCAGAATAATAGAGATCAGAGAGGAAGAGGAAGAGGACAAGGATCTGGAAGAGGTGGCTTCCGTGGAACATGTTTTCACTGTGGAGAAGAAGGTCATAGGGCATTTGAATGTCCTCAGCGCCAAGGCAGAGCAGACAGGAGAAATGAAGGCCAGGCCAGAGTTGCACATGTAGATGAAGATGCCAGATCATCAAATTCTGAAGATGCTGAAAGAGGAGAAACGTTGATTAACAGAAGAGTCTTGTTGAGTGGTGAGAATGAACCTGAGCAAAGGAGGAGCCTGTTTCGCACCAGGTGCAAGTGTGAAGGTAAATGTTGTGATGTGATTATTGATAGTGGAAGCACTGACAATTTGGTGTCAGAAGAGATGGTGACAAAGTTGAAGCTCAAGAGACAGAAACACCCACATCCATATCGGATTGCCTGGGTACAGGATGACCACAAGGTCATGGTCAATGAACAATGCCTGGTGAAGTTCAAGATTGGCGGATACCAAGATGAGGTATTGTGTGATATCATATCTATGGATGCATGTCATATGTTGTTGGGTAGACCATGGCAGTTTGACAGATGTGCTGTACATGATGGTCGTGCGAATACCTATTCCCTGACAAAGGATGGAGTGCGACATAAGCTAAAACCATTGAAGGAGACTGAAGAAAAGGTATGTGGTAATGCAAGGATAACTTTTGTTGATGGAAGAAATTTCCTAGATGGTATGAGGCATGAGCATGTATGTTTTGCTTTAATTCCAAAACCTGGTAAAGAGGAAGTAGAAGATGTTCCTGTAGAAGTTGCAGATTTGTTGAATGAGTTTCAGGATATTATATCCGATAACGTGCCTGATGGATTACCACCAGTCAGGAAGATCAGTCATCAGATGGACTTGATTCCAGGAGCGAGTTTGCCGAATAAGGCAGCACACAGAATGACACCTGCAGAAAGTGAGGAGTTGAACAGACAAGTACATGAACTGTTACAGAAAGGATTGATCCGTGAGAGTCTGAGTCCCTGTGCTGTACCAGCGGTATTAGCACCAAAGAAGAATGGAGAATGGAGGATGTGTACAGATTCTAGGGCAATAAACAAGATCACAATCAAGTACAGGTTTCCATTGCCACGAATGGATGATATTATGGACTGTTTGAGTGGAGCTGTGTATTTCTCAAAGATAGATCTGAAAAGTGGATATCATCAGATTCGGATCAGAGAAGGAGATGAATGGAAGACTGCCTTCAAGACAAAGGAAGGACTATATGAGTGGTTAGTCATGCCTTTTGGGCTAACCAATGCACCGAGCACTTTCATGCGGCTCATGAACGAGGTTCTGAAAGAATTTCTGGGTAAGTTTGTCATTGTTTACCTAGATGATATTTTGATCTTTAGTAAGACATTGGATGAGCATATGATGCATATTCGTATGGTATTTGAGAAGTTGAGAGAAGAAAAATTGCTGATTAATTTGAAGAAGTGCAGTTTTGTGAAGAAAGAGTTGGTGTATTTAGGGTTTGTAGTTTCAGCAGAAGGTCTAAAAATGGACCCAGAGAAAGTACAGGCTATCCTTGAATGGCCTACTCCAAGGAGTGCTACTGAGGTAAGATCTTTTCATGGTCTAGCTAGCTTTTACAGAAAGTTTATCAGAAATTTTAGTAGTATTTGTGGACCCTTGACTGAAACAATGAGAGGGGATAGAAAAGAGTTTAAGTGGACTAATGGGGCAGAAAAGAGTTTTCAATTATTGAAACAAAAAGTTACAGAACAACCTGTTTTAGCACTTCCAGATTTTAATAAGGTGTTTCAAGTAGATCGTGATACTAGTGGTACTGCAATAGGAGCTGTTATGAGCCAAGAAGGTAAACCTGTTGCTTATTTCAGTGAGAAGTTAAATGATGCCAAGAGGAAATATTCTGTTTATGATCAGGAATTTTATGCTATAGTTCAGGCATTAAAGAAGTGGAGACATTATCTGCTTCCTAAGGAGTTTGTTTTGTATACTGATCATCAAGCTTTGCAATATTTGAATAGTCAAGGAAAGTTGAACCAGAGACATTTGAAATGGGTTGAGTTTTTGCAGAGTTATACATTTGTTTTGAAACACAGGAGCGGAAAGTCTAATAGGGTTGCAGATGCTCTTAGCAGAAGGCAACTATTGCTGACAGAAATGCAGATTGAAGTGGTTGGGTTCAAGGAACTCAAGAATTTGTATCCAGAGGATCCTGATTTTGGTGAAGCTTGGAAAGCTTGTACAGAACCTGTTACTCTAGACAGGACGAAATGGTTGGATTTCATCATCCAGGATGATATGCTATTCAGAGGGAATCAGTTGTGCATTCCACGGAGTTCTATGAGGGAGAATCTCATCAAGGAGAAGCACGGCGGAGGATTGGCTGGACATTTTGGTCGTGATAAAACCCTTGGTTTGGTTAGTGAGAATTATTATTGGCCACAGTTGCAGCAAGATGTGAAGAAGTTTGTACAGAGTTGTAGAGTATGTCAGATGGCGAAAGGAGTGAAGCAGAATACAGGGTTGTATCAGCCGTTACCTGTACCAGAGAAGCCTTGGGAGGATATCAGCATGGACTTTGTTCTTGGTTTACCGAGGACACAGCGAGGACACGATTCAATTTTTGTGGTAGTTGATAGATTTTCAAAGATGGCACATTTTATTCCCTGCAAGAAGACTAATGATGCTGTTCATGTAGCAGAATTGTTTTTCAGAGAAGTAGTGAGACTTCATGGTTTGCCAAAGACCATAGTTTCAGATCGGGACACTAAGTTTGTTGGATATTTCTGGCGCACATTATGGAAGAAGTTGAAGACAGATTTGAAGTTCAGTTCATCACATCATCCACAGACTGATGGACAGACAGAGGTGGTGAATAGGAGTTTGGGAAATTTGCTGAGATGTTTGGTTGGAGATAAGCCAACAGGATGGGATTTGATTTTACCACAGGCAGAATTTGCATACAATAATTCTGTCAACAGGAGCACTGGTAAATCACCATTCCAGATTGTATATGGAAGTAGTCCAAGAAATGCATCTGAGTTGAGAAAGATAGATAAAGGAGAAATGAGTAGTGCTGAAGCTGAGGATTTTGCAGAACATTTGAAGAACATCCATGGGGAGGCGAGGAAGCATATTACCAAGATGAACGCACAGTATAAGGCTAAGGCTGATGAGAAAAGGAGGTATAAGGAATTTCAGGTTGGTGATGAAGTCCTGGTTCATTTGCGGAAGGAGCGGTTTCCAGTTGGTACATATAACAAGCTGAAAATGAAGAAGTTTGGGCCATGTAGGATACTGAAGAAACATGATTCAGGAAATGCATATGAGGTAGAATTACCTACTGAGCTAAATATTTCGCCAGTGTTTAACATTTCAGATCTGACAGAGTATCATGAAGGAGGTGTTGAAGATGAGATCACAACAGCACAGTGGAGTATTCCAGCAACTAGTTTAGACACTAAGGAGATCGAAGATATACTGGACAGTCGTGTTGGCAGAAGCACAAGGAACAGGACATATGAAGAATATCTGGTCAAGTGGAAAGGACGACCTGTTGAAGATTCATCATGGCTAACAATGGAGGAGGTTAACCGTCTTGGTTTTCCTCTGCACACCTGAGTCGTGACAGGGTCACTTCTCAAATTACCCCGGGTGTCTGATGCAGGAGCATCCTGGGTGTAAGAGCAATCTTGCATCACCCAAAAATATTTCTGTTTTTATATTCAATAAGGGCTATTTTAGTGCAGAGCTGCTATTTATGGAAAGTTACTATTTTTTTGGTAATTTTCGTATGTGCTCAGAATGATCTGATTTCTTTCTTGGAGGTTCACTTTGGTCATATAAGTCTGCCAGTGAAGTTTCATTTCCAGATCAAGTGTATATTGGAAGATATTGAAGATTTTCGGTATTGGCAGCAGGGTACAGAAACTTTGAACTCAGTTTTGAAGGCTTTAGAGGCCCCGGATGAGGTCAAAAATTTGGGTGACAGGCGCTTGCGCGAGTCAAGCCTGTAGAGCGCTTCGTGGCGTTTCCGAAATGGGGTTATAGTGGCCGAGCGGGTCAACTGGTGATGACTTATGGTCTTCGGAAGTTGGGCCACCTGAAATGGCGAAAAATAATTTTCTTCAAAATTTCTGTTCGGGTTTCAAAGGTTATCTTGAGCCGACTATGATGTAATGAAATGTAAAATAAAATAATTCTAAGTTTGGTCGGCCTTATTGGCTAAAATTCTGGAACCTTCCCAGGCGGTGGAAAATTGCCTATATAAGGAAGGCTGTATTATTGTCTTAGGCAGTTCAGAATAGTTCTGGGTAGTAGATCTGAGTAATAGTTCGAGGCTTTGTCCTACAGAATATTGTAAGGGAGTGCCCATGTGGCTTTGCATGTTGTAATTCTGAAAGTTTGTAATTCCACATTTGTGGAGATGATAAGAAGCCAATTTTCTGTTCTTGCATATTGTTGTCATTTCTCTATGTCTGTTATGTGTTTGTGGTATTAAGGGGAGCACCCTTCATCAAGTGGTATCAGAGCAGGTTTTCTTGAGTGTGTAAACAGATCGCCGGCTGTGAGGCAGTTTGCACCAGGACTGTGGTTAGGGTTTCAACGCGCATCGCGAAAATGCCTCCACGAAGAGAACGTGGCGGAAGACCTGGTGTTGTGACACCTGAGGTTAGAGAGTTGCAGAGACAAGTGCGAGCATTGCAAGAAGAGATTCGTAGAGGAATGAATCTTAATGTCAGAGACGAAAGTGAGGATGAAGCCGAAGAAGAATATCAAGAAGGAGAAGTTGAAATTGTGAACCAGGAGGAAGAAAGACTTTTTCGGGCGATTTCCAAGATTGGGAAAAGACCTAAGATTGAGGTTCCTACATTTTCTGGAAATCTTAACCCAGAAGAATTGATCGACTGGATCAACGAATGTGAGGAATATTTTGAGTATGAAGATGTTGAGGATCCTGATAGGGTCAAATTTGCGAAGGCCAGACTGAAAGGTCATGCGAAGATATGGTGGCAAGAGATTCAGTTGGAGCGAAATAGAAGGGGAAAGGAGAAAATCACGAGATGGGATCGGATGGTGGATAAATTGAAGCGACAGTTCATTCCTGTTGATTATGAGCTTGACCTACTGAAGAAAATGCAGAGTTTGAAGCAAGCAGGAAGATCTGTTCAGGAGTATACAGAGGAGTTCTATCGACTTCTCATCAGAACAGGCCACGCAGAAGCTGATAAGGAGAAAGTTGCCCGATACCTTAATGGGTTAAGGCCAAGCATTCAGGAGGAGCTGAATCTGGTTCGAATGAACAGTATTGAAGAGGCATACCAGTTTGCCCTAAAACTAGAAGAAAAGCTAAACAAGAAGTTTGAGAGCAGACAAAACGGAAGAGGTCGCGGTGGACGATCTGGTGGACGGTCATATGGTGGCCGAAATGAGGATCCGAAAAAGAAGGATGAGGCCAGTAGTAGTCAGAATCAGCGAAGAAATAATTCCAATCGCTTCCAGGATCAGAATAATAGAGATCAGAGAGGAAGAGGAAGAGGACAAGGATCTGGAAGAGGTGGCTTCCGTGGAACATGTTTTCACTGTGGAGAAGAAGGTCATAGGGCATTTGAATGTCCTCAGCGCCAAGGCAGAGCAGACAGGAGAAATGAAGGCCAGGCCAGAGTTGCACATGTAGATGAAGATGCCAGATCATCAAATTCTGAAGATGCTGAAAGAGGAGAAACGTTGATTAACAGAAGAGTCTTGTTGAGTGGTGAGAATGAACCTGAGCAAAGGAGGAGCCTGTTTCGCACCAGGTGCAAGTGTGAAGGTAAATGTTGTGATGTGATTATTGATAGTGGAAGCACTGACAATTTGGTGTCAGAAGAGATGGTGACAAAGTTGAAGCTCAAGAGACAGAAACACCCACATCCATATCGGATTGCCTGGGTACAGGATGACCACAAGGTCATGGTCAATGAACAATGCCTGGTGAAGTTCAAGATTGGCGGATACCAAGATGAGGTATTGTGTGATATCATATCTATGGATGCATGTCATATGTTGTTGGGTAGACCATGGCAGTTTGACAGATGTGCTGTACATGATGGTCGTGCGAATACCTATTCCCTGACAAAGGATGGAGTGCGACATAAGCTAAAACCATTGAAGGAGACTGAAGAAAAGGTATGTGGTAATGCAAGGATAACTTTTTTTGATGGAAGAAATTTCCTAGATGGTATGAGGCATGAGCATGTATGTTTTGCTTTAATTCCAAAACCTGGTAAAGAGGAAGTAGAAGATGTTCCTGTAGAAGTTGCAGATTTGTTGAATGAGTTTCAGGATATTGTATCCGATAACGTGCCTGATGGATTACCACCAGTCAGGAAGATCAGTCATCAGATGGACTTGATTCCAGGAGCGAGTTTGCCGAATAAGGCAGCACACAGAATGACACCTGCAGAAAGTGAGGAGTTGAACAGACAAGTACATGAACTGTTACAGAAAGGATTGATCCGTGAGAGTCTGAGTCCCTGTGCTGTACCAGCGGTATTAGCACCAAAGAAGAATGGAGAATGGAGGATGTGTACAGATTCTAGGGCAATAAACAAGATCACAATCAAGTACAGGTTTCCATTGCCACGAATGGATGATATTATGGACTGTTTGAGTGGAGCTGTGTATTTCTCAAAGATAGATCTGAAAAGTGGATATCATCAGATTCGGATCAGAGAAGGAGATGAATGGAAGACTGCCTTCAAGACAAAGGAAGGACTATATGAGTGGTTAGTCATGCCTTTTGGGCTAACCAATGCACCGAGCACTTTCATGCGGCTCATGAACGAGGTTCTGAAAGAATTTCTGGGTAAGTTTGTCATTGTTTACCTAGATGATATTTTGATCTTTAGTAAGACATTGGATGAGCATATGATGCATATTCGTATGGTATTTGAGAAGTTGAGAGAAGAAAAATTGCTGATTAATTTGAAAAAGTGCAGTTTTGTGAAGAAAGAGTTGGTGTATTTAGGGTTTGTAGTTTCAGCAGAAGGTCTAAAAATGGACCCAGAGAAAGTACAGGCTATCCTTGAATGGCCTACTCCAAGGAGTGCTACTGAGGTAAGATCTTTTCATGGTCTAGCTAGCTTTTACAGAAAGTTTATCAGAAATTTTAGTAGTATTTGTGGACCCTTGACTGAAACAATGAGAGGGGATAGAAAAGAGTTTAAGTGGACTAATGGGGCAGAAAAGAGTTTTCAATTATTGAAACAAAAAGTTACAGAACAACCTGTTTTAGCACTTCCAGATTTTAATAAGGTGTTTCAAGTAGATCGTGATACTAGTGGTACTGCAATAGGAGCTGTTATGAGCCAAGAAGGTAAACCTGTTGCTTATTTCAGTGAGAAGTTAAATGATGCCAAGAGGAAATATTCTGTTTATGATCAGGAATTTTATGCTATAGTTCAGGCATTAAAGAAGTGGAGACATTATCTGCTTCCTAAGGAGTTTGTTTTGTATACTGATCATCAAGCTTTGCAATATTTGAATAGTCAAGGAAAGTTGAACCAGAGACATTTGAAATGGGTTGAGTTTTTGCAGAGTTATACATTTGTTTTGAAACACAGGAGCGGAAAGTCTAATAGGGTTGCAGATGCTCTTAGCAGAAGGCAACTATTGCTGACAGAAATGCAGATTGAAGTGGTTGGGTTCAAGGAACTCAAGAATTTGTATCCAGAGGATCCTGATTTTGGTGAAGCTTGGAAAGCTTGTACAGAACCTGTTACTCTAGACAGGACGAAATGGTTGGATTTCATCATCCAGGATGATATGCTATTCAGAGGGAATCAGTTGTGCATTCCACGGAGTTCTATGAGGGAGAATCTCATCAAGGAGAAGCACGGCGGAGGATTGGCTGGACATTTTGGTCGTGATAAAACCCTTGGTTTGGTTAGTGAGAATTATTATTGGCCACAGTTGCAGCAAGATGTGAAGAAGTTTGTACAGAGTTGTAGAGTATGTCAGATGGCGAAAGGAGTGAAGCAGAATACAGGGTTGTATCAGCCGTTACCTGTACCAGAGAAGCCTTGGGAGGATATCAGCATGGACTTTGTTCTTGGTTTACCGAGGACACAGCGAGGACACGATTCAATTTTTGTGGTAGTTGATAGATTTTCAAAGATGGCACATTTTATTCCCTGCAAGAAGACTAATGATGCTGTTCATGTAGCAGAATTGTTTTTCAGAGAAGTAGTGAGACTTCATGGTTTGCCAAAGACCATAGTTTCAGATCGGGACACTAAGTTTGTTGGATATTTCTGGCGCACATTATGGAAGAAGTTGAAGACAGATTTGAAGTTCAGTTCATCACATCATCCACAGACTGATGGACAGACAGAGGTGGTGAATAGGAGTTTGGGAAATTTGCTGAGATGTTTGGTTGGAGATAAGCCAACAGGATGGGATTTGATTTTACCACAGGCAGAATTTGCATACAATAATTCTGTCAACAGGAGCACTGGTAAATCACCATTCCAGATTGTATATGGAAGTAGTCCAAGAAATGCATCTGAGTTGAGAAAGATAGATAAAGGAGAAATGAGTAGTGCTGAAGCTGAGGATTTTGCAGAACATTTGAAGAACATCCATGGGGAGGCGAGGAAGCATATTACCAAGATGAACGCACAGTATAAGGCTAAGGCTGATGAGAAAAGGAGGTATAAGGAATTTCAGGTTGGTGATGAAGTCCTGGTTCATTTGCGGAAGGAGCGGTTTCCAGTTGGTACATATAACAAGCTGAAAATGAAGAAGTTTGGGCCATGTAGGATACTGAAGAAACATGATTCAGGAAATGCATATGAGATAGAATTACCTACTGAGCTAAATATTTCGCCAGTGTTTAACATTTCAGATCTGACAGAGTATCATGAAGGAGGTGTTGAAGATGAGATCACAACAGCACAGTGGAGTATTCCAGCAACTAGTTTAGACACTAAGGAGATCGAAGATATACTGGACAGTCGTGTTGGCAGAAGCACAAGGAACAGGACATATGAAGAATATCTGGTCAAGTGGAAAGGACGACCTGTTGAAGATTCATCATGGCTAACAATGGAGGAGGTTAACCGTCTTGGTTTTCCTCTGCACACCTGAGTCGTGACAGGGTCACTTCTCAAATTACCCCGGGTGTCTGATGCAGGAGCATCCTGGGTGTAAGAGCAATCTTGCATCACCCAAAAATATTTCTGTTTTTATATTCAATAAGGGCTATTTTAGTGCAGAGCTGCTATTTATGGAAAGTTACTATTTTTTTGGTAATTTTCGTATGTGCTCAGAATGATCTGATTTCTTTCTTGGAGGTTCACTTTGGTCATATAAGTCTGCCAGTGAAGTTTCATTTCCAGATCAAGTGTATATTGGAAGATATTGAAGATTTTCGGTATTGGCAGCAGGGTACAGAAACTTTGAACTCAGTTTTGAAGGCTTTAGAGGCCCCGGATGAGGTCAAAAATTTGGGTGACAGGCGCTTGCGCGAGTCAAGCCTGTAGAGCGCTTCGTGGCGTTTCCGAAATGGGGTTATAGTGGCCGAGCGGGTCAACTGGTGATGACTTATGGTCTTCGGAAGTTGGGCCACCTGAAATGGCGAAAAATAATTTTCTTCAAAATTTCTGTTCGGGTTTCAAAGGTTATCTTGAGCCGACTATGATGTAATGAAATGTAAAATAAAATAATTCTAAGTTTGGTCGGCCTTATTGGCTAAAATTCTGGAACCTTCCCAGGCGGTGGAAAATTGCCTATATAAGGAAGGCTGTATTATTGTCTTAGGCAGTTCAGAATAGTTCTGGGTAGTAGATCTGAGTAATAGTTCGAGGCTTTGTCCTACAGAATATTGTAAGGGAGTGCCCATGTGGCTTTGCATGTTGTAATTCTGAAAGTTTGTAATTCCACATTTGTGGAGATGATAAGAAGCCAATTTTCTGTTCTTGCATATTGTTGTCATTTCTCTATGTCTGTTATGTGTTTGTGGTATTAAGGGGAGCACCCTTCATCAAGTGGTATCAGAGCAGGTTTTCTTGAGTGTGTAAACAGATCGCCGGCTGTGAGGCAGTTTGCACCAGGACTGTGGTTAGGGTTTCAACGCGCATCGCGAAAATGCCTCCACGAAGAGAACGTGGCGGAAGACCTGGTGTTGTGACACCTGAGGTTAGAGAGTTGCAGAGACAAGTGCGAGCATTGCAAGAAGAGATTCGTAGAGGAATGAATCTTAATGTCAGAGACGAAAGTGAGGATGAAGCCGAAGAAGAATATCAAGAAGGAGAAGTTGAAATTGTGAACCAGGAGGAAGAAAGACTTTTTCGGGCGATTTCCAAGATTGGGAAAAGACCTAAGATTGAGGTTCCTACATTTTCTGGAAATCTTAACCCAGAAGAATTGATCGACTGGATCAACGAATGTGAGGAATATTTTGAGTATGAAGATGTTGAGGATCCTGATAGGGTCAAATTTGCGAAGGCCAGACTGAAAGGTCATGCGAAGATATGGTGGCAAGAGATTCAGTTGGAGCGAAATAGAAGGGGAAAGGAGAAAATCACGAGATGGGATCGGATGGTGGATAAATTGAAGCGACAGTTCATTCCTGTTGATTATGAGCTTGACCTACTGAAGAAAATGCAGAGTTTGAAGCAAGCAGGAAGATCTGTTCAGGAGTATACAGAGGAGTTCTATCGACTTCTCATCAGAACAGGCCACGCAGAAGCTGATAAGGAGAAAGTTGCCCGATACCTTAATGGGTTAAGGCCAAGCATTCAGGAGGAGCTGAATCTGGTTCGAATGAACAGTATTGAAGAGGCATACCAGTTTGCCCTAAAACTAGAAGAAAAGCTAAACAAGAAGTTTGAGAGCAGACAAAACGGAAGAGGTCGCGGTGGACGATCTGGTGGACGGTCATATGGTGGCCGAAATGAGGATCCGAAAAAGAAGGATGAGGCCAGTAGTAGTCAGAATCAGCGAAGAAATAATTCCAATCGCTTCCAGGATCAGAATAATAGAGATCAGAGAGGAAGAGGAAGAGGACAAGGATCTGGAAGAGGTGGCTTCCGTGGAACATGTTTTCACTGTGGAGAAGAAGGTCATAGGGCATTTGAATGTCCTCAGCGCCAAGGCAGAGCAGACAGGAGAAATGAAGGCCAGGCCAGAGTTGCACATGTAGATGAAGATGCCAGATCATCAAATTCTGAAGATGCTGAAAGAGGAGAAACGTTGATTAACAGAAGAGTCTTGTTGAGTGGTGAGAATGAACCTGAGCAAAGGAGGAGCCTGTTTCGCACCAGGTGCAAGTGTGAAGGTAAATGTTGTGATGTGATTATTGATAGTGGAAGCACTGACAATTTGGTGTCAGAAGAGATGGTGACAAAGTTGAAGCTCAAGAGACAGAAACACCCACATCCATATCGGATTGCCTGGGTACAGGATGACCACAAGGTCATGGTCAATGAACAATGCCTGGTGAAGTTCAAGATTGGCGGATACCAAGATGAGGTATTGTGTGATATCATATCTATGGATGCATGTCATATGTTGTTGGGTAGACCATGGCAGTTTGACAGATGTGCTGTACATGATGGTCGTGCGAATACCTATTCCCTGACAAAGGATGGAGTGCGACATAAGCTAAAACCATTGAAGGAGACTGAAGAAAAGGTATGTGGTAATGCAAGGATAACTTTTTTTGATGGAAGAAATTTCCTAGATGGTATGAGGCATGAGCATGTATGTTTTGCTTTAATTCCAAAACCTGGTAAAGAGGAAGTAGAAGATGTTCCTGTAGAAGTTGCAGATTTGTTGAATGAGTTTCAGGATATTGTATCCGATAACGTGCCTGATGGATTACCACCAGTCAGGAAGATCAGTCATCAGATGGACTTGATTCCAGGAGCGAGTTTGCCGAATAAGGCAGCACACAGAATGACACCTGCAGAAAGTGAGGAGTTGAACAGACAAGTACATGAACTGTTACAGAAAGGATTGATCCGTGAGAGTCTGAGTCCCTGTGCTGTACCAGCGGTATTAGCACCAAAGAAGAATGGAGAATGGAGGATGTGTACAGATTCTAGGGCAATAAACAAGATCACAATCAAGTACAGGTTTCCATTGCCACGAATGGATGATATTATGGACTGTTTGAGTGGAGCTGTGTATTTCTCAAAGATAGATCTGAAAAGTGGATATCATCAGATTCGGATCAGAGAAGGAGATGAATGGAAGACTGCCTTCAAGACAAAGGAAGGACTATATGAGTGGTTAGTCATGCCTTTTGGGCTAACCAATGCACCGAGCACTTTCATGCGGCTCATGAACGAGGTTCTGAAAGAATTTCTGGGTAAGTTTGTCATTGTTTACCTAGATGATATTTTGATCTTTAGTAAGACATTGGATGAGCATATGATGCATATTCGTATGGTATTTGAGAAGTTGAGAGAAGAAAAATTGCTGATTAATTTGAAAAAGTGCAGTTTTGTGAAGAAAGAGTTGGTGTATTTAGGGTTTGTAGTTTCAGCAGAAGGTCTAAAAATGGACCCAGAGAAAGTACAGGCTATCCTTGAATGGCCTACTCCAAGGAGTGCTACTGAGGTAAGATCTTTTCATGGTCTAGCTAGCTTTTACAGAAAGTTTATCAGAAATTTTAGTAGTATTTGTGGACCCTTGACTGAAACAATGAGAGGGGATAGAAAAGAGTTTAAGTGGACTAATGGGGCAGAAAAGAGTTTTCAATTATTGAAACAAAAAGTTACAGAACAACCTGTTTTAGCACTTCCAGATTTTAATAAGGTGTTTCAAGTAGATCGTGATACTAGTGGTACTGCAATAGGAGCTGTTATGAGCCAAGAAGGTAAACCTGTTGCTTATTTCAGTGAGAAGTTAAATGATGCCAAGAGGAAATATTCTGTTTATGATCAGGAATTTTATGCTATAGTTCAGGCATTAAAGAAGTGGAGACATTATCTGCTTCCTAAGGAGTTTGTTTTGTATACTGATCATCAAGCTTTGCAATATTTGAATAGTCAAGGAAAGTTGAACCAGAGACATTTGAAATGGGTTGAGTTTTTGCAGAGTTATACATTTGTTTTGAAACACAGGAGCGGAAAGTCTAATAGGGTTGCAGATGCTCTTAGCAGAAGGCAACTATTGCTGACAGAAATGCAGATTGAAGTGGTTGGGTTCAAGGAACTCAAGAATTTGTATCCAGAGGATCCTGATTTTGGTGAAGCTTGGAAAGCTTGTACAGAACCTGTTACTCTAGACAGGACGAAATGGTTGGATTTCATCATCCAGGATGATATGCTATTCAGAGGGAATCAGTTGTGCATTCCACGGAGTTCTATGAGGGAGAATCTCATCAAGGAGAAGCACGGCGGAGGATTGGCTGGACATTTTGGTCGTGATAAAACCCTTGGTTTGGTTAGTGAGAATTATTATTGGCCACAGTTGCAGCAAGATGTGAAGAAGTTTGTACAGAGTTGTAGAGTATGTCAGATGGCGAAAGGAGTGAAGCAGAATACAGGGTTGTATCAGCCGTTACCTGTACCAGAGAAGCCTTGGGAGGATATCAGCATGGACTTTGTTCTTGGTTTACCGAGGACACAGCGAGGACACGATTCAATTTTTGTGGTAGTTGATAGATTTTCAAAGATGGCACATTTTATTCCCTGCAAGAAGACTAATGATGCTGTTCATGTAGCAGAATTGTTTTTCAGAGAAGTAGTGAGACTTCATGGTTTGCCAAAGACCATAATTTCAGATCGGGACACTAAGTTTGTTGGATATTTCTGGCGCACATTATGGAAGAAGTTGAAGACAGATTTGAAGTTCAGTTCATCACATCATCCACAGACTGATGGACAGACAGAGGTGGTGAATAGGAGTTTGGGAAATTTGCTGAGATGTTTGGTTGGAGATAAGCCAACAGGATGGGATTTGATTTTACCACAGGCAGAATTTGCATACAATAATTCTGTCAACAGGAGCACTGGTAAATCACCATTCCAGATTGTATATGGAAGTAGTCCAAGAAATGCATCTGAGTTGAGAAAGATAGATAAAGGAGAAATGAGTAGTGCTGAAGCTGAGGATTTTGTAGAACATTTGAAGAACATCCATGGGGAGGCGAGGAAGCATATTACCAAGATGAACGCACAGTATAAGGCTAAGGCTGATGAGAAAAGGAGGTATAAGGAATTTCAGGTTGGTGATGAAGTCCTGGTTCATTTGCGGAAGGAGCGGTTTCCAGTTGGTACATATAACAAGCTGAAAATGAAGAAGTTTGGGCCATGTAGGATACTGAAGAAACATGATTCAGGAAATGCATATGAGGTAGAATTACCTACTGAGCTAAATATTTCGCCAGTGTTTAACATTTCAGATCTGACAGAGTATCATGAAGGAGGTGTTGAAGATGAGATCACAACAGCACAGTGGAGTATTCCAGCAACTAGTTTAGACACTAAGGAGATCGAAGATATACTGGACAGTCGTGTTGGCAGAAGTACAAGGAACAGGACATATGAAGAATATCTGGTCAAGTGGAAAGGACGACCTGTTGAAGATTCATCATGGCTAATAATGGAGGAGGTTAACCGTCTTGGTTTTCCTCTGCACACCTGAGTCGTGACAGGGTCACTTCTCAAATTACCCCGGGTGTCTGATGCAGGAGCATCCTGGGTGTAAGAGCAATCTTGCATCACCCAAAAATATTTCTGTTTTTATATTCAATAAGGGCTATTTTAGTGCAGAGCTGCTATTTATGGAAAGTTACTATTTTTTTGGTAATTTTCGTATGTGCTCAGAATGATCTGATTTCTTTCTTGGAGGTTCACTTTGGTCATATAAGTCTGCCAGTGAAGTTTCATTTCCAGATCAAGTGTATATTGGAAGATATTGAAGATTTTCGGTATTGGCAGCAGGGTACAGAAACTTTGAACTCAGTTTTGAAGGCTTTAGAGGCCCCGGATGAGGTCAAAAATTTGGGTGACAGGCGCTTGCGCGAGTCAAGCCTGTAGAGCGCTTCGTGGCGTTTCCGAAATGGGGTTATAGTGGCCGAGCGGGTCAACTGGTGATGACTTATGGTCTTCGGAAGTTGGGCCACCTGAAATGGCGAAAAATAATTTTCTTCAAAATTTCTGTTCGGGTTTCAAAGGTTATCTTGAGCCGACTATGATGTAATGAAATGTAAAATAAAATAATTCTAAGTTTGGTCGGCCTTATTGGCTAAAATTCTGGAACCTTCCCAGGCGGTGGAAAATTGCCTATATAAGGAAGGCTGTATTATTGTCTTAGGCAGTTCAGAATAGTTCTGGGTAGTAGATCTGAGTAATAGTTCGAGGCTTTGTCCTACAGAATATTGTAAGGGAGTGCCCATGTGGCTTTGCATGTTGTAATTCTGAAAGTTTGTAATTCCACATTTGTGGAGATGATAAGAAGCCAATTTTCTGTTCTTGCATATTGTTGTCATTTCTCTATGTCTGTTATGTGTTTGTGGTATTAAGGGGAGCACCCTTCATCAAGTGGTATCAGAGCAGGTTTTCTTGAGTGTGTAAACAGATCACCGGCTGTGAGGCAGTTTGCACCAGGACTGTGGTTAGGGTTTCAACGCGCATCGCGAAAATGCCTCCACGAAGAGAACGTGGCGGAAGACCTGGTGTTGTGACACCTGAGGTTAGAGAGTTGCAGAGACAAGTGCGAGCATTGCAAGAAGAGATTCGTAGAGGAATGAATCTTAATGTCAGAGACGAAAGTGAGGATGAAGCCGAAGAAGAATATCAAGAAGGAGAAGTTGAAATTGTGAACCAGGAGGAAGAAAGACTTTTTCGGGCGATTTCCAAGATTGGGAAAAGACCTAAGATTGAGGTTCCTACATTTTCTGGAAATCTTAACCCAGAAGAATTGATCGACTGGATCAACGAATGTGAGGAATATTTTGAGTATGAAGATGTTGAGGATCTTGATAGGGTCAAATTTGCGAAGGCCAGACTGAAAGGTCATGCGAAGATATGGTGGCAAGAGATTCAGTTGGAGCGAAATAGAAGGGGAAAGGAGAAAATCACGAGATGGGATCGGATGGTGGATAAATTGAAGCGACAGTTCATTCCTGTTGATTATGAGCTTGACCTACTGAAGAAAATGCAGAGTTTGAAGCAAGCAGGAAGATCTGTTCAGGAGTATACAGAGGAGTTCTATCGACTTCTCATCAGAACAGGCCACGCAGAAGCTGATAAGGAGAAAGTTGCCCGATACCTTAATGGGTTAAGGCCAAGCATTCAGGAGGAGCTGAATCTGGTTCGAATGAACAGTATTGAAGAGGCATACCAGTTTGCCCTAAAACTAGAAGAAAAGCTAAACAAGAAGTTTGAGAGCAGACAAAACGGAAGAGGTCGCGGTGGACGATCTGGTGGACGGTCATATGGTGGCCGAAATGAGGATCCGAAAAAGAAGGATGAGGCCAGTAGTAGTCAGAATCAGCGAGGAAATAATTCCAATCGCTTCCAGGATCAGAATAATAGAGATCAGAGAGGAAGAGGAAGAGGACAAGGATCTGGAAGAGGTGGCTTCCGTGGAACATGTTTTCACTGTGGAGAAGAAGGTCATAGGGCATTTGAATGTCCTCAGCGCCAAGGCAGAGCAGACAGGAGAAATGAAGGCCAGGCCAGAGTTGCACATGTAGATGAAGATGCCAGATCATCAAATTCTGAAGATGCTGAAAGAGGAGAAACGTTGATTAACAGAAGAGTCTTGTTGAGTGGTGAGAATGAACCTGAGCAAAGGAGGAGCCTGTTTCGCACCAGGTGCAAGTGTGAAGGTAAATGTTGTGATGTGATTATTGATAGTGGAAGCACTGACAATTTGGTGTCAGAAGAGATGGTGACAAAGTTGAAGCTCAAGAGACAGAAACACCCACATCCATATCGGATTGCCTGGGTACAGGATGACCACAAGGTCATGGTCAATGAACAATGCCTGGTGAAGTTCAAGATTGGCGGATACCAAGATGAGGTATTGTGTGATATCATATCTATGGATGCATGTCATATGTTGTTGGGTAGACCATGGCAGTTTGACAGATGTGCTGTACATGATGGTCGTGCGAATACCTATTCCCTGACAAAGGATGGAGTGCGACATAAGCTAAAACCATTGAAGGAGACTGAAGAAAAGGTATGTGGTAATGCAAGGATAACTTTTGTTGATGGAAGAAATTTCCTAGATGGTATGAGGCATGAGCATGTATGTTTTGCTTTAATTCCAAAACCTGGTAAAGAGGAAGTAGAAGATGTTCCTGTAGAAGTTGCAGATTTGTTGAATGAGTTTCAGGATATTGTATCCGATAACGTGCCTGATGGATTACCACCAGTCAGGAAGATCAGTCATCAGATGGACTTGATTCCAGGAGCGAGTTTGCCGAATAAGGCAGCACACAGAATGACACCTGCAGAAAGTGAGGAGTTGAACAGACAAGTACATGAACTGTTACAGAAAGGATTGATCCGTGAGAGTCTGAGTCCCTGTGCTGTACCAGCGGTATTAGCACCAAAGAAGAATGGAGAATGGAGGATGTGTACAGATTCTAGGGCAATAAACAAGATCACAATCAAGTACAGGTTTCCATTGCCACGAATGGATGATATTATGGACTGTTTGAGTGGAGCTGTGTATTTCTCAAAGATAGATCTGAAAAGTGGATATCATCAGATTCGGATCAGAGAAGGAGATGAATGGAAGACTGCCTTCAAGACAAAGGAAGGACTATATGAGTGGTTAGTCATGCCTTTTGGGCTAACCAATGCACCGAGCACTTTCATGCGGCTCATGAACGAGGTTCTGAAAGAATTTCTGGGTAAGTTTGTCATTGTTTACCTAGATGATATTTTGATCTTTAGTAAGACATTGGATGAGCATATGATGCATATTCGTATGGTATTTGAGAAGTTGAGAGAAGAAAAATTGCTGATTAATTTGAAGAAGTGCAGTTTTGTGAAGAAAGAGTTGGTGTATTTAGGGTTTGTAGTTTCAGCAGAAGGTCTAAAAATGGACCCAGAGAAAGTACAGGCTATCCTTGAATGGCCTACTCCAAGGAGTGCTACTGAGGTAAGATCTTTTCATGGTCTAGCTAGCTTTTACAGAAAGTTTATCAGAAATTTTAGTAGTATTTGTGGACCCTTGACTGAAACAATGAGAGGGGATAGAAAAGAGTTTAAGTGGACTAATGGGGCAGAAAAGAGTTTTCAATTATTGAAACAAAAAGTTACAGAACAACCTGTTTTAGCACTTCCAGATTTTAATAAGGTGTTTCAAGTAGATCGTGATACTAGTGGTACTGCAATAGGAGCTGTTATGAGCCAAGAAGGTAAACCTGTTGCTTATTTCAATGAGAAGTTAAATGATGCCAAGAGGAAATATTCTGTTTATGATCAGGAATTTTATGCTATAGTTCAGGCATTAAAGAAGTGGAGACATTATCTGCTTCCTAAGGAGTTTGTTTTGTATACTGATCATCAAGCTTTGCAATATTTGAATAGTCAAGGAAAGTTGAACCAGAGACATTTGAAATGGGTTGAGTTTTTGCAGAGTTATACATTTGTTTTGAAACACAGGAGCGGAAAGTCTAATAGGGTTGCAGATGCTCTTAGCAGAAGGCAACTATTGCTGACAGAAATGCAGATTGAAGTGGTTGGGTTCAAGGAACTCAAGAATTTGTATCCAGAGGATCCTGATTTTGGTGAAGCTTGGAAAGCTTGTACAGAACCTGTTACTCTAGACAGGACGAAATGGTTGGATTTCATCATCCAGGATGATATGCTATTCAGAGGGAATCAGTTGTGCATTCCACGGAGTTCTATGAGGGAGAATCTCATCAAGGAGAAGCACGGCGGAGGATTGGCTGGACATTTTGGTCGTGATAAAACCCTTGGTTTGGTTAGTGAGAATTATTATTGGCCACAGTTGCAGCAAGATGTGAAGAAGTTTGTACAGAGTTGTAGAGTATGTCAGATGGCGAAAGGAGTGAAGCAGAATACAGGGTTGTATCAGCCGTTACCTGTACCAGAGAAGCCTTGGGAGGATATCAGCATGGACTTTGTTCTTGGTTTACCGAGGACACAGCGAGGACACGATTCAATTTTTGTGGTAGTTGATAGATTTTCAAAGATGGCACATTTTATTCCCTGCAAGAAGACTAATGATGCTGTTCATGTAGCAGAATTGTTTTTCAGAGAAGTAGTGAGACTTCATGGTTTGCCAAAGACCATAGTTTCAGATCGGGACACTAAGTTTGTTGGATATTTCTGGCGCACATTATGGAAGAAGTTGAAGACAGATTTGAAGTTCAGTTCATCACATCATCCACAGACTGATGGACAGACAGAGGTGGTGAATAGGAGTTTGGGAAATTTGCTGAGATGTTTGGTTGGAGATAAGCCAACAGGATGGGATTTGATTTTACCACAGGCAGAATTTGCATACAATAATTCTGTCAACAGGAGCACTGGTAAATCACCATTCCAGATTGTATATGGAAGTAGTCCAAGAAATGCATCTGAGTTGAGAAAGATAGATAAAGGAGAAATGAGTAGTGCTGAGGCTGAGGATTTTGCAGAACATTTGAAGAACATCCATGGGGAGGCGAGGAAGCATATTACCAAGATGAACGCACAGTATAAGGCTAAGGCTGATGAGAAAAGGAGGTATAAGGAATTTCAGGTTGGTGATGAAGTCCTGGTTCATTTGCGGAAGGAGCGGTTTCCAGTTGGTACATATAACAAGCTGAAAATGAAGAAGTTTGGGCCATGTAGGATACTGAAGAAACATGATTCAGGAAATGCATATGAGGTAGAATTACCTACTGAGCTAAATATTTCGCCAGTGTTTAACATTTCAGATCTGACAGAGTATCATGAAGGAGGTGTTGAAGATGAGATCACAACAGCACAGTGGAGTATTCCAGCAACTAGTTTAGACACTAAGGAGATCGAAGATATACTGGACAGTCGTGTTGGCAGAAGCACAAGGAACAGGACATATGAAGAATATCTGGTCAAGTGGAAAGGACGACCTGTTGAAGATTCATCATGGCTAACAATGGAGGAGGTTAACCGTCTTGGTTTTCCTCTGCACACCTGAGTCGTGACAGGGTCACTTCTCAAATTACCCCGGGTGTCTGATGCAGGAGCATCCTGGGTGTAAGAGCAATCTTGCATCACCCAAAAATATTTCTGTTTTTATATTCAATAAGGGCTATTTTAGTGCAGAGCTGCTATTTATGGAAAGTTACTATTTTTTTGGTAATTTTCGTATGTGCTCAGAATGATCTGATTTCTTTCTTGGAGGTTCACTTTGGTCATATAAGTCTGCCAGTGAAGTTTCATTTCCAGATCAAGTGTATATTGGAAGATATTGAAGATTTTCGGTATTGGCAGCAGGGTACAGAAACTTTGAACTCAGTTTTGAAGGCTTTAGAGGCCCCGGATGAGGTCAAAAATTTGGGTGACAGGCGCTTGCGCGAGTCAAGCCTGTAGAGCGCTTCGTGGCGTTTCCGAAATGGGGTTATAGTGGCCGAGCGGGTCAACTGGTGATGACTTATGGTCTTCGGAAGTTGGGCCACCTGAAATGGCGAAAAATAATTTTCTTCAAAATTTCTGTTCGGGTTTCAAAGGTTATCTTGAGCCGACTATGATGTAATGAAATGTAAAATAAAATAATTCTAAGTTTGGTCGGCCTTATTGGCTAAAATTCTGGAACCTTCCCAGGCGGTGGAAAATTGCCTATATAAGGAAGGCTGTATTATTGTCTTAGGCAGTTCAGAATAGTTCTGGGTAGTAGATCTGAGTAATAGTTCGAGGCTTTGTCCTACAGAATATTGTAAGGGAGTGCCCATGTGGCTTTGCATGTTGTAATTCTGAAAGTTTGTAATTCCACATTTGTGGAGATGATAAGAAGCCAATTTTCTGTTCTTGCATATTGTTGTCATTTCTCTATGTCTGTTATGTGTTTGTGGTATTAAGGGGAGCACCCTTCATCAAGTGGTATCAGAGCAGGTTTTCTTGAGTGTGTAAACAGATCGCCGGCTGTGAGGCAGTTTGCACCAGGACTGTGGTTAGGGTTTCAACGCGCATCGCGAAAATGCCTCCACGAAGAGAACGTGGCGGAAGACCTGGTGTTGTGACACCTGAGGTTAGAGAGTTGCAGAGACAAGTGCGAGCATTGCAAGAAGAGATTCGTAGAGGAATGAATCTTAATGTCAGAGACGAAAGTGAGGATGAAGCCGAAGAAGAATATCAAGAAGGAGAAGTTGAAATTGTGAACCAGGAGGAAGAAAGACTTTTTCGGGCGATTTCCAAGATTGGGAAAAGACCTAAGATTGAGGTTCCTACATTTTCTGGAAATCTTAACCCAGAAGAATTGATCGACTGGATCAACGAATGTGAGGAATATTTTGAGTATGAAGATGTTGAGGATCCTGATAGGGTCAAATTTGCGAAGGCCAGACTGAAAGGTCATGCGAAGATATGGTGGCAAGAGATTCAGTTGGAGCGAAATAGAAGGGGAAAGGAGAAAATCACGAGATGGGATCGGATGGTGGATAAATTGAAGCGACAGTTCATTCCTGTTGATTATGAGCTTGACCTACTGAAGAAAATGCAGAGTTTGAAGCAAGCAGGAAGATCTGTTCAGGAGTATACAGAGGAGTTCTATCGACTTCTCATCAGAACAGGCCACGCAGAAGCTGATAAGGAGAAAGTTGCCCGATACCTTAATGGGTTAAGGCCAAGCATTCAGGAGGAGCTGAATCTGGTTCGAATGAACAGTATTGAAGAGGCATACCAGTTTGCCCTAAAACTAGAAGAAAAGCTAAACAAGAAGTTTGAGAGCAGACAAAACGGAAGAGGTCGCGGTGGACGATCTGGTGGACGGTCATATGGTGGCCGAAATGAGGATCCGAAAAAGAAGGATGAGGCCAGTAGTAGTCAGAATCAGCGAGGAAATAATTCCAATCGCTTCCAGGATCAGAATAATAGAGATCAGAGAGGAAGAGGAAGAGGACAAGGATCTGGAAGAGGTGGCTTCCGTGGAACATGTTTTCACTGTGGAGAAGAAGGTCATAGGGCATTTGAATGTCCTCAGCGCCAAGGCAGAGCAGACAGGAGAAATGAAGGCCAGGCCAGAGTTGCACATGTAGATGAAGATGCCAGATCATCAAATTCTGAAGATGCTGAAAGAGGAGAAACGTTGATTAACAGAAGAGTCTTGTTGAGTGGTGAGAATGAACCTGAGCAAAGGAGGAGCCTGTTTCGCACCAGGTGCAAGTGTGAAGGTAAATGTTGTGATGTGATTATTGATAGTGGAAGCACTGACAATTTGGTGTCAGAAGAGATGGTGACAAAGTTGAAGCTCAAGAGACAGAAACACCCACATCCATATCGGATTGCCTGGGTACAGGATGACCACAAGGTCATGGTCAATGAACAATGCCTGGTGAAGTTCAAGATTGGCGGATACCAAGATGAGGTATTGTGTGATATCATATCTATGGATGCATGTCATATGTTGTTGGGTAGACCATGGCAGTTTGACAGATGTGCTGTACATGATGGTCGTGCGAATACCTATTCCCTGACAAAGGATGGAGTGCGACATAAGCTAAAACCATTGAAGGAGACTGAAGAAAAGGTATGTGGTAATGCAAGGATAACTTTTGTTGATGGAAGAAATTTCCTAGATGGTATGAGGCATGAGCATGTATGTTTTGCTTTAATTCCAAAACCTGGTAAAGAGGAAGTAGAAGATGTTCCTGTAGAAGTTGCAGATTTGTTGAATGAGTTTCAGGATATTGTATCCGATAACGTGCCTGATGGATTACCACCAGTCAGGAAGATCAGTCATCAGATGGACTTGATTCCAGGAGCGAGTTTGCCGAATAAGGCAGCACACAGAATGACACCTGCAGAAAGTGAGGAGTTGAACAGACAAGTACATGAACTGTTACAGAAAGGATTGATCCGTGAGAGTCTGAGTCCCTGTGCTGTACCAGCGGTATTAGCACCAAAGAAGAATGGAGAATGGAGGATGTGTACAGATTCTAGGGCAATAAACAAGATCACAATCAAGTACAGGTTTCCATTGCCACGAATGGATGATATTATGGACTGTTTGAGTGGAGCTGTGTATTTCTCAAAGATAGATCTGAAAAGTGGATATCATCAGATTCGGATCAGAGAAGGAGATGAATGGAAGACTGCCTTCAAGACAAAGGAAGGACTATATGAGTGGTTAGTCATGCCTTTTGGGCTAACCAATGCACCGAGCACTTTCATGCGGCTCATGAACGAGGTTCTGAAAGAATTTCTGGGTAAGTTTGTCATTGTTTACCTAGATGATATTTTGATCTTTAGTAAGACATTGGATGAGCATATGATGCATATTCGTATGGTATTTGAGAAGTTGAGAGAAGAAAAATTGCTGATTAATTTGAAGAAGTGCAGTTTTGTGAAGAAAGAGTTGGTGTATTTAGGGTTTGTAGTTTCAGCAGAAGGTCTAAAAATGGACCCAGAGAAAGTACAGGCTATCCTTGAATGGCCTACTCCAAGGAGTGCTACTGAGGTAAGATCTTTTCATGGTCTAGCTAGCTTTTACAGAAAGTTTATCAGAAATTTTAGTAGTATTTGTGGACCCTTGACTGAAACAATGAGAGGGGATAGAAAAGAGTTTAAGTGGACTAATGGGGCAGAAAAGAGTTTTCAATTATTGAAACAAAAAGTTACAGAACAACCTGTTTTAGCACTTCCAGATTTTAATAAGGTGTTTCAAGTAGATCGTGATACTAGTGGTACTGCAATAGGAGCTGTTATGAGCCAAGAAGGTAAACCTGTTGCTTATTTCAGTGAGAAGTTAAATGATGCCAAGAGGAAATATTCTGTTTATGATCAGGAATTTTATGCTATAGTTCAGGCATTAAAGAAGTGGAGACATTATCTGCTTCCTAAGGAGTTTGTTTTGTATACTGATCATCAAGCTTTGCAATATTTGAATAGTCAAGGAAAGTTGAACCAGAGACATTTGAAATGGGTTGAGTTTTTGCAGAGTTATACATATGTTTTGAAACACAGGAGCGGAAAGTCTAATAGGGTTGCAGATGCTCTTAGCAGAAGGCAACTATTGCTGACAGAAATGCAGATTGAAGTGGTTGGGTTCAAGGAACTCAAGAATTTGTATCCAGAGGATCCTGATTTTGGTGAAGCTTGGAAAGCTTGTACAGAACCTGTTACTCTAGACAGGACGAAATGGTTGGATTTCATCATCCAGGATGATATGCTATTCAGAGGGAATCAGTTGTGCATTCCACGGAGTTCTATGAGGGAGAATCTCATCAAGGAGAAGCACGGCGGAGGATTGGCTGGACATTTTGGTCGTGATAAAACCCTTGGTTTGGTTAGTGAGAATTATTATTGGCCACAGTTGCAGCAAGATGTGAAGAAGTTTGTACAGAGTTGTAGAGTATGTCAGATGGCGAAAGGAGTGAAGCAGAATACAGGGTTGTATCAGCCGTTACCTGTACCAGAGAAGCCTTGGGAGGATATCAGCATGGACTTTGTTCTTGGTTTACCGAGGACACAGCGAGGACACGATTCAATTTTTGTGGTAGTTGATAGATTTTCAAAGATGGCACATTTTATTCCCTGCAAGAAGACTAATGATGCTGTTCATGTAGCAGAATTGTTTTTCAGAGAAGTAGTGAGACTTCATGGTTTGCCAAAGACCATAGTTTCAGATCGGGACACTAAGTTTGTTGGATATTTCTGGCGCACATTATGGAAGAAGTTGAAGACAGATTTGAAGTTCAGTTCATCACATCATCCACAGACTGATGGACAGACAGAGGTGGTGAATAGGAGTTTGGGAAATTTGCTGAGATGTTTGGTTGGAGATAAGCCAACAGGATGGGATTTGATTTTACCACAGGCAGAATTTGCATACAATAATTCTGTCAACAGGAGCACTGGTAAATCACCATTCCAGATTGTATATGGAAGTAGTCCAAGAAATGCATCTGAGTTGAGAAAGATAGATAAAGGAGAAATGAGTAGTGCTGAGGCTGAGGATTTTGCAGAACATTTGAAGAACATCCATGGGGAGGCGAGGAAGCATATTACCAAGATGAACGCACAGTATAAGGCTAAGGCTGATGAGAAAAGGAGGTATAAGGAATTTCAGGTTGGTGATGAAGTCCTGGTTCATTTGCGGAAGGAGCGGTTTCCAGTTGGTACATATAACAAGCTGAAAATGAAGAAGTTTGGGCCATGTAGGATACTGAAGAAACATGATTCAGGAAATGCATATGAGGTAGAATTACCTACTGAGCTAAATATTTCGCCAGTGTTTAACATTTCAGATCTGACAGAGTATCATGAAGGAGGTGTTGAAGATGAGATCACAACAGCACAGTGGAGTATTCCAGCAACTAGTTTAGACACTAAGGAGATCGAAGATATACTGGACAGTCGTGTTGGCAGAAGCACAAGGAACAGGACATATGAAGAATATCTGGTCAAGTGGAAAGGACGACCTGTTGAAGATTCATCATGGCTAACAATGGAGGAGGTTAACCGTCTTGGTTTTCCTCTGCACACCTGAGTCGTGACAGGGTCACTTCTCAAATTACCCCGGGTGTCTGATGCAGGAGCATCCTGGGTGTAAGAGCAATCTTGCATCACCCAAAAATATTTCTGTTTTTATATTCAATAAGGGCTATTTTAGTGCAGAGCTGCTATTTATGGAAAGTTACTATTTTTTTGGTAATTTTCGTATGTGCTCAGAATGATCTGATTTCTTTCTTGGAGGTTCACTTTGGTCATATAAGTCTGCCAGTGAAGTTTCATTTCCAGATCAAGTGTATATTGGAAGATATTGAAGATTTTCGGTATTGGCAGCAGGGTACAGAAACTTTGAACTCAGTTTTGAAGGCTTTAGAGGCCCCGGATGAGGTCAAAAATTTGGGTGACAGGCGCTTGCGCGAGTCAAGCCTGTAGAGCGCTTCGTGGCGTTTCCGAAATGGGGTTATAGTGGCCGAGCGGGTCAACTGGTGATGACTTATGGTCTTCGGAAGTTGGGCCACCTGAAATGGCGAAAAATAATTTTCTTCAAAATTTCTGTTCGGGTTTCAAAGGTTATCTTGAGCCGACTATGATGTAATGAAATGTAAAATAAAATAATTCTAAGTTTGGTCGGCCTTATTGGCTAAAATTCTGGAACCTTCCCAGGCGGTGGAAAATTGCCTATATAAGGAAGGCTGTATTATTGTCTTAGGCAGTTCAGAATAGTTCTGGGTAGTAGATCTGAGTAATAGTTCGAGGCTTTGTCCTACAGAATATTGTAAGGGAGTGCCCATGTGGCTTTGCATGTTGTAATTCTGAAAGTTTGTAATTCCACATTTGTGGAGATGATAAGAAGCCAATTTTCTGTTCTTGCATATTGTTGTCATTTCTCTATGTCTGTTATGTGTTTGTGGTATTAAGGGGAGCACCCTTCATCAAGTGGTATCAGAGCAGGTTTTCTTGAGTGTGTAAACAGATCGCCGGCTGTGAGGCAGTTTGCACCAGGACTGTGGTTAGGGTTTCAACGCGCATCGCGAAAATGCCTCCACGAAGAGAACGTGGCGGAAGACCTGGTGTTGTGACACCTGAGGTTAGAGAGTTGCAGAGACAAGTGCGAGCATTGCAAGAAGAGATTCGTAGAGGAATGAATCTTAATGTCAGAGACGAAAGTGAGGATGAAGCCGAAGAAGAATATCAAGAAGGAGAAGTTGAAATTGTGAACCAGGAGGAAGAAAGACTTTTTCGGGCGATTTCCAAGATTGGGAAAAGACCTAAGATTGAGGTTCCTACATTTTCTGGAAATCTTAACCCAGAAGAATTGATCGACTGGATCAACGAATGTGAGGAATATTTTGAGTATGAAGATGTTGAGGATCTTGATAGGGTCAAATTTGCGAAGGCCAGACTGAAAGGTCATGCGAAGATATGGTGGCAAGAGATTCAGTTGGAGCGAAATAGAAGGGGAAAGGAGAAAATCACGAGATGGGATCGGATGGTGGATAAATTGAAGCGACAGTTCATTCCTGTTGATTATGAGCTTGACCTACTGAAGAAAATGCAGAGTTTGAAGCAAGCAGGAAGATCTGTTCAGGAGTATACAGAGGAGTTCTATCGACTTCTCATCAGAACAGGCCACGCAGAAGCTGATAAGGAGAAAGTTGCCCGATACCTTAATGGGTTAAGGCCAAGCATTCAGGAGGAGCTGAATCTGGTTCGAATGAACAGTATTGAAGAGGCATACCAGTTTGCCCTAAAACTAGAAGAAAAGCTAAACAAGAAGTTTGAGAGCAGACAAAACGGAAGAGGTCGCGGTGGACGATCTGGTGGACGGTCATATGGTGGCCGAAATGAGGATCCGAAAAAGAAGGATGAGGCCAGTAGTAGTCAGAATCAGCGAGGAAATAATTCCAATCGCTTCCAGGATCAGAATAATAGAGATCAGAGAGGAAGAGGAAGAGGACAAGGATCTGGAAGAGGTGGCTTCCGTGGAACATGTTTTCACTGTGGAGAAGAAGGTCATAGGGCATTTGAATGTCCTCAGCGCCAAGGCAGAGCAGACAGGAGAAATGAAGGCCAGGCCAGAGTTGCACATGTAGATGAAGATGCCAGATCATCAAATTCTGAAGATGCTGAAAGAGGAGAAACGTTGATTAACAGAAGAGTCTTGTTGAGTGGTGAGAATGAACCTGAGCAAAGGAGGAGCCTGTTTCGCACCAGGTGCAAGTGTGAAGGTAAATGTTGTGATGTGATTATTGATAGTGGAAGCACTGACAATTTGGTGTCAGAAGAGATGGTGACAAAGTTGAAGCTCAAGAGACAGAAACACCCACATCCATATCGGATTGCCTGGGTACAGGATGACCACAAGGTCATGGTCAATGAACAATGCCTGGTGAAGTTCAAGATTGGCGGATACCAAGATGAGGTATTGTGTGATATCATATCTATGGATGCATGTCATATGTTGTTGGGTAGACCATGGCAGTTTGACAGATGTGCTGTACATGATGGTCGTGCGAATACCTATTCCCTGACAAAGGATGGAGTGCGACATAAGCTAAAACCATTGAAGGAGACTGAAGAAAAGGTATGTGGTAATGCAAGGATAACTTTTGTTGATGGAAGAAATTTCCTAGATGGTATGAGGCATGAGCATGTATGTTTTGCTTTAATTCCAAAACCTGGTAAAGAGGAAGTAGAAGATGTTCCTGTAGAAGTTGCAGATTTGTTGAATGAGTTTCAGGATATTGTATCCGATAACGTGCCTGATGGATTACCACCAGTCAGGAAGATCAGTCATCAGATGGACTTGATTCCAGGAGCGAGTTTGCCGAATAAGGCAGCACACAGAATGACACCTGCAGAAAGTGAGGAGTTGAACAGACAAGTACATGAACTGTTACAGAAAGGATTGATCCGTGAGAGTCTGAGTCCCTGTGCTGTACCAGCGGTATTAGCACCAAAGAAGAATGGAGAATGGAGGATGTGTACAGATTCTAGGGCAATAAACAAGATCACAATCAAGTACAGGTTTCCATTGCCACGAATGGATGATATTATGGACTGTTTGAGTGGAGCTGTGTATTTCTCAAAGATAGATCTGAAAAGTGGATATCATCAGATTCGGATCAGAGAAGGAGATGAATGGAAGACTGCCTTCAAGACAAAGGAAGGACTATATGAGTGGTTAGTCATGCCTTTTGGGCTAACCAATGCACCGAGCACTTTCATGCGGCTCATGAACGAGGTTCTGAAAGAATTTCTGGGTAAGTTTGTCATTGTTTACCTAGATGATATTTTGATCTTTAGTAAGACATTGGATGAGCATATGATGCATATTCGTATGGTATTTGAGAAGTTGAGAGAAGAAAAATTGCTGATTAATTTGAAGAAGTGCAGTTTTGTGAAGAAAGAGTTGGTGTATTTAGGGTTTGTAGTTTCAGCAGAAGGTCTAAAAATGGACCTAGAGAAAGTACAGGCTATCCTTGAATGGCCTACTCCAAGGAGTGCTACTGAGGTAAGATCTTTTCATGGTCTAGCTAGCTTTTACAGAAAGTTTATCAGAAATTTTAGTAGTATTTGTGGACCCTTGACTGAAACAATGAGAGGGGATAGAAAAGAGTTTAAGTGGACTAATGGGGCAGAAAAGAGTTTTCAATTATTGAAACAAAAAGTTACAGAACAACCTGTTTTAGCACTTCCAGATTTTAATAAGGTGTTTCAAGTAGATCGTGATACTAGTGGTACTGCAATAGGAGCTGTTATGAGCCAAGAAGGTAAACCTGTTGCTTATTTCAGTGAGAAGTTAAATGATGCCAAGAGGAAATATTCTGTTTATGATCAGGAATTTTATGCTATAGTTCAGGCATTAAAGAAGTGGAGACATTATCTGCTTCCTAAGGAGTTTGTTTTGTATACTGATCATCAAGCTTTGCAATATTTGAATAGTCAAGGAAAGTTGAACCAGAGACATTTGAAATGGGTTGAGTTTTTGCAGAGTTATACATTTGTTTTGAAACACAGGAGCGGAAAGTCTAATAGGGTTGCAGATGCTCTTAGCAGAAGGCAACTATTGCTGACAGAAATGCAGATTGAAGTGGTTGGGTTCAAGGAACTCAAGAATTTGTATCCAGAGGATCCTGATTTTGGTGAAGCTTGGAAAGCTTGTACAGAACCTGTTACTCTAGACAGGACGAAATGGTTGGATTTCATCATCCAGGATGATATGCTATTCAGAGGGAATCAGTTGTGCATTCCACGGAGTTCTATGAGGGAGAATCTCATCAAGGAGAAGCACGGCGGAGGATTGGCTGGACATTTTGGTCGTGATAAAACCCTTGGTTTGGTTAGTGAGAATTATTATTGGCCACAGTTGCAGCAAGATGTGAAGAAGTTTGTACAGAGTTGTAGAGTATGTTAGATGGTGAAAGGAGTGAAGCAGAATACAGGGTTGTATCAGCCGTTACCTGTACCAGAGAAGCCTTGGGAGGATATCAGCATGGACTTTGTTCTTGGTTTACCGAGGACACAGCGAGGACACGATTCAATTTTTGTGGTAGTTGATAGATTTTCAAAGATGGCACATTTTATTCCCTGCAAGAAGACTAATGATGCTGTTCATGTAGCAGAATTGTTTTTCAGAGAAGTAGTGAGACTTCATGGTTTGCCAAAGACCATAGTTTCAGATCGGGACACTAAGTTTGTTGGATATTTCTGGCGCACATTATGGAAGAAGTTGAAGATAGATTTGAAGTTCAGTTCATCACATCATCCACAGACTGATGGACAGACAGAGGTGGTGAATAGGAGTTTGGGAAATTTGCTGAGATGTTTGGTTGGAGATAAGCCAACAGGATGGGATTTGATTTTACCACAGGCAGAATTTGCATACAATAATTCTGTCAACAGGAGCACTGGTAAATCACCATTCCAGATTGTATATGGAAGTAGTCCAAGAAATGCATCTGAGTTGAGAAAGATAGATAAAGGAGAAATGAGTAGTGCTGAGGCTGAGGATTTTGCAGAACATTTGAAGAACATCCATGGGGAGGCGAGGAAGCATATTACCAAGATGAACGCACAGTATAAGGCTAAGGCTGATGAGAAAAGGAGGTATAAGGAATTTCAGGTTGGTGATGAAGTCCTGGTTCATTTGCGGAAGGAGCGGTTTCCAGTTGGTACATATAACAAGCTGAAAATGAAGAAGTTTGGGCCATGTAGGATACTGAAGAAACATGATTCAGGAAATGCATATGAGGTAGAATTACCTACTGAGCTAAATATTTCGCCAGTGTTTAACATTTCAGATCTGACAGAGTATCATGAAGGAGGTGTTGAAGATGAGATCACAACAGCACAGTGGAGTATTCCAGCAACTAGTTTAGACACTAAGGAGATCGAAGATATACTGGACAGTCGTGTTGGCAGAAGCACAAGGAACAGGACATATGAAGAATATCTGGTCAAGTGGAAAGGACGACCTGTTGAAGATTCATCATGGCTAACAATGGAGGAGGTTAACCGTCTTGGTTTTCCTCTGCACACCTGAGTCGTGACAGGGTCACTTCTCAAATTACCCCGGGTGTCTGATGCAGGAGCATCCTGGGTGTAAGAGCAATCTTGCATCACCCAAAAATATTTCTGTTTTTATATTCAATAAGGGCTATTTTAGTGCAGAGCTGCTATTTATGGAAAGTTACTATTTTTTTGGTAATTTTCGTATGTGCTCAGAATGATCTGATTTCTTTCTTGGAGGTTCACTTTGGTCATATAAGTCTGCCAGTGAAGTTTCATTTCCAGATCAAGTGTATATTGGAAGATATTGAAGATTTTCGGTATTGGCAGCAGGGTACAGAAACTTTGAACTCAGTTTTGAAGGCTTTAGAGGCCCCGGATGAGGTCAAAAATTTGGGTGACAGGCGCTTGCGCGAGTCAAGCCTGTAGAGCGCTTCGTGGCGTTTCCGAAATGGGGTTATAGTGGCCGAGCGGGTCAACTGGTGATGACTTATGGTCTTCGGAAGTTGGGCCACCTGAAATGGCGAAAAATAATTTTCTTCAAAATTTCTGTTCGGGTTTCAAAGGTTATCTTGAGCCGACTATGATGTAATGAAATGTAAAATAAAATAATTCTAAGTTTGGTCGGCCTTATTGGCTAAAATTCTGGAACCTTCCCAGGCGGTGGAAAATTGCCTATATAAGGAAGGCTGTATTATTGTCTTAGGCAGTTCAGAATAGTTCTGGGTAGTAGATCTGAGTAATAGTTCGAGGCTTTGTCCTACAGAATATTGTAAGGGAGTGCCCATGTGGCTTTGCATGTTGTAATTCTGAAAGTTTGTAATTCCACATTTGTGGAGATGATAAGAAGCCAATTTTCTGTTCTTGCATATTGTTGTCATTTCTCTATGTCTGTTATGTGTTTGTGGTATTAAGGGGAGCACCCTTCATCAAGTGGTATCAGAGCAGGTTTTCTTGAGTGTGTAAACAGATCGCCGGCTGTGAGGCAGTTTGCACCAGGACTGTGGTTAGGGTTTCAACGCGCATCGCGAAAATGCCTCCACGAAGAGAACGTGGCGGAAGACCTGGTGTTGTGACACCTGAGGTTAGAGAGTTGCAGAGACAAGTGCGAGCATTGCAAGAAGAGATTCGTAGAGGAATGAATCTTAATGTCAGAGACGAAAGTGAGGATGAAGCCGAAGAAGAATATCAAGAAGGAGAAGTTGAAATTGTGAACCAGGAGGAAGAAAGACTTTTTCGGGCGATTTCCAAGATTGGGAAAAGACCTAAGATTGAGGTTCCTACATTTTCTGGAAATCTTAACCCAGAAGAATTGATCGACTGGATCAACGAATGTGAGGAATATTTTGAGTATGAAGATGTTGAGGATCCTGATAGGGTCAAATTTGCGAAGGCCAGACTGAAAGGTCATGCGAAGATATGGTGGCAAGAGATTCAGTTGGAGCGAAATAGAAGGGGAAAGGAGAAAATCACGAGATGGGATCGGATGGTGGATAAATTGAAGCGACAGTTCATTCCTGTTGATTATGAGCTTGACCTACTGAAGAAAATGCAGAGTTTGAAGCAAGCAGGAAGATCTGTTCAGGAGTATACAGAGGAGTTCTATCGACTTCTCATCAGAACAGGCCACGCAGAAGCTGATAAGGAGAAAGTTGCCCGATACCTTAATGGGTTAAGGCCAAGCATTCAGGAGGAGCTGAATCTGGTTCGAATGAACAGTATTGAAGAGGCATACCAGTTTGCCCTAAAACTAGAAGAAAAGCTAAACAAGAAGTTTGAGAGCAGACAAAACGGAAGAGGTCGCGGTGGACGATCTGGTGGACGGTCATATGGTGGCCGAAATGAGGATCCGAAAAAGAAGGATGAGGCCAGTAGTAGTCAGAATCAGCGAGGAAATAATTCCAATCGCTTCCAGGATCAGAATAATAGAGATCAGAGAGGAAGAGGAAGAGGACAAGGATCTGGAAGAGGTGGCTTCCGTGGAACATGTTTTCACTGTGGAGAAGAAGGTCATAGGGCATTTGAATGTCCTCAGCGCCAAGGCAGAGCAGACAGGAGAAATGAAGGCCAGGCCAGAGTTGCACATGTAGATGAAGATGCCAGATCATCAAATTCTGAAGATGCTGAAAGAGGAGAAACGTTGATTAACAGAAGAGTCTTGTTGAGTGGTGAGAATGAACCTGAGCAAAGGAGGAGCCTGTTTCGCACCAGGTGCAAGTGTGAAGGTAAATGTTGTGATGTGATTATTGATAGTGGAAGCACTGACAATTTGGTGTCAGAAGAGATGGTGACAAAGTTGAAGCTCAAGAGACAGAAACACCCACATCCATATCGGATTGCTTGGGTACAGGATGACCACAAGGTCATGGTCAATGAACAATGCCTGGTGAAGTTCAAGATTGGTGGATACCAAGATGAGGTATTGTGTGATATCATATCTATGGATGCATGTCATATGTTGTTGGGTAGACCATGGCAGTTTGACAGATGTGCTGTACATGATGGTCGTGCGAATACCTATTCCCTGACAAAGGATGGAGTGCGACATAAGCTAAAACCATTGAAGGAGACTGAAGAAAAGGTATGTGGTAATGCAAGGATAACTTTTGTTGATGGAAGAAATTTCCTAGATGGTATGAGGCATGAGCATGTATGTTTTGCTTTAATTCCAAAACCTGGTAAAGAGGAAGTAGAAGATGTTCCTGTAGAAGTTGCAGATTTGTTGAATGAGTTTCAGGATATTGTATCCGATAACGTGCCTGATGGATTACCACCAGTCAGGAAGATCAGTCATCAGATGGACTTGATTCCAGGAGCGAGTTTGCCGAATAAGGCAGCACACAGAATGACACCTGCAGAAAGTGAGGAGTTGAACAGACAAGTACATGAACTGTTACAGAAAGGATTGATCCGTGAGAGTCTGAGTCCCTGTGCTGTACCAGCGGTATTAGCACCAAAGAAGAATGGAGAATGGAGGATGTGTACAGATTCTAGGGCAATAAACAAGATCACAATCAAGTACAGGTTTCCATTGCCACGAATGGATGATATTATGGACTGTTTGAGTGGAGCTGTGTATTTCTCAAAGATAGATCTGAAAAGTGGATATCATCAGATTCGGATCAGAGAAGGAGATGAATGGAAGACTGCCTTCAAGACAAAGGAAGGACTATATGAGTGGTTAGTCATGCCTTTTGGGCTAACCAATGCACCGAGCACTTTCATGCGGCTCATGAACGAGGTTCTGAAAGAATTTCTGGGTAAGTTTGTCATTGTTTACCTAGATGATATTTTGATCTTTAGTAAGACATTGGATGAGCATATGATGCATATTCGTATGGTATTTGAGAAGTTGAGAGAAGAAAAATTGCTGATTAATTTGAAGAAGTGCAGTTTTGTGAAGAAAGAGTTGGTGTATTTAGGGTTTGTAGTTTCAGCAGAAGGTCTAAAAATGGACCCAGAGAAAGTACAGGCTATCCTTGAATGGCCTACTCCAAGGAGTGCTACTGAGGTAAGATCTTTTCATGGTCTAGCTAGCTTTTACAGAAAGTTTATCAGAAATTTTAGTAGTATTTGTGGACCCTTGACTGAAACAATGAGAGGGGATAGAAAAGAGTTTAAGTGGACTAATGGGGCAGAAAAGAGTTTTCAATTATTGAAACAAAAAGTTACAGAACAACCTGTTTTAGCACTTCCAGATTTTAATAAGGTGTTTCAAGTAGATCGTGATACTAGTGGTACTGCAATAGGAGCTGTTATGAGCCAAGAAGGTAAACCTGTTGCTTATTTCAGTGAGAAGTTAAATGATGCCAAGAGGAAATATTCTGTTTATGATCAGGAATTTTATGCTATAGTTCAGGCATTAAAGAAGTGGAGACATTATCTGCTTCCTAAGGAGTTTGTTTTGTATACTGATCATCAAGCTTTGCAATATTTGAATAGTCAAGGAAAGTTGAACCAGAGACATTTGAAATGGGTTGAGTTTTTGCAGAGTTATACATTTGTTTTGAAACACAGGAGCGGAAAGTCTAATAGGGTTGCAGATGCTCTTAGCAGAAGGCAACTATTGCTGACAGAAATGCAGATTGAAGTGGTTGGGTTCAAGGAACTCAAGAATTTGTATCCAGAGGATCCTGATTTTGGTGAAGCTTGGAAAGCTTGTACAGAACCTGTTACTCTAGACAGGACGAAATGGTTGGATTTCATCATCCAGGATGATATGCTATTCAGAGGGAATCAGTTGTGCATTCCACGGAGTTCTATGAGGGAGAATCTCATCAAGGAGAAGCACGGCGGAGGATTGGCTGGACATTTTGGTCGTGATAAAACCCTTGGTTTGGTTAGTGAGAATTATTATTGGCCACAGTTGCAGCAAGATGTGAAGAAGTTTGTACAGAGTTGTAGAGTATGTCAGATGGCGAAAGGAGTGAAGCAGAATACAGGGTTGTATCAGCCGTTACCTGTACCAGAGAAGCCTTGGGAGGATATCAGCATGGACTTTGTTCTTGGTTTACCGAGGACACAGCGAGGACACGATTCAATTTTTGTGGTAGTTGATAGATTTTCAAAGATGGCACATTTTATTCCCTGCAAGAAGACTAATGATGCTGTTCATGTAGCAGAATTGTTTTTCAGAGAAGTAGTGAGACTTCATGGTTTGCCAAAGACCATAGTTTCAGATCGGGACACTAAGTTTGTTGGATATTTCTGGCGCACATTATGGAAGAAGTTGAAGACAGATTTGAAGTTCAGTTCATCACATCATCCACAGACTGATGGACAGACAGAGGTGGTGAATAGGAGTTTGGGAAATTTGCTGAGATGTTTGGTTGGAGATAAGCCAACAGGATGGGATTTGATTTTACCACAGGCAGAATTTGCATACAATAATTCTGTCAACAGGAGCACTGGTAAATCACCATTCCAGATTGTATATGGAAGTAGTCCAAGAAATGCATCTGAGTTGAGAAAGATAGATAAAGGAGAAATGAGTAGTGCTGAGGCTGAGGATTTTGCAGAACATTTGAAGAACATCCATGGGGAGGCGAGGAAGCATATTACCAAGATGAACGCACAGTATAAGGCTAAGGCTGATGAGAAAAGGAGGTATAAGGAATTTCAGGTTGGTGATGAAGTCCTGGTTCATTTGCGGAAGGAGCGGTTTCCAGTTGGTACATATAACAAGCTGAAAATGAAGAAGTTTGGGCCATGTAGGATACTGAAGAAACATGATTCAGGAAATGCATATGAGGTAGAATTACCTACTGAGCTAAATATTTCGCCAGTGTTTAACATTTCAGATCTGACAGAGTATCATGAAGGAGGTGTTGAAGATGAGATCACAACAGCACAGTGGAGTATTCCAGCAACTAGTTTAGACACTAAGGAGATCGAAGATATACTGGACAGTCGTGTTGGCAGAAGCACAAGGAACAGGACATATGAAGAATATCTGGTCAAGTGGAAAGGACGACCTGTTGAAGATTCATCATGGCTAACAATGGAGGAGGTTAACCGTCTTGGTTTTCCTCTGCACACCTGAGTCGTGACAGGGTCACTTCTCAAATTACCCCGGGTGTCTGATGCAGGAGCATCCTGGGTGTAAGAGCAATCTTGCATCACCCAAAAATATTTCTGTTTTTATATTCAATAAGGGCTATTTTAGTGCAGAGCTGCTATTTATGGAAAGTTACTATTTTTTTGGTAATTTTCGTATGTGCTCAGAATGATCTGATTTCTTTCTTGGAGGTTCACTTTGGTCATATAAGTCTGCCAGTGAAGTTTCATTTCCAGATCAAGTGTATATTGGAAGATATTGAAGATTTTCGGTATTGGCAGCAGGGTACAGAAACTTTGAACTCAGTTTTGAAGGCTTTAGAGGCCCCGGATGAGGTCAAAAATTTGGGTGACAGGCGCTTGCGCGAGTCAAGCCTGTAGAGCGCTTCGTGGCGTTTCCGAAATGGGGTTATAGTGGCCGAGCGGGTCAACTGGTGATGACTTATGGTCTTCGGAAGTTGGGCCACCTGAAATGGCGAAAAATAATTTTCTTCAAAATTTCTGTTCGGGTTTCAAAGGTTATCTTGAGCCGACTATGATGTAATGAAATGTAAAATAAAATAATTCTAAGTTTGGTCGGCCTTATTGGCTAAAATTCTGGAACCTTCCCAGGCGGTGGAAAATTGCCTATATAAGGAAGGCTGTATTATTGTCTTAGGCAGTTCAGAATAGTTCTGGGTAGTAGATCTGAGTAATAGTTCGAGGCTTTGTCCTACAGAATATTGTAAGGGAGTGCCCATGTGGCTTTGCATGTTGTAATTCTGAAAGTTTGTAATTCCACATTTGTGGAGATGATAAGAAGCCAATTTTCTATTTTTGCATATTGTTGTCATTTCTCTATGTCTGTTATGTGTTTGTGGTATTAAGGGGAGCACCCTTCATCAAGTGGTATCAGAGCAGGTTTTCTTGAGTGTGTAAACAGATCACCGGCTGTGAGGCAGTTTGCACCAGGACTGTGGTTAGGGTTTCAACGCGCATCGCGAAAATGCCTCCACGAAGAGAACGTGGCGGAAGACCTGGTGTTGTGACACCTGAGGTTAGAGAGTTGCAGAGACAAGTGCGAGCATTGCAAGAAGAGATTCGTAGAGGAATGAATCTTAATGTCAGAGACGAAAGTGAGGATGAAGCCGAAGAAGAATATCAAGAAGGAGAAGTTGAAATTGTGAACCAGGAGGAAGAAAGACTTTTTCGGGCGATTTCCAAGATTGGGAAAAGACCTAAGATTGAGGTTCCTACATTTTCTGGAAATCTTAACCCAGAAGAATTGATCGACTGGATCAACGAATGTGAGGAATATTTTGAGTATGAAGATGTTGAGGATCCTGATAGGGTCAAATTTGCGAAGGCCAGACTGAAAGGTCATGCGAAGATATGGTGGCAAGAGATTCAGTTGGAGCGAAATAGAAGGGGAAAGGAGAAAATCACGAGATGGGATCGGATGGTGGATAAATTGAAGCGACAGTTCATTCCTGTTGATTATGAGCTTGACCTACTGAAGAAAATGCAGAGTTTGAAGCAAGCAGGAAGATCTGTTCAGGAGTATACAGAGGAGTTCTATCGACTTCTCATCAGAACAGGCCACGCAGAAGCTGATAAGGAGAAAGTTGCCCGATACCTTAATGGGTTAAGGCCAAGCATTCAGGAGGAGCTGAATCTGGTTCGAATGAACAGTATTGAAGAGGCATACCAGTTTGCCCTAAAACTAGAAGAAAAGCTAAACAAGAAGTTTGAGAGCAGACAAAACGGAAGAGGTCGCGGTGGACGATCTGGTGGACGGTCATATGGTGGCCGAAATGAGGATCCGAAAAAGAAGGATGAGGCCAGTAGTAGTCAGAATCAGCGAGGAAATAATTCCAATCGCTTCCAGGATCAGAATAATAGAGATCAGAGAGGAAGAGGAAGAGGACAAGGATCTGGAAGAGGTGGCTTCCGTGGAACATGTTTTCACTGTGGAGAAGAAGGTCATAGGGCATTTGAATGTCCTCAGCGCCAAGGCAGAGCAGACAGGAGAAATGAAGGCCAGGCCAGAGTTGCACATGTAGATGAAGATGCCAGATCATCAAATTCTGAAGATGCTGAAAGAGGAGAAACGTTGATTAACAGAAGAGTCTTGTTGAGTGGTGAGAATGAACCTGAGCAAAGGAGGAGCCTGTTTCGCACCAGGTGCAAGTGTGAAGGTAAATGTTGTGATGTGATTATTGATAGTGGAAGCACTGACAATTTGGTGTCAGAAGAGATGGTGACAAAGTTGAAGCTCAAGAGACAGAAACACCCACATCCATATCGGATTGCCTGGGTACAGGATGACCACAAGGTCATGGTCAATGAACAATGCCTGGTGAAGTTCAAGATTGGCGGATACCAAGATGAGGTATTGTGTGATATCATATCTATGGATGCATGTCATATGTTGTTGGGTAGACCATGGCAGTTTGACAGATGTGCTGTACATGATGGTCGTGCGAATACCTATTCCCTGACAAAGGATGGAGTGCGACATAAGCTAAAACCATTGAAGGAGACTGAAGAAAAGGTATGTGGTAATGCAAGGATAACTTTTGTTGATGGAAGAAATTTCCTAGATGGTATGAGGCATGAGCATGTATGTTTTGCTTTAATTCCAAAACCTGGTAAAGAGGAAGTAGAAGATGTTCCTGTAGAAGTTGCAGATTTGTTGAATGAGTTTCAGGATATTGTATCCGATAACGTGCCTGATGGATTACCACCAGTCAGGAAGATCAGTCATCAGATGGACTTGATTCCAGGAGCGAGTTTGCCGAATAAGGCAGCACACAGAATGACACCTGCAGAAAGTGAGGAGTTGAACAGACAAGTACATGAACTGTTACAGAAAGGATTGATCCGTGAGAGTCTGAGTCCCTGTGCTGTACCAGCGGTATTAGCACCAAAGAAGAATGGAGAATGGAGGATGTGTACAGATTCTAGGGCAATAAACAAGATCACAATCAAGTACAGGTTTCCATTGCCACGAATGGATGATATTATGGACTGTTTGAGTGGAGCTGTGTATTTCTCAAAGATAGATCTGAAAAGTGGATATCATCAGATTCGGATCAGAGAAGGAGATGAATGGAAGACTGCCTTCAAGACAAAGGAAGGACTATATGAGTGGTTAGTCATGCCTTTTGGGCTAACCAATGCACCGAGCACTTTCATGCGGCTCATGAACGAGGTTCTGAAAGAATTTCTGGGTAAGTTTGTCATTGTTTACCTAGATGATATTTTGATCTTTAGTAAGACATTGGATGAGCATATGATGCATATTCGTATGGTATTTGAGAAGTTGAGAGAAGAAAAATTGCTGATTAATTTGAAGAAGTGCAGTTTTGTGAAGAAAGAGTTGGTGTATTTAGGGTTTGTAGTTTCAGCAGAAGGTCTAAAAATGGACCCAGAGAAAGTACAGGCTATCCTTGAATGGCCTACTCCAAGGAGTGCTACTGAGGTAAGATCTTTTCATGGTCTAGCTAGCTTTTACAGAAAGTTTATCAGAAATTTTAGTAGTATTTGTGGACCCTTGACTGAAACAATGAGAGGGGATAGAAAAGAGTTTAAGTGGACTAATGGGGCAGAAAAGAGTTTTCAATTATTGAAACAAAAAGTTACAGAACAACCTGTTTTAGCACTTCCAGATTTTAATAAGGTGTTTCAAGTAGATCGTGATACTAGTGGTACTGCAATAGGAGCTGTTATGAGCCAAGAAGGTAAACCTGTTGCTTATTTCAGTGAGAAGTTAAATGATGCCAAGAGGAAATATTCTGTTTATGATCAGGAATTTTATGCTATAGTTCAGGCATTAAAGAAGTGGAGACATTATCTGCTTCTTAAGGAGTTTGTTTTGTATACTGATCATCAAGCTTTGCAATATTTGAATAGTCAAGGAAAGTTGAACCAGAGACATTTGAAATGGGTTGAGTTTTTGCAGAGTTATACATTTGTTTTGAAACACAGGAGCGGAAAGTCTAATAGGGTTGCAGATGCTCTTAGCAGAAGGCAACTATTGCTGACAGAAATGCAGATTGAAGTGGTTGGGTTCAAGGAACTCAAGAATTTGTATCCAGAGGATCCTGATTTTGGTGAAGCTTGGAAAGCTTGTACAGAACCTGTTACTCTAGACAGGACGAAATGGTTGGATTTCATCATCCAGGATGATATGCTATTCAGAGGGAATCAGTTGTGCATTCCACGGAGTTCTATGAGGGAGAATCTCATCAAGGAGAAGCACGGCGGAGGATTGGCTGGACATTTTGGTCGTGATAAAACCCTTGGTTTGGTTAGTGAGAATTATTATTGGCCACAGTTGCAGCAAGATGTGAAAAAGTTTGTACAGAGTTGTAGAGTATGTCAGATGGCGAAAGGAGTGAAGCAGAATACAGGGTTGTATCAGCCGTTACCTGTACCAGAGAAGCCTTGGGAGGATATCAGCATGGACTTTGTTCTTGGTTTACCGAGGACACAGCGAGGACACGATTCAATTTTTGTGGTAGTTGATAGATTTTCAAAGATGGCACATTTTATTCCCTGCAAGAAGACTAATGATGCTGTTCATGTAGCAGAATTGTTTTTCAGAGAAGTAGTGAGACTTCATGGTTTGCCAAAGACCATAGTTTCAGATCGGGACACTAAGTTTGTTGGATATTTCTGGCGCACATTATGGAAGAAGTTGAAGACAGATTTGAAGTTCAGTTCATCACATCATCCACAGACTGATGGACAGACAGAGGTGGTGAATAGGAGTTTGGGAAATTTGCTGAGATGTTTGGTTGGAGATAAGCCAACAGGATGGGATTTGATTTTACCACAGGCAGAATTTGCATACAATAATTCTGTCAACAGGAGCACTGGTAAATCACCATTCCAGATTGTATATGGAAGTAGTCCAAGAAATGCATCTGAGTTGAGAAAGATAGATAAAGGAGAAATGAGTAGTGCTGAGGCTGAGGATTTTGCAGAATATTTGAAGAACATCCATGGGGAGGCGAGGAAGCATATTACCAAGATGAACGCACAGTATAAGGCTAAGGCTGATGAGAAAAGGAGGTATAAGGAATTTCAGGTTGGTGATGAAGTCCTGGTTCATTTGCGGAAGGAGCGGTTTTCAGTTGGTACATATAACAAGCTGAAAATGAAGAAGTTTGGGCCATGTAGGATACTGAAGAAACATGATTCAGGAAATGCATATGAGGTAGAATTACCTACTGAGCTAAATATTTCGCCAGTGTTTAACATTTCAGATCTGACAGAGTATCATGAAGGAGGTGTTGAAGATGAGATCACAACAGCACAGTGGAGTATTCCAGCAACTAGTTTAGACACTAAGGAGATCGAAGATATACTGGACAGTCGTGTTGGCAGAAGCACAAGGAACAGGACATATGAAGAATATCTGGTCAAGTGGAAAGGACGACCTGTTGAAGATTCATCATGGCTAACAATGGAGGAGGTTAACCGTCTTGGTTTTCCTCTGCACACCTGAGTCGTGACAGGGTCACTTCTCAAATTACCCCGGGTGTCTGATGCAGGAGCATCCTGGGTGTAAGAGCAATCTTGCATCACCCAAAAATATTTCTGTTTTTATATTCAATAAGGGCTATTTTAGTGCAGAGCTGCTATTTATGGAAAGTTACTATTTTTTTGGTAATTTTCGTATGTGCTCAGAATGATCTGATTTCTTTCTTGGAGGTTCACTTTGGTCATATAAGTCTGCCAGTGAAGTTTCATTTCCAGATCAAGTGTATATTGGAAGATATTGAAGATTTTCGGTATTGGCAGCAGGGTACAGAAACTTTGAACTCAGTTTTGAAGGCTTTAGAGGCCCCGGATGAGGTCAAAAATTTGGGTGACAGGCGCTTGCGCGAGTCAAGCCTGTAGAGCGCTTCGTGGCGTTTCCGAAATGGGGTTATAGTGGCCGAGCGGGTCAACTGGTGATGACTTATGGTCTTCGGAAGTTGGGCCACCTGAAATGGCGAAAAATAATTTTCTTCAAAATTTCTGTTCGGGTTTCAAAGGTTATCTTGAGCCGACTATGATGTAATGAAATGTAAAATAAAATAATTCTAAGTTTGGTCGGCCTTATTGGCTAAAATTCTGGAACCTTCCCAGGCGGTGGAAAATTGCCTATATAAGGAAGGCTGTATTATTGTCTTAGGCAGTTCAGAATAGTTCTGGGTAGTAGATCTGAGTAATAGTTCGAGGCTTTGTCCTACAGAATATTGTAAGGGAGTGCCCATGTGGCTTTGCATGTTGTAATTCTGAAAGTTTGTAATTCCACATTTGTGGAGATGATAAGAAGCCAATTTTCTGTTCTTGCATATTGTTGTCATTTCTCTATGTCTGTTATGTGTTTGTGGTATTAAGGGGAGCACCCTTCATCAAGTGGTATCAGAGCAGGTTTTCTTGAGTGTGTAAACAGATCGCCGGCTGTGAGGCAGTTTGCACCAGGACTGTGGTTAGGGTTTCAACGCGCATCGCGAAAATGCCTCCACGAAGAGAACGTGGCGGAAGACCTGGTGTTGTGACACCTGAGGTTAGAGAGTTGCAGAGACAAGTGCGAGCATTGCAAGAAGAGATTCGTAGAGGAATGAATCTTAATGTCAGAGACGAAAGTGAGGATGAAGCCGAAGAAGAATATCAAGAAGGAGAAGTTGAAATTGTGAACCAGGAGGAAGAAAGACTTTTTCGGGCGATTTCCAAGATTGGGAAAAGACCTAAGATTGAGGTTCCTACATTTTTTGGAAATCTTAACCCAGAAGAATTGATCGACTGGATCAACGAATGTGAGGAATATTTTGAGTATGAAGATGTTGAGGATCCTGATAGGGTCAAATTTGCGAAGGCCAGACTGAAAGGTCATGCGAAGATATGGTGGCAAGAGATTCAGTTGGAGCGAAATAGAAGGGGAAAGGAGAAAATCACGAGATGGGATCGGATGGTGGATAAATTGAAGCGACAGTTCATTCCTGTTGATTATGAGCTTGACCTACTGAAGAAAATGCAGAGTTTGAAGCAAGCAGGAAGATCTGTTCAGGAGTATACAGAGGAGTTCTATCGACTTCTCATCAGAACAGGCCACGCAGAAGCTGATAAGGAGAAAGTTGCCCGATACCTTAATGGGTTAAGGCCAAGCATTCAGGAGGAGCTGAATCTGGTTCGAATGAACAGTATTGAAGAGGCATACCAGTTTGCCCTAAAACTAGAAGAAAAGCTAAACAAGAAGTTTGAGAGCAGACAAAACGGAAGAGGTCGCGGTGGACGATCTGGTGGACGGTCATATGGTGGCCGAAATGAGGATCCGAAAAAGAAGGATGAGGCCAGTAGTAGTCAGAATCAGCGAGGAAATAATTCCAATCGCTTCCAGGATCAGAATAATAGAGATCAGAGAGGAAGAGGAAGAGGACAAGGATCTGGAAGAGGTGGCTTCCGTGGAACATGTTTTCACTGTGGAGAAGAAGGTCATAGGGCATTTGAATGTCCTCAGCGCCAAGGCAGAGCAGACAGGAGAAATGAAGGCCAGGCCAGAGTTGCACATGTAGATGAAGATGCCAGATCATCAAATTCTGAAGATGCTGAAAGAGGAGAAACGTTGATTAACAGAAGAGTCTTGTTGAGTGGTGAGAATGAACCTGAGCAAAGGAGGAGCCTGTTTCGCACCAGGTGCAAGTGTGAAGGTAAATGTTGTGATGTGATTATTGATAGTGGAAGCACTGACAATTTGGTGTCAGAAGAGATGGTGACAAAGTTGAAGCTCAAGAGACAGAAACACCCACATCCATATCGGATTGCCTGGGTACAGGATGACCACAAGGTCATGGTCAATGAACAATGCCTGGTGAAGTTCAAGATTGGCGGATACCAAGATGAGGTATTGTGTGATATCATATCTATGGATGCATGTCATATGTTGTTGGGTAGACCATGGCAGTTTGACAGATGTGCTGTACATGATGGTCGTGCGAATACCTATTCCCTGACAAAGGATGGAGTGCGACATAAGCTAAAACCATTGAAGGAGACTGAAGAAAAGGTATGTGGTAATGCAAGGATAACTTTTGTTGATGGAAGAAATTTCCTAGATGGTATGAGGCATGAGCATGTATGTTTTGCTTTAATTCCAAAACCTGGTAAAGAGGAAGTAGAAGATGTTCCTGTAGAAGTTGCAGATTTGTTGAATGAGTTTCAGGATATTGTATCCGATAACGTGCCTGATGGATTACCACCAGTCAGGAAGATCAGTCATCAGATGGACTTGATTCCAGGAGCGAGTTTGCCGAATAAGGCAGCACACAGAATGACACCTGCAGAAAGTGAGGAGTTGAACAGACAAGTACATGAACTGTTACAGAAAGGATTGATCCGTGAGAGTCTGAGTCCCTGTGCTGTACCAGCGGTATTAGCACCAAAGAAGAATGGAGAATGGAGGATGTGTACAGATTCTAGGGCAATAAACAAGATCACAATCAAGTACAGGTTTCCATTGCCACGAATGGATGATATTATGGACTGTTTGAGTGGAGCTGTGTATTTCTCAAAGATAGATCTGAAAAGTGGATATCATCAGATTCGGATCAGAGAAGGAGATGAATGGAAGACTGCCTTCAAGACAAAGGAAGGACTATATGAGTGGTTAGTCATGCCTTTTGGGCTAACCAATGCACCGAGCACTTTCATGCGGCTCATGAACGAGGTTCTGAAAGAATTTCTGGGTAAGTTTGTCATTGTTTACCTAGATGATATTTTGATCTTTAGTAAGACATTGGATGAGCATATGATGCATATTCGTATGGTATTTGAGAAGTTGAGAGAAGAAAAATTGCTGATTAATTTGAAGAAGTGCAGTTTTGTGAAGAAAGAGTTGGTGTATTTAGGGTTTGTAGTTTCAGCAGAAGGTCTAAAAATGGACCCAGAGAAAGTACAGGCTATCCTTGAATGGCCTACTCCAAGGAGTGCTACTGAGGTAAGATCTTTTCATGGTCTAGCTAGCTTTTACAGAAAGTTTATCAGAAATTTTAGTAGTATTTGTGGACCCTTGACTGAAACAATGAGAGGGGATAGAAAAGAGTTTAAGTGGACTAATGGGGCAGAAAAGAGTTTTCAATTATTGAAACAAAAAGTTACAGAACAACCTGTTTTAGCACTTCCAGATTTTAATAAGGTGTTTCAAGTAGATCGTGATACTAGTGGTACTGCAATAGGAGCTGTTATGAGCCAAGAAGGTAAACCTGTTGCTTATTTCAGTGAGAAGTTAAATGATGCCAAGAGGAAATATTCTGTTTATGATCAGGAATTTTATGCTATAGTTCAGGCATTAAAGAAGTGGAGACATTATCTGCTTCCTAAGGAGTTTGTTTTGTATACTGATCATCAAGCTTTGCAATATTTGAATAGTCAAGGAAAGTTGAACCAGAGACATTTGAAATGGGTTGAGTTTTTGCAGAGTTATACATTTGTTTTGAAACACAGGAGCGGAAAGTCTAATAGGGTTGCAGATGCTCTTAGCAGAAGGCAACTATTGCTGACAGAAATGCAGATTGAAGTGGTTGGGTTCAAGGAACTCAAGAATTTGTATCCAGAGGATCCTGATTTTGGTGAAGCTTGGAAAGCTTGTACAGAACCTGTTACTCTAGACAGGACGAAATGGTTGGATTTCATCATCCAGGATGATATGCTATTCAGAGGGAATCAGTTGTGCATTCCACGGAGTTCTATGAGGGAGAATCTCATCAAGGAGAAGCACGGCGGAGGATTGGCTGGACATTTTGGTCGTGATAAAACCCTTGGTTTGGTTAGTGAGAATTATTATTGGCCACAGTTGCAGCAAGATGTGAAGAAGTTTGTACAGAGTTGTAGAGTATGTCAGATGGCGAAAGGAGTGAAGCAGAATACAGGGTTGTATCAGCCGTTACCTGTACCAGAGAAGCCTTGGGAGGATATCAGCATGGACTTTGTTCTTGGTTTACCGAGGACACAGCGAGGACACGATTCAATTTTTGTGGTAGTTGATAGATTTTCAAAGATGGCACATTTTATTCCCTGCAAGAAGACTAATGATGCTGTTCATGTAGCAGAATTGTTTTTCAGAGAAGTAGTGAGACTTCATGGTTTGCCAAAGACCATAGTTTCAGATCGGGACACTAAGTTTGTTGGATATTTCTGGCGCACATTATGGAAGAAGTTGAAGACAGATTTGAAGTTCAGTTCATCACATCATCCACAGACTGATGGACAGACAGAGGTGGTGAATAGGAGTTTGGGAAATTTGCTGAGATGTTTGGTTGGAGATAAGCCAACAGGATGGGATTTGATTTTACCACAGGCAGAATTTGCATACAATAATTCTGTCAACAGGAGCACTGGTAAATCACCATTCCAGATTGTATATGGAAGTAGTCCAAGAAATGCATCTGAGTTGAGAAAGATAGATAAAGGAGAAATGAGTAGTGCTGAGGCTGAGGATTTTGCAGAACATTTGAAGAACATCCATGGGGAGGCGAGGAAGCATATTACCAAGATGAACGCACAGTATAAGGCTAAGGCTGATGAGAAAAGGAGGTATAAGGAATTTCAGGTTGGTGATGAAGTCCTGGTTCATTTGCGGAAGGAGCGGTTTCCAGTTGGTACATATAACAAGCTGAAAATGAAGAAGTTTGGGCCATGTAGGATACTGAAGAAACATGATTCAGGAAATGCATATGAGGTAGAATTACCTACTGAGCTAAATATTTCGCCAGTGTTTAACATTTCAGATCTGACAGAGTATCATGAAGGAGGTGTTGAAGATGAGATCACAACAGCACAGTGGAGTATTCCAGCAACTAGTTTAGACACTAAGGAGATCGAAGATATACTGGACAGTCGTGTTGGCAGAAGCACAAGGAACAGGACATATGAAGAATATCTGGTCAAGTGGAAAGGACGACCTGTTGAAGATTCATCATGGCTAACAATGGAGGAGGTTAACCGTCTTGGTTTTCCTCTGCACACCTGAGTCGTGACAGGGTCACTTCTCAAATTACCCCGGGTGTCTGATGCAGGAGCATCCTGGGTGTAAGAGCAATCTTGCATCACCCAAAAATATTTCTGTTTTTATATTCAATAAGGGCTATTTTAGTGCAGAGCTGCTATTTATGGAAAGTTACTATTTTTTTGGTAATTTTCGTATGTGCTCAGAATGATCTGATTTCTTTCTTGGAGGTTCACTTTGGTCATATAAGTCTGCCAGTGAAGTTTCATTTCCAGATCAAGTGTATATTGGAAGATATTGAAGATTTTCGGTATTGGCAGCAGGGTACAGAAACTTTGAACTCAGTTTTGAAGGCTTTAGAGGCCCCGGATGAGGTCAAAAATTTGGGTGACAGGCGCTTGCGCGAGTCAAGCCTGTAGAGCGCTTCGTGGCGTTTCCGAAATGGGGTTATAGTGGCCGAGCGGGTCAACTGGTGATGACTTATGGTCTTCGGAAGTTGGGCCACCTGAAATGGCGAAAAATAATTTTCTTCAAAATTTCTGTTCGGGTTTCAAAGGTTATCTTGAGCCGACTATGATGTAATGAAATGTAAAATAAAATAATTCTAAGTTTGGTCGGCCTTATTGGCTAAAATTCTGGAACCTTCCCAGGCGGTGGAAAATTGCCTATATAAGGAAGGCTGTATTATTGTCTTAGGCAGTTCAGAATAGTTCTGGGTAGTAGATCTGAGTAATAGTTCGAGGCTTTGTCCTACAGAATATTGTAAGGGAGTGCCCATGTGGCTTTGCATGTTGTAATTCTGAAAGTTTGTAATTCCACATTTGTGGAGATGATAAGAAGCCAATTTTCTGTTCTTGCATATTGTTGTCATTTCTCTATGTCTGTTATGTGTTTGTGGTATTAAGGGGAGCACCCTTCATCAAGTGGTATCAGAGCAGGTTTTCTTGAGTGTGTAAACAGATCGCCGGCTGTGAGGCAGTTTGCACCAGGACTGTGGTTAGGGTTTCAACGCGCATCGCGAAAATGCCTCCACGAAGAGAACGTGGCGGAAGACCTGGTGTTGTGACACCTGAGGTTAGAGAGTTGCAGAGACAAGTGCGAGCATTGCAAGAAGAGATTCGTAGAGGAATGAATCTTAATGTCAGAGACGAAAGTGAGGATGAAGCCGAAGAAGAATATCAAGAAGGAGAAGTTGAAATTGTGAACCAGGAGGAAGAAAGACTTTTTCGGGCGATTTCCAAGATTGGGAAAAGACCTAAGATTGAGGTTCCTACATTTTCTGGAAATCTTAACCCAGAAGAATTGATCGACTGGATCAACGAATGTGAGGAATATTTTGAGTATGAAGATGTTGAGGATCCTGATAGGGTCAAATTTGCGAAGGCCAGACTGAAAGGTCATGCGAAGATATGGTGGCAAGAGATTCAGTTGGAGCGAAATAGAAGGGGAAAGGAGAAAATCACGAGATGGGATCGGATGGTGGATAAATTGAAGCGACAGTTCATTCCTGTTGATTATGAGCTTGACCTACTGAAGAAAATGCAGAGTTTGAAGCAAGCAGGAAGATCTGTTCAGGAGTATACAGAGGAGTTCTATCGACTTCTCATCAGAACAGGCCACGCAGAAGCTGATAAGGAGAAAGTTGCCCGATACCTTAATGGGTTAAGGCCAAGCATTCAGGAGGAGCTGAATCTGGTTCGAATGAACAGTATTGAAGAGGCATACCAGTTTGCCCTAAAACTAGAAGAAAAGCTAAACAAGAAGTTTGAGAGCAGACAAAACGGAAGAGGTCGCGGTGGACGATCTGGTGGACGGTCATATGGTGGCCGAAATGAGGATCCGAAAAAGAAGGATGAGGCCAGTAGTAGTCAGAATCAGCGAGGAAATAATTCTAATCGCTTCCAGGATCAGAATAATAGAGATCAGAGAGGAAGAGGAAGAGGACAAGGATCTGGAAGAGGTGGCTTCCGTGGAACATGTTTTCACTGTGGAGAAGAAGGTCATAGGGCATTTGAATGTCCTCAGCGCCAAGGCAGAGCAGACAGGAGAAATGAAGGCCAGGCCAGAGTTGCACATGTAGATGAAGATGCCAGATCATCAAATTCTGAAGATGCTGAAAGAGGAGAAACGTTGATTAACAGAAGAGTCTTGTTGAGTGGTGAGAATGAACCTGAGCAAAGGAGGAGCCTGTTTCGCACCAGGTGCAAGTGTGAAGGTAAATGTTGTGATGTGATTATTGATAGTGGAAGCACTGACAATTTGGTGTCAGAAGAGATGGTGACAAAGTTGAAGCTCAAGAGACAGAAACACCCACATCCATATCGGATTGCCTGGGTACAGGATGACCACAAGGTCATGGTCAATGAACAATGCCTGGTGAAGTTCAAGATTGGCGGATACCAAGATGAGGTATTGTGTGATATCATATCTATGGATGCATGTCATATGTTGTTGGGTAGACCATGGCAGTTTGACAGATGTGCTGTACATGATGGTCGTGCGAATACCTATTCCCTGACAAAGGATGGAGTGCGACATAAGCTAAAACCATTGAAGGAGACTGAAGAAAAGGTATGTGGTAATGCAAGGATAACTTTTGTTGATGGAAGAAATTTCCTAGATGGTATGAGGCATGAGCATGTATGTTTTGCTTTAATTCCAAAACCTGGTAAAGAGGAAGTAGAAGATGTTCCTGTAGAAGTTGCAGATTTGTTGAATGAGTTTCAGGATATTGTATCCGATAACGTGCCTGATGGATTACCACCAGTCAGGAAGATCAGTCATCAGATGGACTTGATTCCAGGAGCGAGTTTGCCGAATAAGGCAGCACACAGAATGACACCTGCAGAAAGTGAGGAGTTGAACAGACAAGTACATGAACTGTTACAGAAAGGATTGATCCGTGAGAGTCTGAGTCCCTGTGCTGTACCAGCGGTATTAGCACCAAAGAAGAATGGAGAATGGAGGATGTGTACAGATTCTAGGGCAATAAACAAGATCACAATCAAGTACAGGTTTCCATTGCCACGAATGGATGATATTATGGACTGTTTGAGTGGAGCTGTGTATTTCTCAAAGATAGATCTGAAAAGTGGATATCATCAGATTCGGATCAGAGAAGGAGATGAATGGAAGACTGCCTTCAAGACAAAGGAAGGACTATATGAGTGGTTAGTCATGCCTTTTGGGCTAACCAATGCACCGAGCACTTTCATGCGGCTCATGAACGAGGTTCTGAAAGAATTTCTGGGTAAGTTTGTCATTGTTTACCTAGATGATATTTTGATCTTTAGTAAGACATTGGATGAGCATATGATGCATATTCGTATGGTATTTGAGAAGTTGAGAGAAGAAAAATTGCTGATTAATTTGAAGAAGTGCAGTTTTGTGAAGAAAGAGTTGGTGTATTTAGGGTTTGTAGTTTCAGCAGAAGGTCTAAAAATGGACCCAGAGAAAGTACAGGCTATCCTTGAATGGCCTACTCCAAGGAGTGCTACTGAGGTAAGATCTTTTCATGGTCTAGCTAGCTTTTACAGAAAGTTTATCAGAAATTTTAGTAGTATTTGTGGACCCTTGACTGAAACAATGAGAGGGGATAGAAAAGAGTTTAAGTGGACTAATGGGGCAGAAAAGAGTTTTCAATTATTGAAACAAAAAGTTACAGAACAACCTGTTTTAGCACTTCCAGATTTTAATAAGGTGTTTCAAGTAGATCGTGATACTAGTGGTACTGCAATAGGAGCTGTTATGAGCCAAGAAGGTAAACCTGTTGCTTATTTCAGTGAGAAGTTAAATGATGCCAAGAGGAAATATTCTGTTTATGATCAGGAATTTTATGCTATAGTTCAGGCATTAAAGAAGTGGAGACATTATCTGCTTCCTAAGGAGTTTGTTTTGTATACTGATCATCAAGCTTTGCAATATTTGAATAGTCAAGGAAAGTTGAACCAGAGACATTTGAAATGGGTTGAGTTTTTGCAGAGTTATACATTTGTTTTGAAACACAGGAGCGGAAAGTCTAATAGGGTTGCAGATGCTCTTAGCAGAAGGCAACTATTGCTGACAGAAATGCAGATTGAAGTGGTTGGGTTCAAGGAACTCAAGAATTTGTATCCAGAGGATCCTGATTTTGGTGAAGCTTGGAAAGCTTGTACAGAACCTGTTACTCTAGACAGGACGAAATGGTTGGATTTCATCATCCAGGATGATATGCTATTCAGAGGGAATCAGTTGTGCATTCCACGGAGTTCTATGAGGGAGAATCTCATCAAGGAGAAGCACGGCGGAGGATTGGCTGGACATTTTGGTCGTGATAAAACCCTTGGTTTGGTTAGTGAGAATTATTATTGGCCACAGTTGCAGCAAGATGTGAAGAAGTTTGTACAGAGTTGTAGAGTATGTCAGATGGCGAAAGGAGTGAAGCAGAATACAGGGTTGTATCAGCCGTTACCTGTACCAGAGAAGCCTTGGGAGGATATCAGCATGGACTTTGTTCTTGGTTTACCGAGGACACAGCGAGGACACGATTCAATTTTTGTGGTAGTTGATAGATTTTCAAAGATGGCACATTTTATTCCCTGCAAGAAGACTAATGATGCTGTTCATGTAGCAGAATTGTTTTTCAGAGAAGTAGTGAGACTTCATGGTTTGCCAAAGACCATAGTTTCAGATCGGGACACTAAGTTTGTTGGATATTTCTGGCGCACATTATGGAAGAAGTTGAAGACAGATTTGAAGTTCAGTTCATCACATCATCCACAGACTGATGGACAGACAGAGGTGGTGAATAGGAGTTTGGGAAATTTGCTGAGATGTTTGGTTGGAGATAAGCCAACAGGATGGGATTTGATTTTACCACAGGCAGAATTTGCATACAATAATTCTGTCAACAGGAGCACTGGTAAATCACCATTCCAGATTGTATATGGAAGTAGTCCAAGAAATGCATCTGAGTTGAGAAAGATAGATAAAGGAGAAATGAGTAGTGCTGAGGCTGAGGATTTTGCAGAACATTTGAAGAACATCCATGGGGAGGCGAGGAAGCATATTACCAAGATGAACGCACAGTATAAGGCTAAGGCTGATGAGAAAAGGAGGTATAAGGAATTTCAGGTTGGTGATGAAGTCCTGGTTCATTTGCGGAAGGAGCGGTTTCCAGTTGGTACATATAACAAGCTGAAAATGAAGAAGTTTGGGCCATGTAGGATACTGAAGAAACATGATTCAGGAAATGCATATGAGGTAGAATTACCTACTGAGCTAAATATTTCGCCAGTGTTTAACATTTCAGATCTGACAGAGTATCATGAAGGAGGTGTTGAAGATGAGATCACAACAGCACAGTGGAGTATTCCAGCAACTAGTTTAGACACTAAGGAGATCGAAGATATACTGGACAGTCGTGTTGGCAGAAGCACAAGGAACAGGACATATGAAGAATATCTGGTCAAGTGGAAAGGACGACCTGTTGAAGATTCATCATGGCTAACAATGGAGGAGGTTAACCGTCTTGGTTTTCCTCTGCACACCTGAGTCGTGACAGGGTCACTTCTCAAATTACCCCGGGTGTCTGATGCAGGAGCATCCTGGGTGTAAGAGCAATCTTGCATCACCCAAAAATATTTCTGTTTTTATATTCAATAAGGGCTATTTTAGTGCAGAGCTGCTATTTATGGAAAGTTACTATTTTTTTGGTAATTTTCGTATGTGCTCAGAATGATCTGATTTCTTTCTTGGAGGTTCACTTTGGTCATATAAGTCTGCCAGTGAAGTTTCATTTCCAGATCAAGTGTATATTGGAAGATATTGAAGATTTTCGGTATTGGCAGCAGGGTACAGAAACTTTGAACTCAGTTTTGAAGGCTTTAGAGGCCCCGGATGAGGTCAAAAATTTGGGTGACAGGCGCTTGCGCGAGTCAAGCCTGTAGAGCGCTTCGTGGCGTTTCCGAAATGGGGTTATAGTGGCCGAGCGGGTCAACTGGTGATGACTTATGGTCTTCGGAAGTTGGGCCACCTGAAATGGCGAAAAATAATTTTCTTCAAAATTTCTGTTCGGGTTTCAAAGGTTATCTTGAGCCGACTATGATGTAATGAAATGTAAAATAAAATAATTCTAAGTTTGGTCGGCCTTATTGGCTAAAATTCTGGAACCTTCCCAGGCGGTGGAAAATTGCCTATATAAGGAAGGCTGTATTATTGTCTTAGGCAGTTCAGAATAGTTCTGGGTAGTAGATCTGAGTAATAGTTCGAGGCTTTGTCCTACAGAATATTGTAAGGGAGTGCCCATGTGGCTTTGCATGTTGTAATTCTGAAAGTTTGTAATTCCACATTTGTGGAGATGATAAGAAGCCAATTTTCTGTTCTTGCATATTGTTGTCATTTCTCTATGTCTGTTATGTGTTTGTGGTATTAAGGGGAGCACCCTTCATCAAGTGGTATCAGAGCAGGTTTTCTTGAGTGTGTAAACAGATCGCCGGCTGTGAGGCAGTTTGCACCAGGACTGTGGTTAGGGTTTCAACGCGCATCGCGAAAATGCCTCCACGAAGAGAACGTGGCGGAAGACCTGGTGTTGTGACACCTGAGGTTAGAGAGTTGCAGAGACAAGTGCGAGCATTGCAAGAAGAGATTCGTAGAGGAATGAATCTTAATGTCAGAGACGAAAGTGAGGATGAAGCCGAAGAAGAATATCAAGAAGGAGAAGTTGAAATTGTGAACCAGGAGGAAGAAAGACTTTTTCGGGCGATTTCCAAGATTGGGAAAAGACCTAAGATTGAGGTTCCTACATTTTCTGGAAATCTTAACCCAGAAGAATTGATCGACTGGATCAACGAATGTGAGGAATATTTTGAGTATGAAGATGTTGAGGATCCTGATAGGGTCAAATTTGCGAAGGCCAGACTGAAAGGTCATGCGAAGATATGGTGGCAAGAGATTCAGTTGGAGCGAAATAGAAGGGGAAAGGAGAAAATCACGAGATGGGATCGGATGGTGGATAAATTGAAGCGACAGTTCATTCCTGTTGATTATGAGCTTGACCTACTGAAGAAAATGCAGAGTTTGAAGCAAGCAGGAAGATCTGTTCAGGAGTATACAGAGGAGTTCTATCGACTTCTCATCAGAACAGGCCACGCAGAAGCTGATAAGGAGAAAGTTGCCCGATACCTTAATGGGTTAAGGCCAAGCATTCAGGAGGAGCTGAATCTGGTTCGAATGAACAGTATTGAAGAGGCATACCAGTTTGCCCTAAAACTAGAAGAAAAGCTAAACAAGAAGTTTGAGAGCAGACAAAACGGAAGAGGTCGCGGTGGACGATCTGGTGGACGGTCATATGGTGGCCGAAATGAGGATCCGAAAAAGAAGGATGAGGCCAGTAGTAGTCAGAATCAGCGAGGAAATAATTCCAATCGCTTCCAGGATCAGAATAATAGAGATCAGAGAGGAAGAGGAAGAGGACAAGGATCTGGAAGAGGTGGCTTCCGTGGAACATGTTTTCACTGTGGAGAAGAAGGTCATAGGGCATTTGAATGTCCTCAGCGCCAAGGCAGAGCAGACAGGAGAAATGAAGGCCAGGCCAGAGTTGCACATGTAGATGAAGATGCCAGATCATCAAATTCTGAAGATGCTGAAAGAGGAGAAACGTTGATTAACAGAAGAGTCTTGTTGAGTGGTGAGAATGAACCTGAGCAAAGGAGGAGCCTGTTTCGCACCAGGTGCAAGTGTGAAGGTAAATGTTGTGATGTGATTATTGATAGTGGAAGCACTGACAATTTGGTGTCAGAAGAGATGGTGACAAAGTTGAAGCTCAAGAGACAGAAACACCCACATCCATATCGGATTGCCTGGGTACAGGATGACCACAAGGTCATGGTCAATGAACAATGCCTGGTGAAGTTCAAGATTGGCGGATACCAAGATGAGGTATTGTGTAATATCATATCTATGGATGCATGTCATATGTTGTTGGGTAGACCATGGCAGTTTGACAGATGTGCTGTACATGATGGTCGTGCGAATACCTATTCCCTGACAAAGGATGGAGTGCGACATAAGCTAAAACCATTGAAGGAGACTGAAGAAAAGGTATGTGGTAATGCAAGGATAACTTTTGTTGATGGAAGAAATTTCCTAGATGGTATGAGGCATGAGCATGTATGTTTTGCTTTAATTCCAAAACCTGGTAAAGAGGAAGTAGAAGATGTTCCTGTAGAAGTTGCAGATTTGTTGAATGAGTTTCAGGATATTGTATCCGATAACGTGCCTGATGGATTACCACCAGTCAGGAAGATCAGTCATCAGATGGACTTGATTCCAGGAGCGAGTTTGCCGAATAAGGCAGCACACAGAATGACACCTGCAGAAAGTGAGGAGTTGAACAGACAAGTACATGAACTGTTACAGAAAGGATTGATCCGTGAGAGTCTGAGTCCCTGTGCTGTACCAGCGGTATTAGCACCAAAGAAGAATGGAGAATGGAGGATGTGTACAGATTCTAGGGCAATAAACAAGATCACAATCAAGTACAGGTTTCCATTGCCACGAATGGATGATATTATGGACTGTTTGAGTGGAGCTGTGTATTTCTCAAAGATAGATCTGAAAAGTGGATATCATCAGATTCGGATCAGAGAAGGAGATGAATGGAAGACTGCCTTCAAGACAAAGGAAGGACTATATGAGTGGTTAGTCATGCCTTTTGGGCTAACCAATGCACCGAGCACTTTCATGCAGCTCATGAACGAGGTTCTGAAAGAATTTCTGGGTAAGTTTGTCATTGTTTACCTAGATGATATTTTGATCTTTAGTAAGACATTGGATGAGCATATGATGCATATTCGTATGGTATTTGAGAAGTTGAGAGAAGAAAAATTGCTGATTAATTTGAAGAAGTGCAGTTTTGTGAAGAAAGAGTTGGTGTATTTAGGGTTTGTAGTTTCAGTAGAAGGTCTAAAAATGGACCCAGAGAAAGTACAGGCTATCCTTGAATGGCCTACTCCAAGGAGTGCTACTGAGGTAAGATCTTTTCATGGTCTAGCTAGCTTTTACAGAAAGTTTATCAGAAATTTTAGTAGTATTTGTGGACCCTTGACTGAAACAATGAGAGGGGATAGAAAAGAGTTTAAGTGGACTAATGGGGCAGAAAAGAGTTTTCAATTATTGAAACAAAAAGTTACAGAACAACCTGTTTTAGCACTTCCAGATTTTAATAAGGTGTTTCAAGTAGATCGTGATACTAGTGGTACTGCAATAGGAGCTGTTATGAGCCAAGAAGGTAAACCTGTTGCTTATTTCAGTGAGAAGTTAAATGATGCCAAGAGGAAATATTCTGTTTATGATCAGGAATTTTATGCTATAGTTCAGGCATTAAAGAAGTGGAGACATTATCTACTTCCTAAGGAGTTTGTTTTGTATACTGATCATCAAGCTTTGCAATATTTGAATAGTCAAGGAAAGTTGAACCAGAGACATTTGAAATGGGTTGAGTTTTTGCAGAGTTATACATTTGTTTTGAAACACAGGAGCGGAAAGTCTAATAGGGTTGCAGATGCTCTTAGCAGAAGGCAACTATTGCTGACAGAAATGCAGATTGAAGTGGTTGGGTTCAAGGAACTCAAGAATTTGTATCCAGAGGATCCTGATTTTGGTGAAGCTTGGAAAGCTTGTACAGAACCTGTTACTCTAGACAGGACGAAATGGTTGGATTTCATCATCCAGGATGATATGCTATTCAGAGGGAATCAGTTGTGCATTCCACGGAGTTCTATGAGGGAGAATCTCATCAAGGAGAAGCACGGCGGAGGATTGGCTGGACATTTTGGTCGTGATAAAACCCTTGGTTTGGTTAGTGAGAATTATTATTGGCCACAGTTGCAGCAAGATGTGAAGAAGTTTGTACAGAGTTGTAGAGTATGTCAGATGGCGAAAGGAGTGAAGCAGAATACAGGGTTGTATCAGCCGTTACCTGTACCAGAGAAGCCTTGGGAGGATATCAGCATGGACTTTGTTCTTGGTTTACCGAGGACACAGCGAGGACACGATTCAATTTTTGTGGTAGTTGATAGATTTTCAAAGATGGCACATTTTATTCCCTGCAAGAAGACTAATGATGCTGTTCATGTAGCAGAATTGTTTTTCAGAGAAGTAGTGAGACTTCATGGTTTGCCAAAGACCATAGTTTCAGATCGGGACACTAAGTTTGTTGGATATTTCTGGCGCACATTATGGAAGAAGTTGAAGACAGATTTGAAGTTCAGTTCATCACATCATCCACAGACTGATGGACAGACAGAGGTGGTGAATAGGAGTTTGGGAAATTTGCTGAGATGTTTGGTTGGAGATAAGCCAACAGGATGGGATTTGATTTTACCACAGGCAGAATTTGCATACAATAATTCTGTCAACAGGAGCACTGGTAAATCACCATTCCAGATTGTATATGGAAGTAGTCCAAGAAATGCATCTGAGTTGAGAAAGATAGATAAAGGAGAAATGAGTAGTGCTGAGGCTGAGGATTTTGCAGAACATTTGAAGAACATCCATGGGGAGGCGAGGAAGCATATTACCAAGATGAACGCACAGTATAAGGCTAAGGCTGATGAGAAAAGGAGGTATAAGGAATTTCAGGTTGGTGATGAAGTCCTGGTTCATTTGCGGAAGGAGCGGTTTCCAGTTGGTACATATAACAAGCTGAAAATGAAGAAGTTTGGGCCATGTAGGATACTGAAGAAACATGATTCAGGAAATGCATATGAGGTAGAATTACCTACTGAGCTAAATATTTCGCCAGTGTTTAACATTTCAGATCTGACAGAGTATCATGAAGGAGGTGTTGAAGATGAGATCACAACAGCACAGTGGAGTATTCCAGCAACTAGTTTAGACACTAAGGAGATCGAAGATATACTGGACAGTCGTGTTGGCAGAAGCACAAGGAACAGGACATATGAAGAATATCTGGTCAAGTGGAAAGGACGACCTGTTGAAGATTCATCATGGCTAACAATGGAGGAGGTTAACCGTCTTGGTTTTCCTCTGCACACCTGAGTCGTGACAGGGTCACTTCTCAAATTACCCCGGGTGTCTGATGCAGGAGCATCCTGGGTGTAAGAGCAATCTTGCATCACCCAAAAATATTTCTGTTTTTATATTCAATAAGGGCTATTTTAGTGCAGAGCTGCTATTTATGGAAAGTTACTATTTTTTTGGTAATTTTCGTATGTGCTCAGAATGATCTGATTTCTTTCTTGGAGGTTCACTTTGGTCATATAAGTCTGCCAGTGAAGTTTCATTTCCAGATCAAGTGTATATTGGAAGATATTGAAGATTTTCGGTATTGGCAGCAGGGTACAGAAACTTTGAACTCAGTTTTGAAGGCTTTAGAGGCCCCGGATGAGGTCAAAAATTTGGGTGACAGGCGCTTGCGCGAGTCAAGCCTGTAGAGCGCTTCGTGGCGTTTCCGAAATGGGGTTATAGTGGCCGAGCGGGTCAACTGGTGATGACTTATGGTCTTCGGAAGTTGGGCCACCTGAAATGGCGAAAAATAATTTTCTTCAAAATTTCTGTTCGGGTTTCAAAGGTTATCTTGAGCCGACTATGATGTAATGAAATGTAAAATAAAATAATTCTAAGTTTGGTCGGCCTTATTGGCTAAAATTCTGGAACCTTCCCAGGCGGTGGAAAATTGCCTATATAAGGAAGGCTGTATTATTGTCTTAGGCAGTTCAGAATAGTTCTGGGTAGTAGATCTGAGTAATAGTTCGAGGCTTTGTCCTACAGAATATTGTAAGGGAGTGCCCATGTGGCTTTGCATGTTGTAATTCTGAAAGTTTGTAATTCCACATTTGTGGAGATGATAAGAAGCCAATTTTCTGTTCTTGCATATTGTTGTCATTTCTCTATGTCTGTTATGTGTTTGTGGTATTAAGGGGAGCACCCTTCATCAAGTGGTATCAGAGCAGGTTTTCTTGAGTGTGTAAACAGATCGCCGGCTGTGAGGCAGTTTGCACCAGGACTGTGGTTAGGGTTTCAACGCGCATCGCGAAAATGCCTCCACGAAGAGAACGTGGCGGAAGACCTGGTGTTGTGACACCTGAGGTTAGAGAGTTGCAGAGACAAGTGCGAGCATTGCAAGAAGAGATTCGTAGAGGAATGAATCTTAATGTCAGAGACGAAAGTGAGGATGAAGCCGAAGAAGAATATCAAGAAGGAGAAGTTGAAATTGTGAACCAGGAGGAAGAAAGACTTTTTCGGGCGATTTCCAAGATTGGGAAAAGACCTAAGATTGAGGTTCCTACATTTTCTGGAAATCTTAACCCAGAAGAATTGATCGACTGGATCAACGAATGTGAGGAATATTTTGAGTATGAAGATGTTGAGGATCCTGATAGGGTCAAATTTGCGAAGGCCAGACTGAAAGGTCATGCGAAGATATGGTGGCAAGAGATTCAGTTGGAGCGAAATAGAAGGGGAAAGGAGAAAATCACGAGATGGGATCGGATGGTGGATAAATTGAAGCGACAGTTCATTCCTGTTGATTATGAGCTTGACCTACTGAAGAAAATGCAGAGTTTGAAGCAAGCAGGAAGATCTGTTCAGGAGTATACAGAGGAGTTCTATCGACTTCTCATCAGAACAGGCCACGCAGAAGCTGATAAGGAGAAAGTTGCCCGATACCTTAATGGGTTAAGGCCAAGCATTCAGGAGGAGCTGAATCTGGTTCGAATGAACAGTATTGAAGAGGCATACCAGTTTGCCCTAAAACTAGAAGAAAAGCTAAACAAGAAGTTTGAGAGCAGACAAAACGGAAGAGGTCGCGGTGGACGATCTGGTGGACGGTCATATGGTGGCCGAAATGAGGATCCGAAAAAGAAGGATGAGGCCAGTAGTAGTCAGAATCAGCGAGGAAATAATTCCAATCGCTTCCAGGATCAGAATAATAGAGATCAGAGAGGAAGAGGAAGAGGACAAGGATCTGGAAGAGGTGGCTTCCGTGGAACATGTTTTCACTGTGGAGAAGAAGGTCATAGGGCATTTGAATGTCCTCAGCGCCAAGGCAGAGCAGACAGGAGAAATGAAGGCCAGGCCAGAGTTGCACATGTAGATGAAGATGCCAGATCATCAAATTCTGAAGATGCTGAAAGAGGAGAAACGTTGATTAACAGAAGAGTCTTGTTGAGTGGTGAGAATGAACCTGAGCAAAGGAGGAGCCTGTTTCGCACCAGGTGCAAGTGTGAAGGTAAATGTTGTGATGTGATTATTGATAGTGGAAGCACTGACAATTTGGTGTCAGAAGAGATGGTGACAAAGTTGAAGCTCAAGAGACAGAAACACCCACATCCATATCGGATTGCCTGGGTACAGGATGACCACAAGGTCATGGTCAATGAACAATGCCTGGTGAAGTTCAAGATTGGCGGATACCAAGATGAGGTATTGTGTAATATCATATCTATGGATGCATGTCATATGTTGTTGGGTAGACCATGGCAGTTTGACAGATGTGCTGTACATGATGGTCGTGCGAATACCTATTCCCTGACAAAGGATGGAGTGCGACATAAGCTAAAACCATTGAAGGAGACTGAAGAAAAGGTATGTGGTAATGCAAGGATAACTTTTGTTGATGGAAGAAATTTCCTAGATGGTATGAGGCATGAGCATGTATGTTTTGCTTTAATTCCAAAACCTGGTAAAGAGGAAGTAGAAGATGTTCCTGTAGAAGTTGCAGATTTGTTGAATGAGTTTCAGGATATTGTATCCGATAACGTGCCTGATGGATTACCACCAGTCAGGAAGATCAGTCATCAGATGGACTTGATTCCAGGAGCGAGTTTGCCGAATAAGGCAGCACACAGAATGACACCTGCAGAAAGTGAGGAGTTGAACAGACAAGTACATGAACTGTTACAGAAAGGATTGATCCGTGAGAGTCTGAGTCCCTGTGCTGTACCAGCGGTATTAGCACCAAAGAAGAATGGAGAATGGAGGATGTGTACAGATTCTAGGGCAATAAACAAGATCACAATCAAGTACAGGTTTCCATTGCCACGAATGGATGATATTATGGACTGTTTGAGTGGAGCTGTGTATTTCTCAAAGATAGATCTGAAAAGTGGATATCATCAGATTCGGATCAGAGAAGGAGATGAATGGAAGACTGCCTTCAAGACAAAGGAAGGACTATATGAGTGGTTAGTCATGCCTTTTGGGCTAACCAATGCACCGAGCACTTTCATGCAGCTCATGAACGAGGTTCTGAAAGAATTTCTGGGTAAGTTTGTCATTGTTTACCTAGATGATATTTTGATCTTTAGTAAGACATTGGATGAGCATATGATGCATATTCGTATGGTATTTGAGAAGTTGAGAGAAGAAAAATTGCTGATTAATTTGAAGAAGTGCAGTTTTGTGAAGAAAGAGTTGGTGTATTTAGGGTTTGTAGTTTCAGTAGAAGGTCTAAAAATGGACCCAGAGAAAGTACAGGCTATCCTTGAATGGCCTACTCCAAGGAGTGCTACTGAGGTAAGATCTTTTCATGGTCTAGCTAGCTTTTACAGAAAGTTTATCAGAAATTTTAGTAGTATTTGTGGACCCTTGACTGAAACAATGAGAGGGGATAGAAAAGAGTTTAAGTGGACTAATGGGGCAGAAAAGAGTTTTCAATTATTGAAACAAAAAGTTACAGAACAACCTGTTTTAGCACTTCCAGATTTTAATAAGGTGTTTCAAGTAGATCGTGATACTAGTGGTACTGCAATAGGAGCTGTTATGAGCCAAGAAGGTAAACCTGTTGCTTATTTCAGTGAGAAGTTAAATGATGCCAAGAGGAAATATTCTGTTTATGATCAGGAATTTTATGCTATAGTTCAGGCATTAAAGAAGTGGAGACATTATCTACTTCCTAAGGAGTTTGTTTTGTATACTGATCATCAAGCTTTGCAATATTTGAATAGTCAAGGAAAGTTGAACCAGAGACATTTGAAATGGGTTGAGTTTTTGCAGAGTTATACATTTGTTTTGAAACACAGGAGCGGAAAGTCTAATAGGGTTGCAGATGCTCTTAGCAGAAGGCAACTATTGCTGACAGAAATGCAGATTGAAGTGGTTGGGTTCAAGGAACTCAAGAATTTGTATCCAGAGGATCCTGATTTTGGTGAAGCTTGGAAAGCTTGTACAGAACCTGTTACTCTAGACAGGACGAAATGGTTGGATTTCATCATCCAGGATGATATGCTATTCAGAGGGAATCAGTTGTGCATTCCACGGAGTTCTATGAGGGAGAATCTCATCAAGGAGAAGCACGGCGGAGGATTGGCTGGACATTTTGGTCGTGATAAAACCCTTGGTTTGGTTAGTGAGAATTATTATTGGCCACAGTTGCAGCAAGATGTGAAGAAGTTTGTACAGAGTTGTAGAGTATGTCAGATGGCGAAAGGAGTGAAGCAGAATACAGGGTTGTATCAGCCGTTACCTGTACCAGAGAAGCCTTGGGAGGATATCAGCATGGACTTTGTTCTTGGTTTACCGAGGACACAGCGAGGACACGATTCAATTTTTGTGGTAGTTGATAGATTTTCAAAGATGGCACATTTTATTCCCTGCAAGAAGACTAATGATGCTGTTCATGTAGCAGAATTGTTTTTCAGAGAAGTAGTGAGACTTCATGGTTTGCCAAAGACCATAGTTTCAGATCGGGACACTAAGTTTGTTGGATATTTCTGGCGCACATTATGGAAGAAGTTGAAGACAGATTTGAAGTTCAGTTCATCACATCATCCACAGACTGATGGACAGACAGAGGTGGTGAATAGGAGTTTGGGAAATTTGCTGAGATGTTTGGTTGGAGATAAGCCAACAGGATGGGATTTGATTTTACCACAGGCAGAATTTGCATACAATAATTCTGTCAACAGGAGCACTGGTAAATCACCATTCCAGATTGTATATGGAAGTAGTCCAAGAAATGCATCTGAGTTGAGAAAGATAGATAAAGGAGAAATGAGTAGTGCTGAGGCTGAGGATTTTGCAGAACATTTGAAGAACATCCATGGGGAGGCGAGGAAGCATATTACCAAGATGAACGCACAGTATAAGGCTAAGGCTGATGAGAAAAGGAGGTATAAGGAATTTCAGGTTGGTGATGAAGTCCTGGTTCATTTGCGGAAGGAGCGGTTTCCAGTTGGTACATATAACAAGCTGAAAATGAAGAAGTTTGGGCCATGTAGGATACTGAAGAAACATGATTCAGGAAATGCATATGAGGTAGAATTACCTACTGAGCTAAATATTTCGCCAGTGTTTAACATTTCAGATCTGACAGAGTATCATGAAGGAGGTGTTGAAGATGAGATCACAACAGCACAGTGGAGTATTCCAGCAACTAGTTTAGACACTAAGGAGATCGAAGATATACTGGACAGTCATGTTGGCAGAAGCACAAGGAACAGGACATATGAAGAATATCTGGTCAAGTGGAAAGGACGACCTGTTGAAGATTCATCATGGCTAACAATGGAGGAGGTTAACCGTCTTGGTTTTCCTCTGCACACCTGAGTCGTGACAGGGTCACTTCTCAAATTACCCCGGGTGTCTGATGCAGGAGCATCCTGGGTGTAAGAGCAATCTTGCATCACCCAAAAATATTTCTGTTTTTATATTCAATAAGGGCTATTTTAGTGCAGAGCTGCTATTTATGGAAAGTTACTATTTTTTTGGTAATTTTCGTATGTGCTCAGAATGATCTGATTTCTTTCTTGGAGGTTCACTTTGGTCATATAAGTCTGCCAGTGAAGTTTCATTTCCAGATCAAGTGTATATTGGAAGATATTGAAGATTTTCGGTATTGGCAGCAGGGTACAGAAACTTTGAACTCAGTTTTGAAGGCTTTAGAGGCCCCGGATGAGGTCAAAAATTTGGGTGACAGGCGCTTGCGCGAGTCAAGCCTGTAGAGCGCTTCGTGGCGTTTCCGAAATGGGGTTATAGTGGCCGAGCGGGTCAACTGGTGATGACTTATGGTCTTCGGAAGTTGGGCCACCTGAAATGGCGAAAAATAATTTTCTTCAAAATTTCTGTTCGGGTTTCAAAGGTTATCTTGAGCCGACTATGATGTAATGAAATGTAAAATAAAATAATTCTAAGTTTGGTCGGCCTTATTGGCTAAAATTCTGGAACCTTCCCAGGCGGTGGAAAATTGCCTATATAAGGAAGGCTGTATTATTGTCTTAGGCAGTTCAGAATAGTTCTGGGTAGTAGATCTGAGTAATAGTTCGAGGCTTTGTCCTACAGAATATTGTAAGGGAGTGCCCATGTGGCTTTGCATGTTGTAATTCTGAAAGTTTGTAATTCCACATTTGTGGAGATGATAAGAAGCCAATTTTCTGTTCTTGCATATTGTTGTCATTTCTCTATGTCTGTTATGTGTTTGTGGTATTAAGGGGAGCACCCTTCATCAGATATGGTACTCTCCTAGATAGAAACTGTCTTACCAATTAAGGTTTGACATCAATGACAATATAACAATTGTTTCAATTGTAGTTTCCAACACACACACACACACACACACACACATATATATAACACAAATTTTTATCTTAACTACTATCGGATGATCTAGGTGCTTCTTATCTTCTCTATCTCCTTTGATCTATCTTATATACAGAGCTTTAACAAAAGTAATACACTTGGCAATGTTAAATATCTATGGTTTATGACTAACAAGTAAAGCCAGATGGGAAATGTGTCATTCTATTTTTTCACATTTTTGTAGGGGTAATGAATACATAAGGCAAAAAGGAACATTCTTTTATCTGCAGGTCAAGTGAAAAGATGAAAACGGTGATATGTCAGGCCCTCAGATGATATATTGGGCATTAATGTTTAGTTTGTATTATGCATCATGACACCAACCTCTTTTATGGGAGTTGGAGTAATATATTGTAATAATATAGGTGTTATCATCGATGTAATGGGATCCATGTGATAGGGTCACGATACTAAAGCTTAGTGCCTTTAAACTAAGGAATGGCCTTTGAAAGTAGATGAGGCTGAATTTTTAAATTTTGTAAACGAGGATCTATCCTCACATACCACTACCCTATTACGGTGGATTTGTAAAACTCTTATAGACCTGGATCTTATTGATCCCGGACAAGACCATAGGTTTTCTTTATTTTGTTCTTTCCTACCAGTGCATGCAATGAACAAGGTTGTACTTTAAAATTTCATCAATAAAATAAATTACTGGCTACAGCCTATTACCCATAAAAAAAATATTAAAAAAATTATTGGCTAAAATATAAAATTTTATTGGGGGGTCAGGTGCATGTGGAGTGCACAACTATGAGAACATGCTTGGTTACTAGTGCTCTACCTCTACAAAAAAAATTAACATCAATTTTTTGGTCTATTAATTCAATAGAAATATTTCTAACACCAAATTCGTAATCCACCTTTACTAGGAGGAACTCAATAGTAATAATAATAATACAATACCTAAAAATGTTAAAACAACATATTCTAGAAATGGAAGATGCCGGGAAAGTTAGCACAGTTTCGTCTTATAACCTAATAATTAGTATCGTAATGTATCATGTGGGAATTTCTTTTGAATTCATGTTAGTTAGGGGAGAGGACCCAGCAGTTGAGCACTCCAACATTGCATTTATCAAAATATTAGGTGAAAATTTCAAATCACTCCCATTTTTTTACAACAACTTATTTGTCATGTCCCTTGCTTATAAAGGTTTCAAGGCCACATCATCAAATATGATGCCACATCAACATGTTTTTTGCCAAGGTGTCCAAAAGGGCCTTAGAAAAAAGTGAGACCCACACTTGTGCACTAAGTCATATTTTGTTGGTGCATTGATGTAGCATCACATGATTGGTTATCTTTTTAGATCTAAAGAATACTTTTAATTTAATCGTGGGTAGTTATCATCAACACTAACAACTTTAAAGTCACAACTATTGGTGCAATATTGATAAAAATATTGACCATGAAACCAATAAGTACTATAACAACTATTGAAACCGACTCAATTGTTAAGGTATAAGATTGTGTAGAAATTAGAGAGAGAGAGATTCCTATAAACCATAAACAACTAAAAGTTGTCTTTAAAAAAAACATTCTACTTTAGAAGTTTCTAAGTTTAGGTACATAAATATAAAATTGTTTATTTCAAAGAATAATACACAATGTAATGTGGTGGAATGTTTTCAGACTGAATATAATAAAAGTTAAATTCTCAATCATTTCTTTTTGATCTAGTACCTTTTACTGTTGTTATTTTAGTTTATAAATATATTTCAGACCTGTTTTCTAGGTGCTTTCCCCCACTTGAACTCTAAGAAATGCAGAGTCGTAGCAAATACTAGGAAGTTTCACTTGTTTTCTAGACTTTTTTGATAGATTTCTTGTGGATGCTGACACACCCTCTTTTTTAATAATATTCTATCACATCAGTAATACATATCCTTAACAACTATTATATACTTTATGCATTAAAATTTATATTGTCAATCATACAAAATATTCTTTAGTACAATTGTTTATTTTCATTTGTTTATTACTAACCCTCCAAAACATCATCCAAAGCATCTCTTGCAATGGTTATGTATCTTACAATGGACATAACCATTGCACCCAAGTTGAAGTACAAATACAAGTGAACATTAAACTACATCAAACTCACAAATACTTAACAATTATTAGAAACCAGGCAAGTACTAGGTGGTTTCCCCTACTTTATTGTAAGAGAGGGAGAGTCGCAGCAAATACTAGGAAGTTGAGCAGTTTCTTCATGGGGAAGCTCCGATTTGTGTTAGAAACACTTTAATACCTCACGACCCAAATAAAATCTTAGGCGCCTCAATAATTAATAAGGCAATCTTCATCATCTTGCTGTTCAGGTGTTAGCGATGGAGAAGAATTTGGCAACGGTGAAAGTGGGGGTGGGAATGAAGAAGAAGCCTGCAGGCAAGAAAGTGGAGGCTCAGAGAAAAGAAGTTATGAAGAAGGATACGGTGGTGGTGAAGACGAAGGTGGTGAAAAAGGAAGTGTTCATAATGAAAAAGGAGGTGGTGGTAGCGAAGGAGGTCAAGAAGCAAATGGGGAGGAAGAAATAGGAAAAATGATCAGGTGCCAATGAAATGGCATCTGAAGCAAAAAAAACTGTTTGATCCCAAAATGTTACAATTCTGTCATTATATTGCTTTAGTTAGTGACTGCTATTATGTTCCTATATTCAGTTCTGCTTTTATATTTCTCTAATGAGTGACTCTAGTGGTCCTCACAGTTATGTGTTGGAAATTTTCTCAAAGATTTCTTCTTTTTTCGCAAGAATCTCTTCATCTTGGAAACTTGTGGTGATGAACGCTTTACCTTAATTATAGATGATGCAATATGTTGATTCTGTGGTGTGGAAATTAGTGCCTGGGTTAAATTTTTTTCAAATTTGTTTCATGATCTGCTTTTAGTTAGTTGATAGATAGTGATAAAAAAGGCTAAGCTTCATTTAAAATGCACTTTTGACTAAATTTCGAAAAATGGAAAATGCAATAGATTTTTCTGAAATTTTCAGCATCTGTTCTTCATGATCTGCACATTTTGTGATCAAAACCACAAAAAGTTTGCAAAAAAAAATAGTGTTTTTGCAAATCTGAAAAAAAAAAATTGATATCTTTTTTCTGTTTTGGTGCATTTTGGATAGAGCTTAGCCACAGCCTTAAAAAAGAAAATGGGATGTACAAGATCAAGATTTGGAAACTGTTTTTGTCTAATCTTGGTGGATGAATAGAGACTTCAAAGGCCATACGGTTGGGGTCTGCTTCAGATAAGAAAATTTTGTTTCTTAGTTTTGATGGAGTTTGTACTACCTTGAACTTTATTTAGGGGCTCATGGATGTCTAAATGCTTGTTGAAGCTCAGTTTTTGGGTTGGATTTGATTAGACTGTTATTTTATCTTTAATTTTTATTATGTATATATTTTATATAAAATAGTACAAATCTTGGCTTCAGTCTTTTACTGTAAAAAAAAATTTAAAAAAATTGTGAAGTCTACTATCTTATTTTCTACTTATCAATTTCTTTACTATTAGACTCACTCAGACTGTACATATAGACTCTCTTTCTATATATTGTAAATGTTTGTCTAAGTTGAGAAATAGAATGCAGATGAAATAGTCTCGAATCAAATCTGATTTTCTGTGGGCGATCAAATCAAATCAAAAATTTTACTTTTCACTTGTAGGCAGCTGTAAAGAGATTGGGTTTGGCTCCGTTGTAGATTTGTGTATTAATTAACCGTGTGTAGAATCTTTTCATCAATTTTTCAGATCAAATTACATAATCTATTGTTAAAATCTGAAACACTTCATCTGAACAATAGATCATACAATTTAATCTGAATTGACAGCAAAATTCTACACATCTATCTGATCAAATCAAATTACATAATCTATTGTTAAAATCTGAAACACTTCATCTGAACAATAGATCATACAGTTTGATCTGAATTGACAGCAAAATTCTACACATCTATGACATATGTGAATGGGTTGCTACATAAATTTTTATCACTACCTAATCTCTTTTCCCTTACGTTCAACACGTCGCAGTCTCGACTTGCCATCATCTGTCATTTCTAAAACTATTGCAGATGTAGAGGGAGGAAGGAGTGGAGTTTGAAAATTATTCCCACTCTGTATGTGGTCGGCCATAATTGTGACATAGCATTCTACTTTAACAAGGACGTCGATCTCAACTCAAATCGATCAATCATACGAAATTGGAAAATGATTCCCACTTTTTATTTGGTCGGCCATTAAAGAGTCCTCGTTTGCTTCTCTCATAAGCTTTTTCCTCTTCTTCCGTTTTTTTTGGGTCCTCTTCACGTTATTCATTTTTTAAGGGTCCCATTTAGAAAGTAAAAGTATGTGGTATAAGGAAAGAATATTTTTGGTTGATTATTTTAGTTCATTTACATATTTTCCTCCAAGGTAGGTTTAATTTAAATGTAAAAATCAATGTTTATATGTTTATATTTTTATTTATTTTCAATGTAGTAAAATTTGATTATTAGTAAATTTTAGTTTGTTTTTCGACGAGGTTTAGTCGATTTTTAGATATCAATTGGTCGACCACTCGACCATAACGATTGTCGAAGTTTTTTCGTCGATAATACGACACATCAAACTTTCGTCAAAATTGTGACGTTAGCAATGGTTGAATTATCGACAACAATGACGTCGAAATAATTGCTTCAACCTGGAAGAATTATTGGCTATATCATTTATCTCTGCAACCAACGTTGGTCGGAAGAGTCATCGATTGTCGTCGAAATTGCGACTAGAAATCGTTAGAATAAACATCGAGTATATAGCACTCTCGTCGATATGTCTATTCTTTTTGCATCGAAAAAGCGATATAAAATTTAATTTTAAAAAAATATATATTATCAAATTAAGCACAACAATATTATGTCATTGTTGTTTACAAATAGTCACACATTTTATGTCTTATTTCACACAAACACATTCTTTCTCGAGGTCATTAACCTTTCAATAAAACTTTCCACTTCTAAAGATTTTCCTGAGTTTGAACAAAAGAAAGAATAAGCCTCTCAATATTTCAATGACATTCATAGGAGATGACTAAGCAATCTACAACTATGCCAAAAATAATACTTAAAGATTATATCTAAAACCAATCTCCCAATTTATTCCCACCTGGACATCTTCTTTCCTCAAAATAATAGCAAACATAAACACAAGAAATACTAGATTTATGTGGAACAACTTGTAAAGGGAAAAACCATGGAAAAGATTGCTCTCAAATATATGCACACCGATTAAGGCGAGTTACAAGAAAGAATAACTACCAAAGGGATTATGAAGAATGATAATAGAAAATAGATCCACCACTAATGTCCAACCCACTCATTTTTTTCAATACTACAGAAACTAAGATAAAGATAAATCAATTTATTGACATAGGACTTTTCATATATCCAAAGATCACAACGACACCAAAGGCTTAATAGCATAGTTTGATATGATATGATTTGAACTAGACTGAGAAATTAAGTCACAACAATATTGAGTCTAAACACAAATACTAATATATAGCATATTCTTTTTCATTAAGATTGGATCCATAAAATAAAGAGTTCTCCCTCTTAAATAAATCAATTCCCATTAAATAAGCTTTTCCATTGTAACAAAAAAATTTCACCCTTGATACCATGTGCAAAAAATCCATAATGAATTAGTTTAAACTACTCGAGTGCACAATGTCCTTTCAATAACCAATAATTGAGTTGTATACCCAATCAATATGCACATAATTATTAAGAGGACATATTTGTGAAGGTTTTATAGAGGTAGGTTACTGAATCATCATCTCTGCACTAGTACTCAATCTGGAAACCCTCGTATGTATATAGCCACTCTAGCAAATCTCCACATCTAGAAAATCTCCACAAAAATCCCTTCTGCCCTCCACTACATATACGTCTTCTTAGAATCTAAAAACTCTTGCCCATCATTGATTCTCATCAATGTACCAATTTGGATAGTAAGTCTAATTTAATTTGTCTATGGACTAAGACCTTAAAGTATTGAGATTCTCTTTGTTTCGAGAAGAGTATAACATTCTCTACTTAACAGGGCCAACCACATGAAGGTGGAAGCTCATATGGCCCCTCCTAGGAGCCTCTTATGACCCTTTACGACATTTTAAGACCTATAAGATGTATTTTTAGGGATCATAAATGGTCGTAAAGGGTCATAAGGGGTCCTGGGACACAACGGCTGAGAAACATAATTGTAGGCATCATGGTCACAATTTTTTGGAGACAATGTAATTGAGTGGTATACCGAGACGATGAAGAGCAACTTCTGCTCCTCCAGTTCCAAGTTGACATTATGGGATCCAAAGACCATAGATAAGGAATAAATTTAGAGAGCGGAGGAGGGCCATAATGACAAAAATAATATAGGACAAACCTCAAGTTAAATGAGGCAACTGCAAACATTTTAATAGAATTTTATTATTAAATAATAAAATTTGCATATACTAGTGTTCTAAGAACCCTCATTACATGATTTATTATTGTAAGCCCCCTCTGACTTATGCATCTAGAAAATGAAACTACAACCTTTTGGGATTGAGACAAACCTTATAAAACAACAACAACTAATAAGGATCGCTTGCCAACATCTGTTGAATACATCTATTGGAGGACCTTGTATTCATGAGTAACAAATGTATTTAACAGATGTTGGCAAGTGATCCTTCTTAGCTGTTGTTGTTTTATAAGGTTTGTCTCAATCCCAATAGGTTGTAGTTTCATTTTCTAGATGTGTAAGTTAGAGGGGGCTTACAAAAATAAATCATGTAATGAGGGGGCTTAGAACACTAGTATATGAAAATTTCATTATTTAATAATAAAAATCTATTAAAATATTTGCAGTTGCCTCATTTAACTTGAGGTTCATCCTGTATTATTTTGGTCATTATGGCCCTCCTCCGCTCTCTAAATTTATTCCTTATCTATGGTCTTTGGATCCCGCTGTGTCAACTTGGAATCGAAGAAACAAAAGTTGCTCTCCATTGTTTGGGTATACAACTCAATTACGTTGTCTCCAAAAAATTGTGACCATGATGCCTACAATTATGTTTCTCAACTATTGTGAAATCTACATTTATATTTCGCAGCTATCGTGTTTATGTGCATATTTTTTATGTGTTTGGGAAGATATCTTTCTAGCCTGAGCCTGGATCCTTCGTCAATTAGCTTCATAATAATGAAGTAGATGATAGATGAGCAATTAGCTTCGCAAGAAAAATCTCATAAATACACTATGTGTACCCCAATTCTTGTGCCCTCTGTGCGTATCCAAATGATATATTTGAAACAACAAGGGTAAGGCTAACCTTACCATTGTTGTTTCAAATATATCCTTTGAGTACGCATAGAGGACACAAGAATTGGGGTACACAAAGTTCATTTATGAGAATTTTCTTGGGAAGCTAATTGCTCAGCTCTCATCTACTTCATTTATTATCAAGCTAATTGTCGAAGGATCCAAGCCCAGGCTAGAAAAATGTCTTCCCATTCTGTTTAAGCCATATTCCTTATTCTTGTCAAACTTCTTTGGTATGGTAGGCTTGCTCTCTATAGTACTCTTCTTCAATCTGTGTTTGACAATAAGCACCTTTTTCTTCTTCCCAATTGTAGCCAGAACTTCCTTTTCATCAGGATTCAACTCCACTTCCCCCATCTCATCATCCTCGTCCACTCATCCTAATTGATTCATCTCTCAAGGACCTTGTATTCAAGAGATGTTAGCAATCGATCGTTCTTAGTTGTTGTTGTTTTATAAGGTTAGTTAGTAGTTACAGTAGGTTTAATAGAGTTGGGAGTTTATTTCAAAGACATCCACCTGAAGTGGAGTGGGTGTGGTCAAATTGATGTATCAAGGAACAAATGGAATAACCAAGAAAACACTATACGTTAAATCATGTGATTGATAGCAGATTGGGGCTCACCTGAGCCATAAACATGAAGAATTATTGTAAAAAAAGATGTAAACCATATATATGCGCACTTGAGGCAAAGAAAAGTTACACCATATCCATATTAAAATGTTAGTTACAATATGAAAATACTAAATTGACTAATTCCTAAGCTCATCTCCACATATGGTTGCAACAAAGATATGCGATTACAATACAGAAAAGGCATCGTAAAAATATAATTTCAGCATTTGCCCTAGCTTGACACATTTTGCACTCAAATCCTTCATCGCGGATAAGTGGAGATGGGTGGATAGATGCAGATGAGTTGTCATCAACCCAAATAAAGTATCCACAGCCATTATTTCCCTGTGATGCCCAGTCTACATTAGTTCTTATAATATAATGAATAGTATTTAATTTAGAAACATTACATATATACACATTAGCAACCTTTTTTTCTATTTGGGCAGCACCAAAATTGTCGTCCAAGGTTGTTCTGTGTCCGTGAAGTCTTCAACACACACTGCCCACCACCACATTGACATTTTGACACATTGAGAAGAGTCATTGAGCCTATATCAATAATGCACCACACCATCGTTACTACATTTATTATTTTTATATGATTATTTTTATATGGAATACACCAAGGAGTACCATCAAAAATATTAACCATTTACAATAATGAAAAGTAAACCTAAATCAAATAGCTCATTTTTTTATCAGCATGTGTAGTCTCTGTGTATATGAAAAATGAAAGAAATATCAAGCTGAAATAAAATAGTGAACAAAATAGTATTCCACATAGAGTGAATGAAATATACCATCAAAAGAAGGTGACAAAATCATGTCACGAAGCATAGACATAGGAAATAAAAAAGGGACAAAAGACAAGAAATAAGAAAAATCATTACGACTATAGAAAAATCATTTATACTATAATAAAAAAAAGAAACACTCTTTGTCAACAATTTTCAAAATCATTAGGACTATAGAAAAATAATTAAGACTATACAAAATCAAATTTTAGAAATGGATGGTTCTGATGCTTTGCCATTACAACAATTGAGCATTCATCATTTGGTATTGTGTATTCCATTTAAGTATGTCAACAATGTTCAAAATCCTGTCACCAAGCACAGACAAGAAATAAGAAAAATCATTAGGACTATAGAAAAATTAAGTTCTAGAAATGGGCAGTTCTGATATTGCTTTGCCATTACAACAATTGAGCATTCATCATTTGGTACTTCTTGGTGTATTCCATTTAAGTTTTTTAGCTGTCGTGTTTATGTGCATGTTCTTTATGTGTTCGGTTTCTCTCCCTTTCAAGGGATATGCTGATAGGTAATTTATTTGAAAGCATAATGATTTGACAGTTAGAAGGTTGGTTAATATGTTCCAGTCAGTTCTTTGTAGAGGGCAATCTATTTGGAGTACATTTAATTTCTCTACAATTTTGGAGTACATTGTCCCATAGGTACAGTTGAAACACCAACGTATTGATTTGAAGGTTTAGAATGTGATCTTTGCTTGGTGGTAACGTAGGAACATTTCCAGGCATTAGTTTTACTTGTTTATGCAAGAACTTTGTTGTTTTTGTTGTTTGTGATACCAAACGAGTAACTAGTATTGTGTAGATAGTGACTGACCAGATTGTTCCTAAAAAAAATTACAAAACTGAACCAATGGCATGTTAATTCACAAATATTTTTTTACAAAACTAAACCAATGACATGTTTACAACAAAGAAATAGAATGATAATAATATGCTGAAAATTATATTCTGTTTAATACACACCAAAGGACCAGTCCCAACAATTCTTAAACATACTTTATCCGATATGATAAATTCTTAATAAAGGTTTAGTCAATTTTTACTGCTAGCGTGAAGGAAGATTTGACCTAGCCAAATCTTCCTTGTACCACACAAACAACTGTGAATAACTATGTCTACTCCAACCTTAATTGTTTAATAATTCATCATATTAGATAACATATGTTTAAGAATTGTTGGGAGTTCTATTAGACCTTTGTTGTAAACATGTCATTGGTTCAGTTTTGTAAATTTGTTTTTTGTGTTAAATGTATTTAAATGGAACATTAAGCATACTAATAATATGTTTAATCTATTAGTAATTGCCAGATTAAATGCTCAAAGCCCAATCATGGCAGGGTTGTGTTATGTCCTTTTATTTCTCATGATTTGGTCCTAGGTTAGGGGATTGGGAAATGACCAATAATAGTTTTAAATGATGTAATAAGGCTATCAGATTTAACACCATATAATCAAGGCTACCATAATGAAGAAATTTTGCAAATTGGAATCAACAAAACCATGTTTTTGAAGTATTTTTACTGGTATTTGTTCTTGCCCAAGCCTATACGGATAAATTTTTGCAATCTGACTTCATAGGGAGTTGGGACATGTCCATAGCTTTCATTTAAATCCAACCAGAGGTTCTGAGGTGGAGTAAATTGGGGAAAATCGACTGACAATCATTTACAGGCCATTTTTGACACGAATTTTAGGCTATCGTGAGGAATGCCAGGGAGACTGTCAAAATTAGAAAAGTCATTGGTGAAATTAGAATAGTAACATAGTGCACCATGGAAATGCACTTCTTTTCTTATTAATATCTTTCGATGATATATTCAAAGGTATATACTAAGAGGATTTATGTGTGTGTGTGTGTGTGTGTGAATCATATACGTAACCTATCAATATTATATATGTATATATAAGATTTAACATATTCAAGACTGACATTACAAAGACTATCAAAATTTCAGACATGAGACACAATGCTTCCACCCTCTGATATTAAATATGTAATATATTTAATATCTATTATTTATGGAATTCAATTTTTGCATTGAATTATTTGTTTGGGCCCTAGAGTCGGCCTTCTTGGATTAATCATTCAAGTTGGCCCCTTTGGCTATCTCCCTTTGTCTCCTACATATAGGAGGTTGATTCTTGAGAGAAGAACACACAAGACATAACGTGTTTCATCTCCCAAGAATCACTAAAAGAGGTAGCAAGAGTAGTGAATTATCTAAGGCAACAGCAATAGTGAATTCCCAAGGCTGCAATGAATTCCTTAAGGGCAATAGAGAATTCATTCTTGTGTCCAAGACATCTCATTTAAATTTCCTAGTTCTTTACTTTCTCATTTGCAATTTCTCTGTTCTTACATTCTTGACCGATTCTGACAAATCCAAATTAGATTAAACAATGTTTCAGATCTAAGATGCAATCAAAATCTTTATCATTTGCATTTCATTTTGGAAGATCTCTGTTTTGATTGGATATTAGTTGATCTTGGTGTTAGGTTTTAGTGAAGAAGTTAATAGTTTGTATTTGTGTATCGGGTTTTCTTTTTGAGTTTCCATTGAACAATGTATCAATCTTGATAGTATTCGGTTTCAGTACATTTCTAAATGTTCGAAAGCACTAAAATCAAAATAGTTTCAAAGAAACCGTGATGTGCATTTTGTATTGGTTGCAGCCTAAGTTCAAAAGGAGGTTACGAACTTCCCTGTTTGGTTTAATTTAAGTTGATCCTTGAGTATGTATTGAAACGGTTTCCAAAGAACCATCATTTGAATCCATGCTGGTGTCTCATCATTTCACATGGTTGTTACGGTCCAATGCAGTGCTAGATAACACAAGACCATTGCTATTTGGGGCAAGGTGGTAGATCAATAGTCAGGTGGACTAGGAGAACCATGTTTATGGAACCTTGCCTACCTTGTTTATGGAATGCTACTGATCCACTACATCTTTGACTTGTTTATGCAAGTAACTGAATAATGTACCTTGTAGAGATGTTTTTTGGGCTTACTCCTTGTTATAGCTTCCCCTCATAATCTTTGTGATTTAATACATTTAACTTTTTATAATAGTGACCTATAATAGACGCCATGACATAAGGTCTTCCTTTTCTAATCAATGACAAGAAATATTTTGATATATTCCCATCATAGCACTATGACATAGTTTTGTATTTTGAGGCTAAAAACTTTGTTTATGAGCATTGTGGTTCATGGTGACTGATGTTAGTGTACTATAATAGAAATGTCTTACTATTGTCTTGTAATATTTGATTCTCATGATTATGCTTTGGAATCAAAGTTTTCTTTCATTTGATATCCTACTACAACATTTCTCTTAGACCTTGAATATGGCTTGAGTTGTCAGATCTATATGTATTTGTTTACATTATTTATATAAGACCTATATGATCATGACAGGCTTCATTATTGCTTCTTATATAACATGTTAACAGAATGAATACTACATTGTTTGAATGCAATGATGCCCTAGGCGAGCCGGTTGAGCACGGTTAGGGACGACAGAGCATTGCAAGGAGATTACAATGAGTTGAATGCATTTCTTGCTTCAACTAAAAGCTCATGGAGAGGTAGACACACGTCTATAGAAGCTCCAAGTCGAAGTAGAAGATTGGGTGAGTTTCTTTGGTTACCAAGAAAGCAAACTCTTAGTCACATTGTCCAAGTTACGTGAAAACACTAGTTTTCAGGCATGGCTATAGGAGTTGGTGTACAGACAATCTGGGAGGAGAAGACCTTAGAAATCTTGGAGTTCTCAATAAAGGGCATCTAAATCCTAAGCCCATAGAGTTATAAGACTCAATTAAAAGCTCATAGAGTTATAAGACTTCATCTCAACCATTTCAACTAACTAATAATCCCTCCACTAATTGGAAATCAAATTGTCATCTCCAAAGCAATGGGGACTTTCAAGGGACTAACACTATTTCATTAGTTCCAAATAAACTTGTCCCCCTTAAATCTATGGTGGCTAAGCTCCCTACAAAACACACCAAAGACCAAAAAATGTCAAAAAAAAAATTTTGATTTGCGAAAACACAACAATTTTTTTACAATTTTTTTGTGGTTTTCGACTATGAAATATGCAAATCATGAAGAATAGACGAGGAAAATTTCATGAAAATCTGTTGTGTTTTCCATTTTTTTAAATTTGATCAATAGTACATTTCATAGGAAGCTTAACTGCATCCCTTAAAATCATTAACAAAATACTATCATCCAAAACCCAACATCCCTTAAAATCATCAGCAAAATACTCTCGTCCAAAACCCAACATCATAATATGCAAGCTTCTAGATTGAGTCGATCCCCATGGAATTTCCACTTCTTAAACAAGAAAACTCATTGAATGTGTGTATTGGGGGATTTCTTCCATTGTTGGTAGTGGGACAGGAGGGTTTGGTGTCATCAAATTTAGAAGAAACCCTTTTCAAAATGGTTTACATTCGAAATGGAAGTTGAATATGTTCTGAAGGGTCCACTATTGTAGTAGCATTTCAAACAAAAACCTCAATAGTAAAATTCAGCCATTGCTTTGAAAGAGATAATTTATACAACAAGGAACCAGGTCAGTGAGTGAGAGTGGAAATGCTTCCTGACTTACTTGTAATATCATTATGGTCAATTGAATAACAGTCGTACAATGCTATTGATATCCACAACTCACATCAATCTCAAACCATTATGTAAAGAGGGACGGTTGAAGGAAACCCTGCGCATTCTACTCACTACACAAAAACCCGATGGAGCCTTATTTTCATATCTTCAATTGTCACAAACCTACAATCTCAAAAATGCCCTTTCACAAAGAAAAAAAATGTACTCTTTCATCATTCCCAGGCAATTTACATTTTCTACAAGGTTTCAAAATAAGCTTATAAACATGTATGACAGGTGCAAAAGCCTAGTGGATGCACTTAAAGTGTTTGACCAAATCAAAGAACAAGGCAACGTCTCATGGAATATGACTATTTTTGCATACCGAAGACATGGGTATCCTCACGAGACAATCGCACTGTTTTACCAAATGCAACGAATAGGTTTCGAACCCAATCAGTTCACATATGACAACATGATTACAACTTGTGCTGAAATGGGAGCTCTACAACAAGGCATAGATATCCATCAAAGCATGAAGGATAGAGGATTTTCTCCAAATGTTGTGGTTGCAACTGCCCTGGTGGACATGTATGCCAAAAGTGGAAGCATGGACAAGGCATGTGAACTATTTCACAAAATGCCTCAATGAAATGAGGTCTCATGGAATGCCATGATTGGAGGATATATTCAAACTAGATTTGTTGAAAAGGATTTTAAAACTTTTAAGTAAATGCAATTAGCACATGTAAAGCCAAATTCCATAACCTTTGTCAGCATACTTCCAGTGTGTGCCAAAATGGGAGCTTTGGAATAGGGTACCACTATAATGTCCCCAGTATGCTCCTTGGAGATTTGGGGCTAATTTGATAACTTCAATTGCAAAGACTTCTTTCTACTTGTGTGTAGTTCTTTAATTATTTTAAACTTTTGTATTGAATATGGTTCACAAATAGGTATGTTTTTTATTATGGTAAAAATAGGTTTTGAAGGGGCCCCGAAACCCTTTAACATAGAAGATAAGAGATAAGCATGGAAAACCATAAGAACAACTAGCTACCCCGAAAAATGAGTAGACTACAAAGGGACATATCCCAGATATTCAATACCACCTACACAGCAAAAAGAAAAAAGAGCTGGAAACAAAACAGAGAAAAAGACCACCAGCACCAAGATCAAGATAGGGTCTTCAAGAAGCCCTCAGAGTCCTCTAGTTGAGCCTGCATAGTCTTGATATTATCTTTCAGCCTCAGAAAGTCCTGCTCTTCGATCTTGAGTTTCTTTTTGGTATTAGACCTTGTTCTGGTATTCGGTCTCATCTGCTGACTAGGACCAGTGAGATCAATGTTGTCGGTCAGAGGGCCCTCTTTGTTCCCTTCCAAAAATTTTCTTAACGTGTTTAGGTTCTCCAGAGAAGACTTCATTCTTGAATTTTCCAGACCAAGCAAATTCTTCAACATAGCTTCATTCTTGCTTGTCTTCTCATGAATGGGAACCATGGATATCTCAACAGCTTTTTTAATTTTTTCATCTAGCTTAGTACCGTAATAAAAAACATAGGCTTTAGCATTGGGAGCATTCTCCTTCCTAAGATTATCAGTGATTTCCTCAAGCATGATGTTCTTATTTTCCAATTTGATACATCTTTTCTTCAACTCAACTAGATCATTCTGCACCCACTTATCCAAATTATAGCTATAGATAGACTTGTTCTTAGCAATTTGAAGGGGGGTCATAATGATGGATCTTTTAAAGTTCACAAATAGGTATGTTGTTAATATTCTTAGCTGGAGAATTTGGTGGATTGGAGAATTCAACCAATGTAAGTGTCTATTGCTTTTTATTAATGGAGACTAATTTGTAAGGATTACACTATCAACAGTAAGTCTAGTATGATTCTCAAGTTGATAATAGTATATTGCTATAGGCTAGAGATTATCCCGAGCTCACACGGATTACATTATTATGGTAATCTATTACATTAATATTATATTGTCTAACTTGTAATCCCCTTTCTTATACAATCATTTTCTTCCTTTTCATCCAATAATTTGAAAATACTTATTTTGACTCTACCAGTGATGATCCTAAATCTTATGTTTCCTTTCTCTTTATATAAACATTAAACATTGTCCATTTCACTTCCAATAATCATGTTTAGGGGATAATCAAAATGCTTCTATAATTCTTATTTATGTGGGGTCATGACATTCAACTCTGTATACCCGCACCAGCTCACCCTATATATTCACTAGCAGCATCCAATATTGAGTGATTTTTTATTTAATGTAAGTGATGTCTACTCTAACTTTTTTCATTTAATTTATACAAAATTTAATTTCTAGGTCAGGATGTCTACTCTCTAACTTTTTTCATTAGATTTTTACAAAATATAATTTCTAGGTCCCAGACAGGATCTTCCTAGGTTCACCAAGGTTCCTGCCATGGGCTTTCAGAACATCCTGAATTTATTCAGACATAGCAAGAGCCTGGGAAAAGCTAGGCCAAATTTGGACTAGTATCAGATTCCAGTCTAGACAACTTTGGGTCACGCCAGAGTTCATGCAAAAATTGGTAATTAAGCCTTACCTCTTATATCATAAAACAATTTGGGTAGAATTTGTCTCAATGAATCATACATGCTACCATTTCAATGTCCATAAAATACGGTGGCAGTGTTGTCGATAATTCCTATGCTATGAATACATGGGATTTTTATTATGGAGCACTATGAATCCCTTGACTTGAAAGGTAATGTACGTAGTTTTTCACTACATAATTTTATAAATTTTAGCTAGAAAAATATACTAAAACATGGGCAAAAACTACCATATCATGAGATAAACTCTCAATAGTTTTACATAGGATACAATATACAAGTGAAAAATTTGTCAAGAAACACTAAATCCATGACAAGCTCCATTGGCATGGATGTTATTATGTAGAAGTTAAAGAGCATGAAATCATATTTTCATCTAGCATTTAAATTCAAGGAGGATCACACTATCTACAGGCCAAAAGTATAACCTTGCAGAAGATTTACATACATTACAATATACTTGTGACAAACAATGGCAAAAAAGAGAAAATCCATGAAAAAATTTAATGGCATAGATGTGTATACTAAAATATGAATCACCAATTCATTCACAATAAGTAGTTAATATTTAGTTATTCAAACTTCACAGTGTAATATTGTAATGTTTAGTTTTAAAAATTTATTAATAATAAATCTTCCATGCCCCCGACCAGACATTGAACCCAGATCCTCGGTGCCTCTCTGTGGTGATAGCTTCATCTTCAAGCCTTCTTGTGATGATAGATACTTCTGATTATGGAGAGGGAGGGAAACAATGGGATTGGATGAATGCCTTGGGTGGACGAATGCCCCAAATGGATGAATGCCCTAGCTGACAATGCTACTTAGTCAATTGGATATGCTTTCATATATTAATGCATATGGCCATCCTGTACCTACCTGGGAATAAGGAACACCTTCACCACAAAATAGTACCGGCCATTATAGTTATAGTTCTTCGGAACCTTTCTTTTCTCTGCTTTCGAACAATTTTTGGAAAGATAAGGACCTCATATTTCATTGATTCAGGGAGGCCGAAGTGAGAAAATTGCATGTAGTCCCCCCCCCCCCGCAAGGAATTTTGTTATTTAATATAAGTGATGTCTACTCTAACATCCCTCCAGCCTATGCCAAAATGGGAGCTTTGGAAAAGGCATTGATATCCATCAAAGCATAACAGAGGGGGGATTTTTATCAAATGTTTTAGTTGTCAGTGCCTTAGTAGACATTTATGTTAAATGTGGAAACATAGACAAGGCACGTAAATTGTTTGACAAATTTCCTCAAAAAGATGTCATCTCATGCACTGCCATGATTGGAGGATATGTTCAAAATGGGTTTGTTGAAAAGGCATTAGAAACTTTTAAGAAAATGCAACTAGTGGATGTAAAGCCAGACTCCTCAACCTTTGCTAGCATACTCCCTACCTGTGGTCAAATGTATACAAAAAGGGCATCACCGCTTTTCATCAATTTCAGCGAGTTCCCCTACTATTCTATGCAAATGTATGCAATCAGGAGGTGTAAAACCCAAATGTATGCAAATGTATGCAATTAGGAGGTGTAAAACCAGTCTCAAAGCATAAATCAAATAGTAAATAAGTCTCAAAGAAAATGATAATGCTCATTGGGTATCCAGTAAATTAAATAGTTGAGAGAAAGAATGAAAAACCTCCAAAAACACTAGGTTAAGGTTTCTAAGCTCAATCTCCTTGAGTCGTTTCAGCTGCTCAATCTCCTTTGTGTGCACACTGCACCCTTCTAATTCGCCGGTTGGGAATAATGAAATGAGAAATGAAATTCCCTTTTTTTTTAAAAGTTATGCCCGTCTTTGTCGAACTTTTGACCACCATGGGATTTGTCGATATTTTGACAAACACAAGCATAAATTTTAAAAAAAACCAAATTTTTCCTTCTATAATCCGACCAAGCAAAACCTTCTTATTTTTTGGTTGAAAATTTTTGTAGAAAAACTAGGCCAAATGTACTAGTGGATTTATCAATTTTGAATTAGTTAATTGTTGATTATTGGTTTATTGGTATGTTTTCTAATGTTATAAGATATTTTGTTTATTGCAATAGTATTGTCATATATGTTTCATGTGATCTACTTTTCTCCTTTATTTTTTGATATCGGCAAGAAATATTCTTATAACAATGTCATTAATCAAACAAGTTAATGTTCCACACACTTAATAGGCATATAAAAGGGCATTTGTTCATCCTTCTTTAATTTGGAGTTGTCATAAAATATAAAGAAAGATGTTATGTTGATCACTTCCTTGTTGGTAGTGCATTTTAATTCCTATTTAAGTAATTTAACAATAAGTTGCTTATTACTAGGGTGGGAATGTTTGGTAGGCTTTTTTGGAGCCTCATCCTCATGGACATCCTTTCATCAATGGACAAAATAAAGCAAGAGAATTACTTGATGCATTTGTAATTAATAAAGTTGTAAAATCAAAGGTAATGAAAGGTGAGGAGGTCTATATACTAAAGTGGAACGATCAAGAATTAATTTATTATTTGATGAACCTCATACATATATAAGGTGAGGAAGTCCATTTGATAATTTCCAATCTCATTGTAACGATCACAATTTCTCAATATCATATCACTAATAATGTAAAACTATGCTTGTGCCAACATTTCCCCCTTATTATATTGCTCTCCCACAAATGTAGCATTGAAACCTCTGTTAGGAATAGTCCCAAGAGATAACTGAGAGTGGGGGGGTGAATCATTTATCTACAAGATTCAATTCTTTATCCAATTAAGTATACTTAAACATAAAGCATAAAGACAATGAAAGAACACATGAACACAACACCAATATTTTGGTTACAGGGAAACCCAAATAGGTAAAAACCCTGGTGGGACTTGATACCCACTAATATTTTGTACTAGTGTATAATGATCCTTGTTAGAAGATCCTTTACCCTGTTAGGAGTAGCTTTACAATATATGAAGTACAATAGACTTGGTTGAGGGTCGAACCCTGTTAGGATTCTTTTACAATTTTCCCTATTAGGGGAGAGGACGCACTGTCCGAGAGCTCACTGCTCAAAGGGGCGAAGGCTACAACCTTCTGAATAACAGATACACACTATATCTGGATCTTGGTGAACTGCACTTTGACCTGCTATCTAGATCAGTTCCAATGAATAGCACACATACTCTACTTGGTCACATAGACCTTCTTCTAATGGCTCAACACTTCACACACTCTACTCAGCTCTGCTTAATCAACCATGAACCACACTTCAGCAATCACAAATGACTGCCTATAAATATCTTTCCTCTAGATGATATAATCAAGTCGGCCTATTAGAACCATCTTGAAATCATAATAGAGAAACCATAATAAACTCCAAAAAACATTCGTCGGCTCTATTATGCACGCAACATATTCTGGGACCTGTCTAATAAAGATAATTGTAGACACATGCTACACACTGTCGGCTCTACCAAAACAACTAGATCTTTCTCTACAAGATAAATTAACTCATGCGCTCTTAACCAAACATCAATAACTCATCTCTAAGCTTAATTCCAAGGGCACATATCCTAAAGATAGGTGCAACTCAAGAACCAATAAAATCTCTATCGACTTTGCTAAACAAACACATGAAATTGCTACTGGCAAATAGCGACTACATAAATTCACTTGTGTTCATCATCAGAGCATGCATCCATGAACTTAACATCACTAACATGTCTACAACATTTATCCTAGGGCACATGCCCATAAGACAACTGTACGGTCAACCATACACAGAACACTGCTTGTAACTCTGTCAGGAACACTGCTGACACAAGCTGCTATATAACTATTTGTACTAACAGTTAACCTCTACGCCCATGATATCATGCTGATATCATGTCCATACATCATATATAGAAAGCTTACTGTATAAGACTTCCACGCATGCTACTTTCCATATGTTGTCATCAATGACAAACATACAATCTGTACTGTCTTGCTAGAAAATCTCCAACAATCTCCCCCTTTGCCATTGATGGCAACATGTGGAATGAAAAACCACCACCAACCCAAATGAACATTTCTTTTATAACATTCTCCATTTCCTCTTCAAAACTGTTGTCACAATTGAATACTACCCCCCCTGAGTATATTAATCCTTCTATTTTTCATGACTCTATATACTACTCCCCCTTTGAAATCAATGGCAAAGGGCGTCATTCATTTTAAGCATCGGTACTACTCCCGAGGTAGAGTAGTCAACCTTCCATCAATCCCTAAGGACTGATGCCATTCCTACTTCTTTCTAAGTAGAATTGGGGAAGGGAATTACTCCCAACTTCCCCTTGAGATACTCAAAAGTATCCTTAGGCAAGGGATTTGTGAATATGACTGCCAACTATTCCTTAGTATTCACATAGTCTAACTTAACTTCTTTTTCTGCCACTTTCTCTCTTAGGAAGTGATACTTGATCTCAATGTGCTTTGTCTTTGCATGCATCATAGGGTTCTTCAACATATTGATAGTGCTAGTGTTATCATAGTGAATAACAATAGGATAATCAATTTGAATTCCAAAATATTTTATCATTTGCTTGATCCAAACAATTGTAGAACAATTCAAGGCTGCTGCAACATACTCCACTTCTGTTGTTGACTGAGAAATACAATTTTTTTTCTTGCTTGTCCAAGTGACAAGTCTATCACCAAGAAATACTACTCCTCCTGATGTACTCTTTCTATCATCAACACATCCTGCCCAATTTGCATCAGTGTACATATGAAGCTCAAAATTTTCTGAATTGGGATACCATAAACCATAGTCTATAGTGCCTTGTAAGTATCTGAATATCCTTTTTACTGCCATGAGGTGACTTTTTTTAGGTTCTGCTGCAAATCTTCCAACTATGCCAACTACATTTGAAATATCAGGTCTAGTCTGAGTAAGATAAATAAGTTTTCCAATCATAGACTTGTACAATGTTATATCAACTGCTGGTGAGTCATCTTCCTTTGTAAGCTTGCATCTAGCAATCATAGGTGTCCCTACTGGCTTGCAATCATCCATCTTGAATTTCTTTAATATTTCTTTCACATACTTGGACTGATTAATGAAAATACCTTACTCTGTCTACTGCACATTCAATCCTAAAAAGAATTTGATAGGACCAATCATACTCATCTCAAATTCATTCTGCATCTCCTTGGAAAATTCAGCACTAAGTTTGTCATTACCTCCAAAGATAATGTCATCAAAAAATATAGCTACAAGTAACAAACCTTCAGATGTCTCTCTAATGAATAGATTACAATCTGCTGCTCCTTTCTTGAATCCAATCTTTGTTAAGTATCCATCTAGTCTCTCATACCATGCTCTAGGGGCTTTCTTAAGTCCATAGATAGCCTTCTTCAATCTGCATACCATATCAGGTCTGTCTGATAAGGTGAATCCTTTAGGTTGCTCAATGTATACTTCCTCTTTTAGATCTCCATTCAAGAATGTTGACTTGACATCCATCTGATAAACTTTGAAGGTTTTTACTATAGCATAAGCTAGAAACAACTGAATAGCTTCTAATCTACTCACAATTGTAAATGTGTCTAAAATATTCAATGCCTTCTCTTTGCACATATCCTTTACATACTAATCTTGCTTTATTTCTTACTACTATACCATCTTCATTAATTTTGTTTTTTAATATCCACTTTGTACCAATCACATTCTTATCACTAGGTCTTGGGACCAATTCCCAAGTGTCATTCTTAATAATCTGATCAAGTTCTTCTTTCATAGCATCATGCCAATCTGAATCTTTACAAGCATCTTCAACATTTAAAGGTTCAATCTGAGATATTAAACATACCACTTCACTGTTAGCTGAGTTCTTTTCTTGTGATCTTGTCAAGACTTTGCCACTCTGATCTCCAATGATGTCTTTCTTGGAATGGTTTCTAGATGTAAAATTTGGAGCTTTAGCTCTTGTTGACTCATCAGCCTTAGGAGTCTCTTCCTCACTTGTCTCAGGGTCATTGAACAACACATCAATGCTATCAAACATTTCTTCAATAATTGTCTCACTAGAAGAGGGTCTAGGTTCTTCTTCAATCATGGGTGAGTAATCATGATATCTTTCTTGAACCATAAACTTTTCATCAATCTTAACATGAGCACCTTCAGTTATCTTTTTCAATCCTAAATTGAAACATCTATAAGCTTTACTTTTAGTAGAGTAACCAAGGAAAATACCTTCATCACTTCTTGCATCAAACTTACCTACTGCTTCATCTCTCTTGATGTAGCACTTGCTTCCAAAGATTCTAAAGTATTTTACTATGGGAACATTACCAAGCCAAAGCTCATATGGTGTTTTGTCAGTGCATGGCCTTAGCTGAATTCTATTGATTATGTAGACTGTTGTATTGACTGCATCTCTCCAATAGGTGCAGGCAACCTTTCCTTCTATCATAATGGTGCACACTATATCAAGAATGATCCTATTCCTTCTCTGTACAATTCCATTCTATTGAGGTGTTCTAGGTGCACTTAACTGTCTCTTTATGCCATGTTCTTTGCAGTACTCATAAAATCTATCAGAGGTGAATTCTCCTCCTCTATCCAATCTCAAACATTTTATCTTTAATCTAGATTCATTCTCAACCTTAGCTTTGAATATTTTGAACTTATCAAATGCTTCTGACTTATCTTTCAAGAATGCAACCCACATCATCCTAGAATAATCATCAACAAATAAAATGAAATACCTTTCACCATAGTATGATCTTGTTTGAGTTGGTCCACATAGGTTTGTATGAATCAGATCCAACTTGTTCTTTGCTGAATTTTGCTTGCTCCTGAATGAATTCCTTACATGATTTCCCATCACACACTCCCTACATATAGTTTCAACTGGCTTTTCTATGCTAGGTAGATCTCTTACTACCTTAACATTGCTTATCACTATGTTATCAAAATTGATATGACATAGTCTTTTATGCCACAACCAACTATCATCAACTTTAGCAACAAAACAACTTGCTTCTGAATTGAGTTGAAAAACATTACCTCTTGTCTTTGAGCCTAATGCAATCATAACACCATCCTTGTTAATGATACATTTTTCATCTTTGAACTCCAACTGATATCCTTTTCCAAGTAATTGTCTAACACTGAGAAGGTTATGTTTCAAACCATCAACATAGAGAACATCATCAGTACTATTCTTTCCATCCAGAGTGATGGCTCCTCTACCAACTATTGGTTTAGCAGTGTTATCTCCAAATCTAACCATACGATCATTGTATTTATCCAGATGAACAAATCTTCCTTTATCACATGTCATGTGATGTGAACAACCACTATCTATAATCCAATCTGTCCTTATATCTGCTTGGAAAATCAATGCTAGCTCTTGATTTACTTTCTCATCTTTAGGAATTGACTTACTATTTATTTTTTCTACAATAGCAATGAATCCAATTTATTCTTCACCTGATTCATCATCTGAAACTCCATCTCCAGCAAAGTAACATTCCTTAGAGTACTTAGGCTTGTAATCCTTCTTGAACTTTCTAGCTCTAGTAGGACACTTAGATGCAAAGTGACCTATCTTATTACATGAAAAGAACTTAAAAGGCAATTGACCTTCATATTTTCCTTTTCCTTTCTTTTCTCTTTTATCAATCATAGGAATAAAATCATCTAAAGTTTTCTCTTCATCATCATCATCAAAATTACCAAAAGTGTTTGCAAATTTCTTACCATGAACTGTTGCTTTGAAGGCTGTCTCACTTTTAGGTTCTATCTTCAATCTTGAAATCTCAAAAGCTAAGATTTTGCTAATTAAGGTCTCTCTCTTGAAATTAGATGTAAGCTGCATGGTCTCATCAAGGATATTGATCTTTCTTTCATATTCTGGAGTGAGAGTAGTCATCAACTTGTCCATAATATCTTCCTCCGAGATCTCTCCACCATTGTTCTTGATTCCAACAACTGCTCCATTGATCCTTTGATTATAAGCTCTGATGTTTTCTTTAGGAAACATCTCTAATGCATTGAATCTTTTCTTCCATGTCTTTCTACGCACATCCTTTGCTTGCTTGTCTCCTTCAAATATGTCAACTAGGTACTTCCATATCTTGTGGGTGGTGTCTACCTTCTTTATCTCTGAAAATTCACTATCTGATAGTGCGCTAATAAGGGCTTCTTTGGCAATAGTATTCTTATGAAACAATTCCTTTTGTGTGTCAGTAGCATCATCTTTTGCAAGGTCTTCTAAAGTAGGAATCTTGGCTTCCTTCATATTTACATTAAAAACTTCATAAGCAATGCACTGCAAATGGGTCACCATCTTGATCTTCCAATCAAGATAATTCTCTCAATCAAATTTAGGACTCTCTTTCTTGAAGTATGCCATTTGATCAACCTCAAGCTGTTAAAATTTCTCTCCGAGGCACTTGGCTCTGATACCAATTGTTAGGAATAGTCCCAAGAGATAACTGAGAGGGGGGGGGGGGGGGGGGGGGGGGGGGGGGGGGGGGGGGGGGGGGGGGGGGGGGTGAATCAGTTATAAAGATTCAATTCTTTATCCAATTAAGTATACTTAAACATAAAGCATAAAAAAAATGAAAGAACACATGAACACAACACCAATATTTGGGTTATGGGGAAACCCAAATAGGTAAAAACCTCGGTGGGACTTGATACCCACTAATATTCTATACTAGTGTATAATGATCCTTGTTAGAAGATCCTTTACCCTGTTAGGAGTAGCTTTACAATATATGAAGTATAGTAGACCTAGTTAAGGGTTAGACCCTATTAGGATTCTTTTACAATTGTCCCTATTAGGGGAGAGGATGCACTATCCGAGAGCTCACTGCTCAAAGGGGCGAAGGCTACAACCTTCTGAATAATAGATACACACTATATCTGGATCTTGGTGAACTGCACTTTGACCTACTATCTGGATCAATTCCAATAAATAGCACACATACTCTACTTGGTCACATAGACCTTCTTTTGATGGCTCAACACTTCACACACTCTACTCTGCTCTGCTTAATCAACCATGAACCACACTCTAGCAATCACAAATGACTACCTATAAATATCTTTCCTCTAAATGATATAATCAAGTTGGCCTATTAGAATCACCTTGAAATCATAATAGAGAAACCATAATAAACTCCAACAAACATTCATCAGCTCTATTATGCACGCAACATATTCTGGGACCTATCTAATAAAGATAATTGTAGATGGACGCTACACACTATCGGCTCTACCAAAACAACCGGATCTTTCTCTACAAGCTGAATTAATTCATACGCTCTTAACCAAACATCAATAACTCATATCTAAGCTTAAATCCAAGGGTGCATATCCTAAAGATAGGTGCAACTCAAGAAACAATAAAATCTCTATCGGCTCTGCTGAACAAACATAGGAAACTGCTACTGGCAAATAGCGACTGCATAACTTCACTTGCATTCATCATCAGACCATGCATCCATGAACTTAACATCACTAACATGTTTGCAACATATATCCTAGGGTGCATGCTCATAAGACAATTGTACGGACAACCATACATAGAACACTTCTTGTAACTCTATCAGGAACACTACTGACACAAGCTACTATATAACTATATGTACTAACAGTTAACCTCTGTGCCCATGATATCATGCTGATATCATGTCCATACATCATATATAGAAAGCTTATTGTATAAGACTTCCAGGCATGCTACTTTCCATATGTTGTCATCAATGACAAACATACAGTCAGTACTGGTCTACTGGCAAATCTCCAACAACCTCAAGTTTCACCTAGCCAAGGGACCCACCTTAAGGCTTACATGACAAAACTTGTTGATTGCATAAAATAGATACCTACTTTTTAGAATATATCTTCTATTGAAGAAGAAAATCATGAACCAAGTAGGGCTCCATCAAATTATCTCTTGACCCTCGTAAAGGTGTAACTTTGAGTTGTGTTCTTGAGATCTCAATTTTGAACTCTCAAATCATAGTTTTGAATTATTAGACATTAATCCCTAAGAGATATGACATAGCTGAATCATTGTCTAATGACCTTGAAAGGGTATAATTATCAATCATATACTCTAAATCTCACTAGACAATAACCCATATTGATATTAATACTAAATCCAAAACATGTCTCCAAAACATAACATTCACAATACATGTATACTTCAAATCCATCAACATCAACAAAAATTTAAAAAGGAACCATAAACCAAAAATTCCAAAAATGCTCTTCATGCAAAACACCATCTCAAAGTGAGAGGCTAAGTCAAGAAATGATGGAAATTCCTCCATCCTTCGATTCCACCAGCTTTCAATTGTGACTATTATAGTTTAGTCATTTGATGCCATATATGAGTCTTTGGAGGCCTCATCATGTTTTGCAAAGATAGCCCTAATTATTGTAGTTTTAGGAGAAAATCATTTTCCCTGATTTCTTTCCACCAAGACTATAACTATAATTGATGCACATATTCTTAAATTAATAGCAAAAACACCTACCCTGGAGAATTGAATTACATCAAATGGGAACAAAAACACTACATGAACCACCCCTGTGTTTGATAAAAAATAATTATGTCTTTATTTGACATTTTGTAATCCAATAGAAGAAGTTGGATAACAATAACATTTGTCAAAAAAACATCCATAGTTATGTCCAGCAATATTGTTCTATCTTTCAATAAAAGATCAATCATACCTTCTCTTGACCTCTTAGCCAATGCATTACTCCCTTGATAAGAAAAAGAAGAGAAATTATTTTTAGATTGATTTGAAGAAACCCTAACGAAAAACCATGTAATGATAGAAGTAACATAGTTTTTATCCTTTCATGCATCAATTATTCTTCATTAAAAACCCACTAAAAGGATTTTATGAAACACAATCTTAACAAGCCTCTATCAAACTTTTGCACTAGTGTCATTCTAATAGGTCTTAATGCCACAAATAGTTGTCACCTATCAAGCTTGCCAATTCAAGTTTTCATTTGAATTCATTACAGAACAATCATTTTACATATTTATAGCCAATGCACTCCTCCCTTGATAGGAAAAAGAATAGAAATTATTTGTAGATTGCTTTGAAGAAATTCTAATAGGTTTTAATGCCACAAATAGTTGTCACCTATGAAGCTTTCCAATTCAAGTTTGCATTTGAATTCATTACAGAACAATCATTTTACATATTTATAGCCTTTAATATGGTATGTGATAATATTTTATATGTACTTATATTTGCAAATTCAAGTCTCATTCAAATGCAAATTATACTCATTACACCACGAGCTTGCAATATAATCATGAAATTGTGAGCTTCTAAGAGATTATCTTTAAAAGGGAATATCTTCCCAAGATTTAGGACCACAAACTAAATGTTTTCTCCAGAAAAAATTATATATTTTTATATAATATTTTTCTTTCAAAAAGATACAATTTTATTTTGCCTTGAGTCTATATAAAAGTTATGGCTTTGAAGAAGGGTAAAAATTGTCAGAAAGTGGGCAATTTTGTAACTTCACCTAATCACATAACTCTTCCATGTATCCCACAATAAAATTATCACTGAATAAGCATAACACAATAATGAATAATTGAAATTGTAGCATGCAATCAAATCACCAAAATAAAATATTGAAAAGAGACTAGAGTTATACTAACACAAGAAGTTGTCATCAAACCATATTCACCTACCTATGTTGTTGGGACAACATTCATGTATACTGCTATTCACTTTAAGGACATAGTTTCAACATCTCTTTCTGATATATTTATAGTACATTGGAGTAGTTTAGAGATCTTACCAAGATATTTAAGTTTTTGGGATATGCACTACTGCAGTGTCCTAAATTGTATCCCTATACAATTTTGTTCCTTAGTTAGGCTCCATTTTAGTTTTCAAGGATTCCATGCCTATTATGCTTAATCCAAAATTTATTTCATGCATATTTTTGTTATCCACATATCAAATCAGACACCCAACCCAAATTTGAGCTTATTTTGGCAGTCTAAGGCAACTGGGCGGGTCTGGGGTGACTTGGGTTTCTCTTGACCAAGAGTCAACCCTAACCTTGAGAAATGACCCCATATTTGAATTAGAGATTTGTCTTTTGATTTTAGTAGGATCCCTAATTCCATGTCGGCCTCCTTTGAGTTTTTCACCCTAAAATTCTTAGGTGAGCTATATAAGAAAGGATACCTCCCTCATTTTGGTAAGCATTCAAATCCCAAGAAATTAATCCATCCATTCACTCAAGATATCATTTAGGAGAATCTCTCAAGAAATCAAGGCAACTCATTCAAATTCAATTCAAGAAATCATTCAAGCATCAAACATTAAGCATTAAACATGGAAGACAAGGATTAATGTCTAGATCTTGGAATTTTTGAAGGCATTCATGTTCTTCCTATCCTAAATCCAAAGTCAAGACAACATCAAAGACAAATAAAAACATCTTTAGGAGAATTTTAACACTGTGAAGGTTTGTGAAGGTATAAGCATCTTATCAACTATCTGCTACATATCAACATTCTTTCTTTTAAACCATTTTCCTTTCAATTTTAAGGTTGATTCCCAACCAGGGTTTGACTTAGGAAAACCCCTTTCCACAATAATGTTTCCTATTTTTATTTGTAGGAAATAGGTGGTGCCCATGTGAAAGGAGATAAGGAAAGGTTTGATTGAGAGCTACAGGTTGATAGTTGTTTCATCCAAAAGTGTATGGTCATAGGTGACTAGACTTGCCCCCAACCTCCTAGCTGCCTCTGATCTCTTGTTGTGGGCCCTAAAATTTAGATCATAGGTCAATTTTTGTTTTTGCTTCCTAGTGTTGAATATGATGAATAAATGAGAGGGGGGTGAATTAATTATTTCCACATACTTTATAAAAAAATTTCTCTGTCGATAAATAATTAAATAACAATAATAACAACTTCTAATTTATTGGTTAATCACATTAAACAATCATAGTAGATATAAACATGAAAGCACATAAAAAATGACACATAGAATGCCAAGATTTACGTGGAACCCTAAACTATAAAAAACCATAGAGAAGCTAATTCGCATGAAATGAGAACCTATTAGGGTGACTTCGCTTAAGGTGATTTTTACAAAGGCTCACTATCAGTTTTTCTCACTACAGGTTGTCTCAGTGTTGATCAACTCACTACTAGTTGGGCTAACTATCCTTATACAATAGAGATATCAAAATAGATATGAAAAAAACATGAATTGATAGAATCACATTTTAATATGCATGAAAATTTCAAAAATAAAGCTCTATTACCACAACCACCAATAGATCTAAATGAACTCTTCTCTATATGTAATTGTCTAGTCCACTGCTATCGGTATGTAAGCCTCTTCTTGATCTTAAATTATGTTGCTTCATAAAAGCTCTTATCACATACACCACTCTTACAAATTCACATTGTCCTTCACATGCATACATTCACTCACCTCCCTTGGATACAAAATATCTTCTCTATTTATATAGGTATCCGATCATACATATGTCGGCTTACACAAAACATGTGTGAAATCCCCAAAGAAAAATATATTACAATTAAATTTAATGTATAACATCAATCTTAAATCTAGGACACACTTAAGAACATGCTACAACAACATGACCCATAGATAGGTCACACTTAAGATATTACAATACATATTACAATTATTGAGAATGTATAAACACCACAACCAAGTCCAAAAGATGAACCATGAAACCAAAACTACCAATAGATAAAACATATCTAGAGTATGATGTAGTTGATAAACCAAAAATATCTGATGAATGCACCATTGTTCAGACATCTGAAACATATAGAAGAAAATTGTAGACATATAAATCACCAACAACCGATAGAATATTTCATGTAATACTAAACATCAAAAGCATACAAGTGCGCCAAAACAAATGATCCATGAGTAGATAAATGTACACTTTCTATGGAACACCAAGAACACCAAAAAGATGCTCATATTGAATGTCTCTTGTGCATAACAAAAACTCTTGTTGCACAACCAACAACCAACATGAGCATGAACAAAACTACCAACAACCAACTGATACCACTAGAGTGTTGGCATGAAGGTTTTGACATCAATAACAATCAATTTCAGAAACAACTCAATAAGTATAACACCTAGGTCTATTATTTGAATTGAGCTCTCAATTGTAATTAATCTATGCATGTAGAAAATCATCTCTCTCCCTATCTTTCCCTAGATTTTTCATTTTCTACTTTAATTTTCATACTCATCTTGCATAAATGTGAAGGATCATTGCATCCACCTAGCACTCTAACCTCCTTGAGCCTAGTGGATCATCTAGTTCCTTCCAATACATGAAAGGACATAGAAGTGAGATTCCTAGTTTGTCTATCCATCCTAGTGAACACCCCCTCATACCTATTTTATTTAATTATATTTTGGTAAACCCAACTCTCTTACATCTTAATTCTAATTTTGTGTCTAGATATGATTTATATGCATGGCCTTAATACATTTTATATATTTAGAAACATAGGTTCACCTTCATTACATTTTGGTGAAGCTAAATCCTTACATTCCATTCTAACTTGGATGATTAGATTTGATTTACATGCAATTCATTAGTCATATGTGCAATCATTGGATAAATTTGATGAATGCTTACTCTTTATTTTTTCATGTTATATCTAATTTACAATTTTACATTCCTTTCTTTCATACAATGTTTAAATTATCAATGTATTTAGGCATTCCTTTCTTGTCTTTTTTTTGTATGAGTTTCATAACCTTGAGCCATACATATGACATCTCTATGAGAAGATGTTATAGACTCATGGATTCCTTAAAGGGTATATATCTTGAGGCAACTAACATATTCTGTAGGTATACAAGTAATACCTCTATTCCTACCAATGATATACCTAAAATTGTTGAAAATCACTATTGTCACAATTCACATGATAAGGATGAATCTATAACAAGAGTATCTCCTAGCCAAGAGGAAAATCTAGTTAAAAATTTGACAAATATTAAAGATTGGATGGGTTAAGAATATTCAAATAGTGAGGCAATCCCCTTGATTGAAGGGTTGGGAATTATGATTAAAATTATGAAAATGGTGTTGATTTATTGCATGGCATATCTCAAATTATTTATAATGACCCCATGTTTATGAAAGGTTGTGTCAAATCTCTTAATCCTTCTAATCCTAGTACTAATGTTGAGAATCACATCCCTATTCAACATCCTTTCCTGATGTGTCTACCTAAAATACACCTATTATGGTTACATCTATTCAAAATATCAACCCTAAACATGTTAGTCCTTGAGAAATTCCTAATCGTAACATACCTCCTCTTGTGAGTATTCCATGTATATCTCAACCACCATCTATACCAACTTATCATAATGTCTCACTTTCATATTCCATGATCCATCCATTTCACATAATATTCCACATCCTTCATTTTACAACATGTCTAATGCCAACATATCCACCAAAGCAACCATTAATAACCTTCCCAAAGTGTTTCATCTTTGCAACAACAACTTGCTTCCATGATTTGATCTGAATACAATATCCCTACTTGTGACATTGCTACTTAATTATCTCATGACATACTTTATGTCATTATCCCTCTATACATGGAAATACCTACCATGTAGACATACAATGGAAAAGGTGAACCTTTGACTTGTGAAAAAAATTCAAACCTTGTGTAGTGACTTGTCAAATGATCATATAATTATGACTAAATTCTGCACTAGGACATTTAGAGATAAGGCCTTATAATGGTTTTGATCTTTACTTGCTTACTCTATTGACTCATTTTAAAAAATAGCTAACGCTTTCATTCAAAAGAATTTAAATAATATTGCTCCTCAAATTTCTTTAACTAATTTGATACATCGTAAGCAAGGTGTTAGTAAAAAGGGACTGATTTTATTGGTAGATTCAAACATTTGCATGCTCAAATTTATTATCTTGTGTCTGATCTATGGATGTTTAAAGAATTTTCATTTCTAATTTGCAAAAAGACATTAGAGATAAATCATTGTCATTTGAATTCAAACCATCTTGTAATTTTACATATCTTTATAAATCCTTGCATAATGTTATGTTGCAATTGATTAATGCTATTTTTTGGAAACTTCCTCCCATCAAACCTATTGACCCTTCTAAACCATTGCCAACTTCATATGATCCTAAAGCCTTTTTCCAATACCATTTTCAGCCTATCAATGATACTAAGAAGTGTTTTTATTTGAATCAAATTATCCAAGACCTCATAGATTCTAATGACATTACCATTGATATTATGAAGGATAAAGGAAACAAATGCATTGCACCCCCTAAAAAAAATTGCAAAGCTATACCAATCCTTTTTCTTCACATTCTACCAACATCATTGAGAAAACCAATTCATTGCATTCTTCTTCCACCAATATTGTGGTGGCCTACTGATTCTATAGTTATGGATGTTGAGGCTATGTGTATTACAACCAAAAATATTATAAATCTAATTGACTATTATAAATCCAAACCCAAACCAAATCCTAAAGCTTTCTTTACCTTTAATCCTAGGGATACTATTAAGGAACCCAATGGTCCTCTTTACATTTTAACATAGATTAAAGACCAGTTCACTTGAGGAGTGCTTATTGATTCTACTTGTGTGGTGAATGTTATAATTGAGGAACATATTTTTACAATACAATTCCATCAAGGCTCCTATGACAAATCTAATATGATGATTAAAATTTTTAGTGGTTTTACTTCTCCTACCCATGGTTCTATTACGCTTCTAGTTGAAGTTTTTTAGAAGTGCTTAGGTGTCACCTTTTTTGCTATTCCAACTTCCATGCAATTCCAAGTGAGACTTGGACTTCCCTAGCTCATTGCCATAAAAGATATTTCTTCTATTATCCATAAGAGTTTAAAATTTCCCCATAATGGAGAAATCATCACGATCAATTTTAGTATCTATTAGCCTTTAGTGATTCATGGAAACTTTGACCTAAACTTCTTTCAGCCGCACATGCCTCGACCATTGCAACCCCACAAATATATTCTCTTTCTATATTTACCAAAACTATAAATATCAAATAATTGCCAAATAGAGAAATCATAAGGATGTCCCATCTCCTTGTATTGGATCTAGATTCCTTTAAACACCTTTCATTCCTCCTATTTATACTTCTATTCCACCACCAATATCCTAAAAATGTCCAACATACTCTATCTCTCAACCTAGTAAGGTTCCTTTTATTCCTCCTACTAAGGAAGAAATAGAGCCCATGCTGATTGATCGTAAACCTTCCCAAATATCAAGCAAAACCAAACCAAATTATAGCGTTCATGAACAATGCCAAAGACATCGTGGTTGAGCCTACAAACTTTCTTCCCAAACCAGCCCCTCCCATAAGAAACCTCATGATTATTTGATTCCATTTGATCAACCTATGCATATACCAAGGGAGGAAGCAAATATTAAAAAAATTAAATTGCCTAAACATGATAATGGTTCTTTTTGTATTAAGAATCATATTGTTATTAATTTAGATGAATATGATACTCTTAATGATTCTAATAATATTAATGATGTAAATAATGTTAATCCTAATGATTCTAACTATATGCATGAGGCTATAGAAATTGATTATGAATTATCTTCAAAATTTTCCAAAGCATTAACTCTCATTGTTTGTGACAAACAATGTGATTCATCATTAGAGCATGATCAATTTTTTGAACTTTTAGTAGCTCCATCTACCATGCTTGATTTAACTCCTCTCACATGTTTTCCACCTTCCCTAAATAATATTCAACAAGATGGATGTTGAATAGATCAAATAAATGAGGGGAGGGCTAAGTCATTTTTTCCCAAACATTGACGTAGGTCAAGGGATGGTGGATCCAATTAAGGATAGTCCAAATCTTGTAGCTAATCAGAACAACATAGAAGAATACTCACAACATAACACAACCAATTGTTTAACTCTAATTTTCATTAACATTCTTGGCTGTAAGGCCTTCTAGGTTAGGGCTAATTACAAATAGTAAACAATTCTACAAGATCTCTAATAGATCCAATACAAACTCTAGCTAGTCAGCCTCTAAAGACAATCAAAAGCTGATGGAAACCCTAAGGCAGATCTAAACTTGAGCTTGCAAGCCTCCAAGAAATCTCCTTTTTCCCAAGTATGCAACCACTAGCTCTATTGTTACAACTATCTGATAGGAATCAGATCTGCAAGTTCATGGAAACAACTTTTCCACAACTTCACCAACTCTAGCTTTAGTAACACATCTCTAAGCTTATGCCTCTTCACTACCAAGAACTCTCTCCCCAAGAACTCCCTAAACATCTACCCCAAGCTTCCCTTAAATACTAATCATTAGCCACAAGTCAGCAAGATGAAACCCCAAACCCTTCCTAACAAATATTAAATGTCATACAAGTCGGGTTACAAAATGTATACAAACATTTAATACAACATGTCAGCCTCCAAATCAACTTAGGAGAATCCAAAAAAATATACAAATAATAAATGCACCAAGTCAGCCCAACAAATCACATACAACTCCATTCAACAAGTCAGATCTGCTAAGCGATAGTGAAATAATCGAGCCAGCCAAGCATCGTCAAGCACCAGTGTCAACCGAGCTCCACAGGCATGATCAAGTAACCTATTCACTGAGTGCCAGAGACTACTGAGTTCCTTCAGCGATCAAGCTTCCTTCAATGACTGAGGTCGTCGGTCAAGGCTGTAACTGAGTAAAAACCAGCCAAAACACAAACACTTATGCAGTTTCATCGAGCACACAGAATGCCCCTGCTTCAACCTTGGATGCCCCTACATCAGACACCCTAGGTTCCAAAAGATGTTCATATGTGAGAAGAACATCTTCCAGGATTCAACACATGAACCCTGAACTGGTTCTTCACATACAAGTCCTCCACCTTTTCTTCTTGCAACTTCTTCCACTTTTGTTTCCTCTATCTCTTCAAGTCCTTTCTAGACAATGCATAGGTCGATTCTGCATACTGATCATTCATTTTCTCTGGATCCACAACCTCAACTCCGCTACCAATACTCAAGCTTCTCCTACCGAGTGTTGTATCCATCAAAGGCATTAATGAAAACTTCATGTCATTCTTCTCAATAGTAAAGACATTCTTCACACAATCATACATAGCTCTGCAATCATACTGCCAAGATCTACCGAGCAATATATGACAACTATCCATATCCACAATGTCACATAACACAAGATCCTTGTACTAGCCAATCTGAACATCAATGAAGCATTGTTCTCTTACTTCCAAAGCATGAACATCTTGCAACCAACCAATCCTATAAGGATGTGGATGTTTCATTCTACTCAAACCAAGTTTCCTAACCATGTCCTCAGTAACAAGGTTATTAGTACCTCCACTATCAATAATAGCATCACAAAGTTTACCTCCAGACTTGCATTGGGTCCTAAACAAGTTACTCCTTTGACAAGGTTCATCCTTTGTATCGAGCAATGTTTGTCGAAGCAGCAAGTTCTTTGATTCAGGTTCATTCTAAATGTTCTCATTCACCACAGTAGTTCATTGGTCAACCTTCTTCCATGTACACTCAAAAGAACGATGTCCTTCCTCTCCATAGTTATAGCAAGTACCTTTAAAGATAACTCTACCTTTCTTCTTCTTAGGTTCCACAAGTTTCTATTCATCTTCTACATCAGTCAATTTCTCCTTTGCCGAGTGATCAACTTTCTCCTTCCCACAAGAGTTATTAGGTTGTTTCCTTTTCAACTTCTCTTCTGCCCTTAGAGCATATTGATAAGCATCTTTTGTAGAATAAATCTTCAGCATACCAAGCTCATCTTGAATATTGAATCTCAGACCATTCACATACCAAGCCACCTTTTCCTTACCAATCTCTTGGTGTCCAGACTGAATAGTAAGTTTTTGAAACTCAATATAATCTTCAATAGACAAATCCTTCTGTTTTAGATTTTGCAACTTCTTAAATAATTCAAGCTCATAGTCAGTAGGTATGAACTTAGCTTTTAATTTAGTCACCATCAACCTCCACCGATTGATCTTCATTTCACCTTCATCCTCTTGGTCCCTTTGTAATTCTTTCCACCAAAGAGCAGCATGTCCTTTCAAATTTGTCTATGCTAACCTCACCCAAAGAGGATCTTTAATTTCTTCTATCTCAAATAAATCTTCAAGTTCACTGATCCAATCAATCAAATTCTCAATTTTCAAAGTGCCAAAGAAAGTAGAGACTTTCATTCGGTAACTACTGAACTGAGCAGCAGATCTAGGAAACTAAGTAGTTCTGTCCTCACCAGATCTATCCCTCTAGTCATCACCACTAGATCTAGCATGTTCAAATTCTTTGGTAGCTTCTTCATAGCCATCCTCAGTACCAACATTCTGAGGAATACCAATAATAGCTCTCATGATCTCGGCGACCATGTCATTCTTCATCAATTCCATCTCAGATCTGAAATCTAATTTCACCTTCTCTTTAATCTTGGATTCCACAATATCACAGAGGTCTTGAATAACTCTAGGGTCTAATCTTCTTGTTGGCATCCTTAAAGATAATAGAAACTCTCAGCAACAAACCCTCACTGGTCACCTTGTGACAATCTCCAAGTTGTATACAAGTCAGATCGCAACCTGCAATCTTGCAAAACAACTAGGGCACAATTTCCCAAGTCTAGTGCCATGAATCTGCAATCAAGATCACAAGATCTTTCCTTCAACAAGATTAACTTCGCAAGATCATCCTTGCTAGGTCAAACTTCTACTTCACAAGATCAACATTCACTCCAACAAGAACAAAACTTCACTCTGATACCACTTGACACAGGTCAAGGGATGGTGGATCCAATTAAGGATAGTCCAAACCTTGTAGCTAATAAAAACAACACAACAGAATACTCACAACATGACACAACCAATTGTTTAACTCTGATTTTCATTAACATGCCCGGCTGTAAGGCCTTTTGAGTTAGGGCCAATTACAATCAGTAAACAATTCTGCAAGATCTCCAATAGATCCAATACAAACTCCAGCTAGTCCAACTTTGAAGACAATCAGAAGCAGATGGAAACCCTAAGGTAGATCTAAACTTGAGCTTGCAAGCCTCTAAGCAATATCCTTGTTCCCAAGTATCCAACCACTAGATCTGCTATTACAACTATCTAATAGGAATCAGATTTGCAAGTTCATGGAAACATCTTTTCCACAACTTCACCAACTCCAGCTTTAGTAGCGCATCTCTAAGATTATGCCTCTTCACTACCAAGAACTCTCTCCCCAAGAACTCTCTAAACATCTACCCTAAGCTTCCCTTAAATACTAATCATCAGCCACAAGTCAGCAAGATGAAACCCCAAACCCTTCCTAACAAATATTAAATGCCATACAAGTCGGGTTACAAAATGTATACAAACATATAATACAACATGTCGGCCTCTAGATCCACTTAGGAGAATCCAACAAAAGATACAAATAATAAATGTACAAAGTCGGCCCAACAAATCACACAGAACTCCATTCGACAAGTTAGATCTACCGAGCAATATTGAAATAACTGAGCCAACCAAGCATTGCCGAGCACCAGTGTCAACCGAGCTCCACATGCATGACCAAGTAACCTATTCACCAAGCACCAGAGACTACCGAGTTCCTCTAGTGACTGAGCTTCCTTCAATGACTGAGGTCATCGGTCAAGGCTGCAACTGAGTAAAAACTAGCCAAAACACAAACACTTATGTAGTTTCACCGAGCACACAGAATGCCCCTGCTTCAACCTTGGATGCCCCTACATCAAACACTTTCTAAAATTTTAACCCAGTCAATAAATTCAAAAATCATAAAAATGATAATAACAGTTATATCAATATTAACTTTTATTCTACTAGTAAGGAATTATAAAAGATATGAATATGCAAGTACATAAACACTGACACAAAGAACACCAGATTATACGTGGAAACCCAAACTAGGAAAAACCATGGAAAAGATAATTCTCATAAAATGAAACATTAGTTAAGGTGACATTGATTAAGATGATTTTTACAAAGGCTCACTATTGGTTTTCTCATTACATTTTTCTCACAGTGGTTGGCTCACTGCCGATTAGGATAACTACCCTTATACAAAAATAAATGTTTTACAAACAAAATATGAATTGATAGGGTTGCATCTGAATATGCATGAAACAATTCTACAACTAAGCATAGTTACCATGTCCAATAGTAGATCCAAATGTTGATCTTTTCTTTGTATACCACTATATGATCCACTGCAAATCTGTATGTGAATGCCCCCTTAATATCTCAATAGTCTTCCACACTTAGCTTCATCTTGCACACATCACTATCTAGAACTTGCTGCTTATCTTCTTCCACATTCACATGTTAACAAAATGTTTTTCTTTATTTATAGAGATATCCAATTATACACATGTTAGCCACACTAGATAAGTGTTTTAGATTCAAATTATAATTATATTATAATTACATTTAATGCACTACTATTAATCCTAAATATAGGATACACTTAAGAAAACTTTACAACATGCTACACTGGGACCAAATATAGGTCACACTTAAGATGTTTACAATGCACATTACATTTAATAAAACTATCGAAACACCACAACCAAGTCCATGAATTGATCACCAAAACTTATAAACCAATCAGTGGGTGTAACAATATAGAGCATGTCCATAATATGATACCAAAACTATTTGAAGAGCTACACAACAGTTCAAATATCAAAAACATGTGGAAGAAAACTATAATCATTGCAGTCAATAGGAATCAATAAACAACACCATGCACCACTGATTACCAAAAGCACACAAGTGTACCAAAACATATAACCCATTAGTAGAATCAAGTACACCTATCAAAAATTCACGTAATAAACATGTTTTGCATATAACTGATACATCTTATACTTTACTAACATAGAATACATACATAATAAAAATTGCCAATAACCAATCGATACCAACAAGATGTCAATATGAAGGTTTTGACATCAATGAGAACAATGCCAGCAACATATGAATCTAATAATCTCCCCCTTTGGCATTGATGGAAAAATAGCAAAACAAAAAAAGAATTATGAAACCAAAACTTGTAATAAAAAAATCCTCCTGAGTAGATCCAATATTTCATTTTTGTTTTCCTCTTTCTCTCCGCCTTTTTTCCACAATGGAAAAGGGCCAAAAACATAACAATGAAAGTCAAATGAATACTATATATTTTATAGAGAATCATTTCTTATACATTTCCTTCAAAATTGGAAGCTCCTTCTTCCACTCAGCAATGGCAGCCACCATTCAGGCACACAAATTATCACACTCAACCAATTTCTCAAGTGATTTACTCTTGTCCAAAGACTAAAATTTCTTCTCATAATCCTCTGCACTAGAAAGAATACCAATAACATGCTCCAACTGGGCCTCAACCATGTCCTTCACTAACCAAAATATTTTTATCAGTACTTGTCTCTATATCTATAAAAACACTCATTCTCATTGAATCTCACCAACACTAATCCTTTGTTTTCCTTCTTTTTCCTTGAATATATCACATGTCTTTACTAGCTCATTCAATTCTTGCTCAATTACTTCACTTCTTCCTTTTAAATTATTTATAGTAGTAGGACACTGAAGACAATACCTGTATATGCCTATAATATCCTTCATACATTCCTTCATGTCACGGATAACTCTATAAAGTCTCTTTTTTACATTATCACATTTATTCTCAATATATTTTTTCACCACATGATAATCTACACCGAATTACAATAGGTTGATCTCAATATCTCTAACCAAATCTACTGGTAACATATTAGACACTAGATATAGTAATTCTCTTACTAATCAAATGATTAGTCAACAAATCCATCGCCAATGTCTTGTTCACCGATGAACAACCAAACCATAACTCACCAATCTTGTCATAATCCTCATATTCCAACAAAGTCCCGACCATACCAAAATCCACATGCATAGATTTTCTCAGAGAAATAACAGTTTTCTCCACATCCTCTTCCACTTCAACTTCTATTTCCTCTACTAAATTCTCGTTTGTAACTTTTTCTTCTCCTTCATCTTATAAAATGGTAACAATTTTCTTCCCTTTATCATTGATTTTCCTCTTCTTAGGTTCTAGAGAGAAACCACAACATCTAATATTTTATGACCCGAGGAGGAACCCTCTTCACCAAGACTTATTGGTACTACACTAGTAATCAACACATCTATCCCAATATTCACTTGTACAAACATTAATTATTCCTTACAGATATCTACTCTATTTTCCAACACATCCGAGTATCTTCAAATCTATTTACTGATAGAAATGCTAGTCCTCCATTCAACATTTTCTTTACCAATTAATTACTTCAAGAAATAATAGACTAAGCACATAACCAATGATCCAAGTTTAAATGCATATCCACCTTCAATCTTCATTTTTACATTTTCAATAAGGTTATCCAACAACAGTTTACAAAGATTCATTTGAACATTCACCTTTGCAATCTTATGTGAAATATAAATAGCTAATGCAGAAGTTGAACCATCATGATTCTAAAATTGAATCTTGTAATGAGCACCATAAGCGAGATACCTTGCAATCAGATCCTCAATATTATTGATAAGAAACACACACTGATCTCAACCAATCTCAGTCAAACTTTCTACTTTCTTACATCTAATAGTTTTCTTTCAAAGAAACTCATAGATGTTGCATAAACTAGTAATTGCTTAAATCACCTCCTTTGATACAACATAGGGTTTATCCAGTATTAGGGTTTCACCCTAAAACCAACTAAGCACAAACAAAATAAACTCTCTATCATCAAACCAGGGAAGTTCTCCCCAAATATCCAATCCAAGTTTTTTGATCCATTGCATGTCTTCTATAGATAACCCAAACTCTAATTTCTTGATTTGGTTGTGATCAAATTCCTTCAGCTCAACCTTCTTCATCTTCTTCATTCCAGATGCACTGACACTTTGAGATATCATAATCTCTCACAAATTTCTCTCTTCAAGCTTCCTCTACAAATTCTCAAAATTTTCTTCTTGCTATAGTATCAAATGAATTCAAAATATGCCTTTAAATCCATGAACCTATTACAAGTGTGGTTGTCATTGCACCAAAAGATCAACCTGTCAATGCCCGATACAACCACTAGACTTATAGAATCCACAAGAGGTGATTCGTCCCTTGTCATGAATCCCAAGGAGATCATTGAACATTTTTCTAAAAATCTCCCCCTCAACATTACTTGAGGGGATTCAAACCTGTGATTAAGCTCTAATAGAACTTGTTATAAGTTTGGTTGTCATTGCACCAAAAGATCGACCTATCAATGCCCGATAAAACCACTAGACTTATATAATCCATAGGAGGAAATTAATCCCTTGTCATGAATCCCAAGGGGAGCACTAACCATGTTGCCAACAAAACCATCATAATTGAATTTCTCACCAAAATTATATATCATTTGTGCCATCTAGTTGTACTACACACACCAATCAATCAATCAATAACTACAATTATTATTTGTCCATCCAACATACCAAAGACAATCTAGTTGCTAGCACTATCACCTTAGGGTAAGGGAGTGTAGGATTTTTCATGTTAATACTCCCATTGAGCCAAAGTATTCATTTTAGTTGTCAATAGAGTTAGTACTAGGATCCGGTACCATACGGCTCTCTACATCAACAAATACTTCTTCCACATTATGTTATTCTTCTAAGATTCACTTGAAATCAAAATGTTATTACCATCTCCAACGTTCACTAGAGAACCACTAGATTTGCATTTGCTAGTGTATACACCTAAAAATGGTCAAAGAAAACATTAGTGAAATTCAAGCCATTTAAATTAATTAAAATAAAAAATTAAATAACTATGTAATTAAATTAACACCTTGATTATATAGTTCATTTATTAATTAAATCCAACCCTTTCAATAATCAATGCATGGCTAATTAATTAATTCATTTGAATTAATTACTCCTAAAATTTCTCACCTACCACTACATGACAAAAATTGAATCAACCAATGAGAGAAGAGAAATATGTGCACATGGATCACTAATAGGATTTTCTATCCTAACCATCCAGTCTTTAGAATTAATCATGTCCCTTCAAATTGGACACATCATCAAACTTAACCTCAACTCCTTCTTGATCATGGTTACCTTAACTCACCCCCTGCACCTTGAGAAATCCTATAAATATGATGCACAATTAGAGAAAATGATCCATCTTCATTTTAGAGAAAGTGCATTATATTATTTTTAGTTCAAATTCATAGAGATCATTATTATCATGTTGAATTTAGTTTAAAATCATCTCATTTCATATTAGCTTAGTGGAGAATTGAATCACAATCTCATGTTTTGATCATCTAGAACAAGATTTTCATCATAGATCTAGCATGCATATCATATCATTTAAATTCTCATTTTATAGGTTTTCATTTGAGGACTATAATGCAAATGAGACCATACATCAAATCCTTATAATTATAGATCCATAGAATGGTCTTGAATTATTTCATTTCAAATTTCTTAACTAGTTGAATCTAATGATTTAATTTGAAAGTATGTCAAATTAAGGTTCTATGAAGGTTTCTACTATAATACACAAACACAAATGGGGCCCCATGGTGTCAAATTAAGGTTTTATGAAGGTTTATACTATAATAAACAAACACAAATGGTGCCCACCATGGGGCCCAAGCCTCACTAACAAATTTCATTTGTTTTTGAGCTTTTTATGTTGCATATTTGACATTTTCAGGTTGAGATTACATAGAAAGGCGTCTTTGAAGAAAATTTCATCACCTATGCAGCAAAGTTCAACACCTTTGTAGTAAATTTCATTACTATTTAAATAAATTGCAACGCCTTTGGAGTAAATTTCAACGCATGTGCAAAAAATTTTGTCGCCTATACAATATCGAGTCACCTATTCAATATCTTCTATCACCTTCTCTCTATCTTTTGTCGCTTTCTAGTTGATTAATGTTGCCTTTTTGTTAAATTGTGTCACTTACAATTCTTTCGCCTTTATGTAGAATTTAATCTCCTTTAAGCTAAAGTTTGTCACCTACAGGTTAAGTTATGTCACCTTTAAGTAGAATAATGTTGCCTATAAATATGATGTTAAGTATTTAAAATTGAAACCTGATTTATGTTCAATATATGTTACAAATGGCTAAATTGAAGAAAGTTGGGAAGCTTGATTTTAGATTACTCAATTATTTTAAGGAAAAGGAGGAAAAGAGATTGAAAAAATATGCAAATGAGATTTATTGGGTGAATGAGGATGAAAATCTTAGTGAGGAAGGTAAAGCATATGATAGATATTTGGTTGTTATTAATCTCTATCAAGGTGAATATCAAATACCTATACATAACTTAGATGATTCTCCTTTCTAAATTTCCCTCAATTTGTCATTATTTTGGATTCCTTCACTTTACTTTGCTTGTGTTGGACTAATGTGTGTGAAAGGGGACACTAAGGAGTTGGAACGATTGCTGAGGTAATGTATGAAAAAAATAAAAAAATCTAAAAAATATGCATAACATTGTGAAAGGTGCACATTACAAATTTTAAATCTTTCATGTGCCTTTCACTTCACTTTTGGCAATTCAATTTCAAACACAGACTAAATAGGAGATCTCATTTTTTGTGAACAAAGATAGTAGGCTTATGCTCTCACCTTTATTAAGGTGATCAAAATGCCAAACCTATCAAAGTTCGATTAGCTAGAAAAAGGTCTAATAAAGAATCACGTGTTTTTTGTGTTTGGAGATTCAAGATAAATAAGGATAGGCTCTCACCTTTATTAAGGTGATAAAAATACCAAACTTATCTTGACCTCAATTTTCTTCAAAAGTAGTGCATTAACTTTAAACCATAGTGGGATTGCCTCCTGAGACTTTCCTTAACGAGGTCGGTGAGAGGGACAACCCAAAGTGGGATACAACCATTTTTTTCATGGTAATTTGAGCCACTCTAAAAAAAAGAAACATTTCCTATAAATAAAATAATATCGCCTGTGAACAAAAGAACATCGCCTATGAACTAAATCAAAATCCCTTTAAAAGATTAGACAATGCTCTTTGTCACCAGAAAATTGTCTATGAGCAATAAAAAGTAGCCTACACACTTTAAAGTGTCACCTATAAAACTTGACCTTAAAACAATGAGCATTTGTAGAATTTTTGAGTAAAAATGGGAAACATTTCTGGATACCCTTTTCAGAGTACATTCTATCTCATTAAGAATAGGTTTGAAATTCACCATAAGTAGCATTGACAAAAAAATTGATCTATTTCCACTAAGTCTCATTCATCACCAAATTATTGTGAAGTGTTGTTGAATTATCAATTATTTTAGATTTCTACAGATTCACAAGAGATTTTGAATTAAATCAACTCATTCTAAGATATTTTTTCTCCAAAAGGTGTCACAAGGTCATTTTCATGTTGGTAAGGACAAGGTCCTATAAGTACAAGACTCAAGATAATGAAAAGGTGATTCATGAATAAGTGCCACTTCAATAAAAGACACAACCCCAACTACACCCCTTAATTGATCAAGAACAACAAGAAGATTCAATCCATCATGAAGAGCAAAGATAAGAAAATCAACCAAGCATGGAAAGAAAAGAGAATGATTGGGATAAGAATATCCATAAAAAAAACTAGGAGGATGTTGAAAATGAATAATAATAGAAAAAAAACTATGAGATCCCAACAAGATCCTCTGTTTGAAAAACTCATGGAAAAAGTGCTAGAAAAGGATAAAGAAAAGCACTTCATAACCTTAGTTCAACTGGGGGTTAAAATACCTCATGATTATGATATATCAAAATTAAGAAAAGATGAAGATGAGGCTAACCCTCTAGGAGTTCTAAGTAGACATATCCAATCTCTTAAAACATAAATTGATAATCTTTAAAAGTGAAAGTGTCCAAAGAAGTATACATTGGAAGGAATTTTTCCTTTTTCTTTTGACAAGAGTTTGGTCATGATACTTTTCCCACCTAATGGTGAGTTTCCAAAATATGAAAAGTATATGAGCATAACCAATCCTTAAGACCACATTTGAGATTTTTTCACATTGAGTATGGAGTTCATCCATGAACAAACATATCTAATGAGGTTGTTTCCTAGGAGTCTAGGTGGACAAGAAATGAAATGGTTCTCTAAGCTTCCATCTATAATTAAAACATTTTAAGAGTTGATCTCAAATTTTTTCACCCAATACTCCTATAATATTGAACACAAAGTGACCATGTTAGACTTGTGTAATACCAAACAAAGGAATGAGGAATCATTCTTGACTTTCCTACAACATTGGAGAAGAATCTTTCCCAAGTACCCAAGAAGTGTCCTAGAAAAAGAGAAGTTGAATATCTTCATTAACAATTTAAATAATGAAACAAACTTCTGATTACAAATACAATGTCCTCCAACTTTTGACAAAATGATTGAAAACAGTATTAAAATAGAAGATGCATTAGTAAGGAAGGGTGAACTAAATCTATACAAGGATAACAAAGGGTTTTAAAATAATAAGAATACTTATAACGAAAACCCATCAACCAATAAAAATAATGATAAACCCAAGTTTTGGCTGAAAAATAATAACAAAAAACTATTAAATGATAAAGTGATAGAAGAAAACTGTTGGAAATATTCAGGAATTAACCGAGTTACTGAGAGGGGAGGGGTGAATCAGTAACTCCAAATTTTCTTTCAATTTAACATGTAATTTACTTTTAACCTTTGCATACAGAAAGCATGAAACTTAAATGCATTCACAATAATGACACATAGATTTGGTTACCCAGAAACCTTCCAAAAAGAAAGTAAAACTGGGGTGGGGATGAAACCCACAAAGCTTTAATACTGCAGAATAAAGTTGGCTGGTTAAGGCTTACAATTTGATCACTTCTGATGATCTGCCCTGTTAGGAGCAATAAGGATTGCTAAATCCACCCTGTTAAAGGATTTACAAAACATACAATGAAGTATGCACTCGGTAAAGAGATTTTACAAAAGACTGTTAAGTCTACCCGGTTAAAGGATTTAGTACTGATTCACCTGTTAGGATGAAATAGTAGATCTCTGGCTTTGCAACTGGATTGCTGATTGAGATTCGCTGATGTACTGATCACCTTCTGTGATGAATTTATCTTTGCTATTCTTTATACTGCTGAAGCCCTTTGTAATTCGCTTTTCTCTGCCTTTCTTTCTTTTTTTTCACATATATGCCTCTTACTTACATTTTTTGACATTTTTACAACATTGTTTATATACAAGTCTTAAACAATTAATTACAATTACAATTACAAAGTCGGCTTGACAAATAAACATAAGTGGTACTAAGTCGGCCCAAGTATGGTTACACGGTTCCTGCAAACTATCTCGGTGACTTTCTGATACTCGGCGTCCACTGCATTACTCGGCATCGTCATGCACTCGGTAGAAGTGAAGGCACGGTTCATACTGATCACTCGGTAGGTTTTGAACTCGGTAAATACTGGTGACTCGGTAGACATGATGTTACTCGGTTTACACTATCCTGTTCGGTTTGTACTAACTTGCTCGGTTTGCACTGTCTGCTCGGTTTGCACTGTCTGCTCGGTTTGCACTGTCTGCTCAGTTTTCACTGTCTGCTCGGTTTGCACTGTCTGCTCGGTTTGCACTGTCTGCTCGGTTTGCACTGTCTGCTCGGTTTGCACTGTCTGCTCGGTTTGCACCCAGAATGCAAATAAGTGTTGTCACTAGTGGCAATTCTGTTTAATGCCAACAATCTCCCCCTTTGGCATTAGTGACAAAAACACTTATTGGTCAAAACTTATATACATGAATCATGCTGAGTTTTATTTTGATTTTTCAAAATTTGTCTTTGTTATAGAGCTTTATACATTGTCTCCCCCTTTCAATGTGCTAACTGTTTCTATACAAAACTTCTTCTATACATATATCTCCCTCTATACATATCTCCCCCTTTTTGACGATAATGCCAAAGGTGTATATACAAGTTATTTACAGAGAGAATCCAAAATTTGATAGAAAATCAGAATGTACCTTCATTATTAGTGCCAGGGTTCTGTCCCAACTTTCTTGCAGAATCTTACATGTTTGGATTGCAATTTGGACTTCTGCAGAGAGTTCAATCATGTGATCTACTATAGAGAACTGATTGTCATGAATCAATGTTTTGGAATGTTCAATGTGCTTATACATTGTATTCATGATGGGAAGGATTATGTGTTGGATGTCTAGCAGTGTGGACCGGATCCTTGTGTCTTCTTTCAGTAGATCAGACTGCATGTTTGATAGGTGTGAGATTTTCATGTGATGAGCAGAGCTTGAACTTGGTTCAAATTGCAGCTTCTGTATGCTAATCTTCATATCCTCATCCATTTTATCCTTAACATCCTTTGTGAACTCGACAATATTGCACAATCTGGCCAAAAGAGAGGTAGCATTCGAATAGATAGATTCAATGTTTGACAAAACTGAAGACAATTCTACTTGGTTAATAGCTATGTGCTGAGCAATGTGCTCAAGCACTTTATTGTTGAATCTCTTCTCGGCTCTTTCAACTAACTTTTCTATCCCAGATGAATCCTCATTGTATTTATTAACTGCTTCTGCTAATTGTAGCAAAATATGTTGGGAGGAGTCTACTTTAATACCTAATGCATCAGACAAAATGTCCTTAGCATCCTTGATGATTTGATATTCCTTGTCTCTCTCCTCTTTAAGCTTCTTTTGTTTTGCTTTCCTTTGGAGGATCTCACCTATATTTTGCATTTGGTCCGCTGATAGATTTGCAAAATCCAATGTAGGAATCTCTATCTCTTCATCTAAGTCTATATCCTCTACTACATTTTTACCCAAAAATTTTATACTCGGTAGAGCCTTAGGCTTATCTGTATTTAATGCCTTGGTAGTAGTGACAGTAGATATAGTAGGGCTAGCTATAGAGACTGGTATACTTTCTACTGGAGAAGTTAAAATATTTACACTTGAAGATTCAAAAACTGGAAAACTTACTGCTAGAAAACTTGATGATGCGGGAGACTGCAACTCGGTAGAAGAAATGATAGTTGCTTCTGTTGTTGCTATAGATGATTGGACAAATGTTGAAGTTGTCACAACCATGCTTGAAGGTGTCTCCGGGCTGGATGTAGAAACTTTTACTGGAGAGGTAGGAAGGGATGCAATGACTTCTGCTGCTATCCTCACAGTATCATCTACCTCAGTGTCTTCTTCTTGTTCATCACTGTCATCTTCAATATCTTTTATTATGACTGTTTCAATACTCGGTTGGTGAAGGTGGTATATGTTCTTCCATGTAGCATTTGCAGCCTTCACAACCGATTCAATATTGTTAATCAAAATCAAACAAGTATTGAACTTTAATGTCATCTTACTTTCATTTTATTTTAATGCCTTCTTTACTTCATCATTTTTCAAGCTCGGCATTAACTGTCTTAGGGTTTGATCGAATATGTCTATCACAGTTTGCTTTGCATTGCTCCATCTCATTTTTATTGGATTTAATAGAACTGCTAGAACCTGTGGGGCTATTTCTTCAGGAGAGTATTTCCACTGTCCCATCTTTTCAATAACAGCATCTTCTATTTCCTTCTGTTCTATTTCTGATCTGGTTTCATATCTAAAAGATTTTATGTTACTTACTCCAGATCCTGATCCGTCTCTAAAGAGTTTGATCTTTTCTTGAAAGTTTAGAGGAGGCCTTTTGAATACTATGTCAATATCTGCCTTGTCTGCCTTGTCTGCCTTGCCTCTTGCATTTCTCCTTGTAAATACAGCAGTGGGAGGCTTAGGTGCCTTAGTGATGAATACCTTTCCTTTCTTCTTTGCAGGTTCTGGTTCCTCTATTTTCTCATCCTTTTCTTCTTCTTCTTCATCTTTTTCTTCTTTGTCCTTGGTTATCATTTGCATTTTGGCTATCCTCTTCTTTCCTTTGTTTACCGCCTGTGGAAGCTTTATGCTTAGTTCAATTCTCACCTTAGCTTCATCATATGTTCCAAAATATGGAGCTTTGGGATTGACAGGCTGATTAAGAAGAGCTTCAATGCTATTCTTGGTTTCATCAATATTTACCTCATAAGGAAGAGGTTTTACATATACAGTCCTCGGTTTAGCTGCTTGAATATATACATTATCACAATCTACCATAAAACAAATCTCATCTTTGTAATCTTCCACCAACTTCTGTGGAATCTGGAATCTGTCATTCATTTTCTCTTTGAAAGACTCAAAATAATTATCCATGATGCTTTCAAAATTTTCACCCATTTCTGAGATGTATTCATTTATTTCATAAAGTGCTGGCACATCTTTTCTCCATACAACTTTTCCTTTAGAAGGGAAGAATTTCTGAACATAGAAGAATAAACTGACCAATAAGGATCCAAACTTACATGGATTGTTTTTGGAAGTTTGAATGCTTTCCATGTTTTTGTTAAACTGCTTTAACAATAAGTCTGCTAGGTCAAATGTTAAGTTATTCTTGACCACTTTGTATGCTAGGTCGATAGCTTCACAGGAGACACTATTCTGTCGACTAGAACTATAAATCTTATGGGCAATGATGTGTGTACCAAACTTCAGTTCAGCATCGGTAATGCTACTAACTTTCATGCCTCTACCGTCCCACTCGGCTAGGGTTTTCTTCTCTAGTTCCGTCCGACCTAGGGTTTTGGTAGTTTTTGCTTTGTTCAACATGGGAAGACCGGTGATTTGATGAATCATCTTCTTTGTGATCTCTATGGGTTGCTCAAGCCAAATCTTGCCATCATGTACACAGCTGAGAATGTATCTAACCCATTTATCTCAAAAGTTTCGAGGTAGATGTGCAATGTGAACTAAACCTTTATCTTCCAGATGTTTGTGCTCGGGTTTCAGAATACCATCCACACACAGTTCTTCACGCACAGTATCTAATTCTAGGTTCCCCATTTCATGAATTGAATAGTTGAAATGATTGCGGATATCGTTAATAAGTAGTACCTTAGGAGGAATCTGAGATTGAGCTCTGTTCGGATCTAGGGCTGCTGCAATTGCGGGCACGATCTTGAAATCTGGTGCTTTCCATTCCCCTTGGACTAACATATCAGATCCTTTCCTCACTGAAGTGATGGATGATGCCATGGTAGCTCACAGAAAATTCCTTTCGCAAAAGTGTTGAATCGCTGGGTTGCTCTTGAAATTTTCTGCTCTCAAAGTGCTAAAGGTTCGCGGTGAAGAATGAGTTCGATTACTTGCTTTTTGTTTATAACTTTGTCATTAATGCTCAGTACAAATTAGGGTATGAATTCTGACAGACTGTCACCCACTAAGAATTAATTGCTCGGTAAAGACTTCGCAACTCGGTGAACTTGAGAATTCATATTGCTCCGACCTCACTCGGTAAAGACGGGTACCGACCTCGCTCGGTGAAGACTGATACCAACCTCGCTCGGTGAAGATTGATACCGACCTCCCTGTGATCTTACTGCATCTTGTATGCTGATTTAGATCTTTCTTTTAATTCGGTTCTGGAACTGCTTGAGATTGGTCTATGAGAATACAGTTCCAGTGCTTTCTTGGAAATTTAGTTTGAGTTGGTAGAGCCATCCATTCCATTACTTGGACTGGATTGCTCGGTAGATATAGGAATCCATTTTTGTCTCACCTATTTCCTGACCTTAGTTGCTTCATTCTTCTTTCCATGTTCAACTTCACTAGCATTCATGCAGTTTCTGGCTATGTGACCTAGTTTAGTGCATTTGAAGCATCTTACGATAGTATCTCTTTTCCTTAGATGATGTTTTATGCAATTCATGCCAATGTGTCCATATTCTCCACAGTAATGACATCTACACCAGGTGTTGTAGTCCCATCCAAACATTGCTTTCATAATTTGTTCTGCTGGATTAAATGTCTTGGATCTGCACTCGGATGCCTTGTGACCTTGTTTGTTGCATTTGTGACAATTACCTCTGAATCTTGGTTTTTCCCTGCATTCATTTGCTTTGTGACCAGGTTGATTGCAGCTGTAATATTTTCCATTGAATTCTGCTTTTTCATTGTTCCAACATTTATTTGAAGTATGTCCTATTTTACCACAATGATTACAAGTAGGTTTTTGATTTCTTTGAGTACCTTGCTTAGAAGATTCACCTTCTCCTTTGTATCCAAGTCCTGCTTTTCCTTTTTGCCTATGAAGATTTCGCTCATACAGCTGATTCAAGTCTTCTTGACTTTTTAGCATTCCTTCATTGATTTGTTTTTCAACGTTTAGGTCATCCACCAATCTTAGATTGATTTCCTTTTCAGATCTTAGTTCTTCTCTTGTGCTTTCTATTTCTGATCTTAGATTCAGAATTTCCTCATTTGTATGAGAGATATGATCAATTAGGTTTTCTAGCTAAAGGGTTTTATTTTGGACTTCAATGTTCCTTCCATCTAATTCATCTTTCAACTTGTTTCTTTGTTCCAAGATCTCACAGAATCTTGTAGAGTGTAGCTCTTGTTCTCTTTTTAATTTTCTCACTTCTTCCTGCAGAGACCCATTCTTTTCTAGGAGTTCTTTGACAGCATTGTTTGCTTCATCTGAGTTATTTGAGGGAAAAAGATCTTCAATCTTTTCTTCAATGTAATTCTGATCATTCATCTGATTTGCAAGTTCCTTCCTTCTTCTTAGGGATTGGGAAAGATGTTCTTTTGCTTCCTTGAGTTTAGCTATAGCCATTTCCAGATCTAGCTTTTCATTTTCAATCACCTTGTTCAGTTTGAATACCTCCATTGTCCTGGATCTTTGCTCAAGCTAGTTAAGCTTTGTCTTGAGAACCAATGCTGCTTTGATACCAATTGTTGGAAATATTCAGGAATTAACCGAGTTACTGAGAGGGGAGGGGTGAATCAGTAACTCCAAATTTTCTTTCAATTTAACATGTAATTTAATTTTAACCTTTGCATACAGAAAGCATGAAACTTAAATACATTCACAATAATGACACATAGATTTGGTTACCCAGAAACCTTCCAAAAAGAAAGTAAAACTGGGGTGGGGATGAAACCCACAAAGCTTTAATACTGCAGAATAAAGTTGGCCGGTTAAGGCTTACAATTTGATCACTTCTGATGATCTGCCCTGTTAGGAGCAATAAGGATTGCTAAATCCACCCTGTTAAAGGATTTACAAAACATACAATGAAGTATGCACTTGGTAAAGAGATTTTACAAAAGACTGTTAAGTCTACCCGGTTAAAGGATTTAGTACTGATTCACCTGTTAGGATGAAACAGTAGATCTCTAGCTTTGCAACTGGATTGCTGATTGAGATTCGCTGATGTACTGATCACCTTCTGTGATGAATTTGTCTTTGCTATTCCTTATACTGCTGAAGCCCTTTGTAATTCACTTTTCTCTGCCTTTCTTTCTTTTTTTTCACATATATGCCTCTTACTTACATTTTTTGACATTTTTACAACATTGTTTATATACAAGTCTTAAACAATTAATTACAATTACAATTACAAAGTCGGCTTGACAAATAAACATAAGTGGTACTAAGTCGGCCCAAGTATGGTTACACGGTTCCTGCAAACTATCTCGGTGACTTTCTGATACTTGGCGTCCACTGCATTACTCGGCATCGTCATGCACTCGGTAGAAGTGAAGGCACGGTTCATACTGATCACTCGGTAGGTTTTGAACTCGGTAAATACTGGTGACTCGGTCGACATGATGTTACTCGGTTTACACTATCCTGTTCGGTTTGTACTAACTTGCTCGGTTTGCACTGTCTGCTCGGTTTGCACTGTCTGCTCAGTTTGCACTGTCTGCTCGGTTTGCACTGTCTGCTCAGTTTGCACTGTCTGCTCGGTTTGCACTGTCTGCTCGATTTGCACTGTCTGCTCGGTTTGCACTGTCTGCTCGATTTGCACTGTCTGCTCGGTTTGCACTGTCTGCTCGATTTGCACCCAGAATGCAAATAAGTGTTGTCACTAGTGGAAATTCTGTTTAATGCCAACAAAAACAACATTAAAAATAAACCATTCTATCTTTCTAGTGGTTCCAAAAATCAAGCCAACAACATCAATCCAATAAATAATACCTCTTTCAACAACAACAATAATCAAGGTAATAATAGATCAAAGCCACAATTCATGTCCCAATTTACTTCACCTAGAATGAAATTCACTCCATTGGGAGAACCTCTTGAGGCATCTCTAAAAACACTTCTTGCAAACAAAATCATCACTCTACCCAAGTCAAGATGTTATGAACCCCGAGTTAAACCCTCATGGTGGAATGACTCACACCATTGTGAGTATCATCAAAATAAAGGACACAAGACTAATGACTATATGAAGTTGAAACATGTGGTCCAAGATCTCATTGATAATGCCTAACAAAACAATAAGAAAGGAAACAACAAGGTAAATTTTGTGCACACTTATGACAACACTATCAATTCTTTATCCAATTTTAACAATACCATCAATGTCATAGTGGTAAAAGATATACAAGAAATAGAGCTCGTGACTGTTGTTACTAGGGGTCAAGCATCTAAGGTCACTTTTAAAGGAGCATACAAAAAGACAATCATGCCTAATTCTTCATCTTCTTTATCAAAACAATACATTCTAGTTGATCAACTTCAAAAAACCCCTATACAAATATAAATCTTGGAGTTGTTGAAACTTTCACCATCTCATAAAGAAATTTTGGAAAAGGCCTTGGTTGATACAATGGTCCCTAACACTTTGGATGAAGAACAATTTTAAACCATGGTTGGTCATCTCATTGCACCACATTGTATATCTTTTTTGAGTAGGATGACATGTCATTGAGCCATCCACAAAATTTACCTTTGCATATTGAAGTCCTTATCCAAAAGCATAGGGTTAAAAGAGCCTTGATAGATGGAGGGGTTAGCTTGAACATATGTACTCTAAACTTGGTAAAATCCTTGTGATATTCTAAAAATGATTTGCATCCAAATCGAAAGATAAAAATTAAGGCTTATGATGATGAAAAAAAGTCTTTCAAGGGTACGGTCATTTTACCAATCCAAGTGGGCCCAATTCAAAAATAAATAGTGTGCCAAGTGTTAGACCTCAAATTGACCTATAAAACATTGTTGGGTAGGCAATGGATTGATGAGATGCAAGTGGTTCCTTCCACTTATCACCAATGCTTGAAGTTTCCCTACCTTGGTCAAGAGATAAAAATTAGTGGTGACCTCAATCCTTTTAAATATTGTAACAATGTGAAACCAGTTACAAATTCCTTTGTGTGACATAATAGTAAAGTCTCCATATTAGATTCATCCCAAGAACAATATAAAGAAGAGGCTCCTAATACAAGTTTGACATAAAAGGATAGGAAAACGAAGATGAAAAAGATAATCCCACTATTTCAAATGGTGAAAATGTTAGTCCCTTTACATCAAACAAGAGTAAATAAAATGTTAGTCTTCTAAATTCAAATGATGAAAATCCTAGCTCCTCTATTTCAAGTTTCTCAAATAAAGAAGAAAAAGAATCAAGGTCTTCAAAATTAGAAAATGGGAAGGAAAAACAAACACATTATCTAAATATGGATACATTGATGAAATATTTTGAAAAGAAATTAAAACTTCATCACAAAGGGGTTGGAGAATATTCCTTATCCATGGTTAATATACCCCTTTCTCCTAAATCTCATGGAAAAAAATCCACTTAAAAAGAACAAACATCTTCTCAAAGGTCCAATGATAATTTTGTAAGCAATAGTAAACCATTAGGGGTAGAAGAAGATAATGAAATCATAAAGTGGTTATACAATGATGAAGAAGAATCAAATGAAAGGGTCCAACACATTAGCATTACCACACATCAATATGGTAAAGGTTTTGAAATAATGCAAAAGATGGGTTACCAAGGATCGAGTCCTCTTGGAAGGAGAAAAGAAGGATTGTTAAAACCTATACAAACCACTTGGAGGTATATTCAAGAGAAAAAAATAGTCCAATGAAAACCGGAGTAGGATACCTTGAACTAGGATATCTTGAAAAGAATCTCCCTCACATTCATGAACAAATTCTCAAGTTAAAATTCATATCTAGTGATGAAGACTTCCCCAATTGGAAATGGGAATCATTATTAGAGGAATAATGTTAAGATAAAGAAGTTGATGTAATTCACTCTTATGCACCTACATTTAAAGAAACACAAAGTTCAAAACAAGAGTGGGTAGAAGAGCCATATAGACCTACATTTTTAGAGGGACAAAGCTCTAGGTTTCCACTACAAGAGTTAGATTCACAATATATTCAAGATTACTCTAGTGAGGAAGAACAAGATCGAGGAAACACACATTAGAGACCTTGAAGATACAATGTATGAACTAGACTATAACAAAGTTAGGAACTTAACCCCAATGGGCCTAAACCCAAAAAATGACTCTTTACCCCTAATCCATCCCAAACTCATTGATTGGGATCAAACTGAGCCAAATGAACTAGATACCTTCTAAAATGACTATTAAATTTCCTTGTACCTTAATACGGTTGAACCATATTCCACCAAAGAATAATATCAAGAGGCAGAAAGAAGGGAAAGTATAAAGTTTCTTAATAAAAAAATAAAATAAAAAAACAAAGATCTAGTGGTGAAAACCACCATGTGATAGTGCTAGATCAATAAAAAATAAAAATAAAAGATGAATCCGAAGGTGAAAATCCAATTGAGGCACCTAAGGATGAGAAATTTGATACTTTACCCAAACATTATGAAGAAATATCATCCATATTGATTAAACCAATAGAAAAAGTGAATGTTGGAATAGAAGAAGATCCTAATATTATCAATTTAGCATCTCCTTTATCCAAAGAGGAAAGGTGACAATTTGTTGAATTATTAAAAGAAAGTAAAACCAATTTTTTATGGTAATATTTTGATATTCTAGGGTTAGATCAAAATTTGATAATGCACCATCTCAACAAAGCTCTAGGATTTAAGCCCGTAAAACAATTTGAGAAAAATGCATCCTCATATATCCTTGTTAGTCAAAGTAGAATTGAAGAAACTCTTGGACACTGACTGCATTAGACCCATTGCATATGCTGAGTGGATTTCAAATATTGTACTAGTTTCAAAACCTTACAAGAGTATAAGGGTATGTACAAATTTTTGAGATCTCAATAAGGCATGTCTTAAAGACGACTTTCCTCTTCCAAGCATTGATAATATTATAGATCTCACAACAAGGCATTCTATGTTGTCATTAATGGATGGATTTTCTAGGTATATTGAAATCAAAATTGCACCCAAATATCAAGATAAAATAATATTTACATTTTCATGGGGTACATTTTGTTGGAATGTGATGCCCTTTGGTCTCAAAAATGTTGGATCTACTTACCAAAGAGTAATGAAAACAAATTTTCATAATATAATGCATACATTTATGGAGGACTATGTGGATGATATCTTAGCTAAATCATACACAAGAGAAGAACATTTACCCATCCTAGATAAAATATTTACAAGGCTAGAGAAATTTAAGGTTAGACTAAACCCAAAGAAATGTGTATTTGGGGTAAAATTGAGAAAGCTCCTTGTTTATATTGTATCATAAAATAGGAATATAGTTGATCCCACCAAAGTGAAGGCCGTCATGGAAATGGGACCTCCAAGAAACATAACTCAATTAAGGTCATTAAAAGGAAGACTCTGATCCATAAGGAGGTTTATATCATTATATAATAGGGAATGGTGAGCAATAAAATGAACATAGATCACTCACTAAATATGTTGTGTCAAGGACACTCTATTATACATTAGAATCAAGAAACCCTTTCCCTCAAGATATATTCGATAAGTACAACCAAATGAGTAGGGTACAAACTCTAGATCTGGGTCTTATAGGGTTAGCTTTGTTTGATTCCAATAGCACAAGATGGAAGATGTGTAAATATGAAAACCAAATTTGATAGATGAAAGTAGATGCAAGAAAATAGGTGTAGGAATGTGTGCACCTAGAAATGAGTGAAGGAGATGATATTTTGAAGTTAATTTCCCCAAAAGTTGGAATACAATAATTTCCTGATGACTAGATCTAGAATTCTACAAATTGTAATTGGAAAGACTGAGATTCTCTATTTTGTAAAAGGAATAGAAAGACTCAAGACATCCTAGTCTAGGAATAGGACAAATTTTTCCTAGTCCTAATATTGGTCAGAGTAGAGAAAGAAGAATGGATCTCATAAGTTCTATAGGTCTTCTTCCTAGATCTGCACCTGTACCTATATTTCTGCAACATACAAATATATAAAATATGTGTCTGTGTGGCTATATAGGAGTTTTCCTTAGTCAACTCCCCATTTTGATTATTCTCACCTCCAAGGATAGCCATTAGATTAAGTAAAGTGTGATGTGTCCGTGAATCTAAAGTATATATAGAATGAAAATGAGATAGAATGTCTAAATTGATGCCTAGATCTAACCCTATATGTGATAGAGTGAAACCCTAGCATGTAAACATGAAGTACCAATGCATAGATCTAAAAATAACAAGGAAATCATACCAAGTCCCCAAGGACAAAATTACTCCTAGCCATCCTCACAATCCAATTGAAACTCCATGATGTAGAAAATGATGTCTTGAAAGCTTGATTTGAAGTTGTGGATACTTGAATGGAATGCCTAAATGGAGTCTTTAATAGTCAACCCTTGTATCAATGGATGTCATCAAACTAGGGCTTCCACCTTGCAATTTATTATTGTCATAAAATTGGGGTGTTCACCTTTCTCTTTATTCCACCATGCCAAAATGAAGCAATTAGGTTTCTTTTATAGTGATTCCAAAAGTCAAAATTGAGAAGCTAACCACAAATCTAGAAACTATTTAGAGCCCTCCAAAAGGTACCTAGGCCCTAAATCTGGGAACAAACTCCTAGGAATAGGGAGACCCAATTCGGCCTAGTCCATGAGGACTTTAGTTGATCCTTAGGAATGGGTAATGGAGGATCTGACAATTTGAAATAAGAATTTATAGTTGATTCTGATGATGGGATTGAATTTCAAGGTAAAATAAGGTCTACGAGAGGAAATGAATTTTTTGATTGGAGGAAAAATAGAGAAGGATGCATGGACATTAGATCCTACCTCAATTTTTCACAAGTTAGAGAGGGAAGATGAAGCAATTTCAATTAGGTATACATTAAGTGCAATTGTAAAGTCCTATAATGCAAATGTATAATGTAAATACACTAAAATAAGGTGCTAGACAATCATTAAACGATAGAGCACACAAGTGCTTACAATTTAGGATGGTACATTTAGCCATGACTTTAGTGGTCTATGACACTAAATGCATATGCAAGCTAAAGTATATAGAAATTCAGTAAATGAAAAAGGATATATCAAAGCCCCCATTGCATAGACGCTGCAAGAAACTGTTAGTAACCACATCCTACAAAACCACATGTTAGTGATAAACAATAATCACCTAGGGCTTCCTAAGGAAGGTGATAAAGTTAGTGGGTAGCTATATGCCCCCTATTTTTGCTTGCTATCAGGAAGGTGAAATAGGGAATCATGTTTTCCATGAAGAAATACAAACACAAAGTGTTGACAAATGCTTTAACAAAACCATTCAAGTTGTACCCTAAATATTTTTAAAATTACTTGGAAAGTAAGGAATATGAATCATGATTTCAGTGCCTATAACAGTGTGGAAATTAGAGTTTCCTAGATCAAGTTATGATCAAACGAATGTGGAGAGGTATAAAGAGAAATATTAGTTAAATTTAAATGAAAAAAAGAAAAAAGACGATTAACCTAAAAAGTGCACATAAGTTAACCATTACCTTTGGAAAATCTCATTTGTGACATTTTACCTTGTTTTTGTTCTTGTGAATAGATGAGGAAGAATATGTCAAGGAAGAAAGCTATATAGCCAATGAGGTTTGAGGTCCTTAGGAGATTAGTGGAGGATGGTATGCACCTAGGTGAGGTATGCATCATTTTTCATGCCTTATCCTTTACTTCCAACATTCTATATTTTTTCTATACATGTAGAAACTGGGTTGTAGATAGGTTTTGATGTTGTTTAGAAAACCTATAAATTTTACCTAGTCTAGAGAAGTTGGCCTAGTCCCAAGGAGAAAGTCAACCTAGTCCTAGAAAGTGGACCTGGTCCCACAAAGTTGACCTAGTCCTTGAGAAAGTTAGCCTAGTTATAGATGCTCTTGTTTTCTATTTCTTGGTTTAATTTGATTGATATATACATTGTACTGATAAGACTTTGTTGACTTGTGATTGCAAGACCTACTGATGATGCAAGAACATAATACCATAAATACTATGATGTTCCTTCATGATCAGTATGGCATGTTACAACCATGATATATCTAGTTATTGAGAGATGTGGGTATATACTAGGTATACTGCCTACCACATATTCAATTTCACCAAGCCATACTGATAGAACTGATGGAGAGGTGGGATGAGGATACATGTACCTTTCACCTTCCCACCAGTGAGATGGCTATCACCTTGGAGGATGTATACCAAATTCTACGACTACCCATCTAAGGACAGTTAGTGAGATTTATCACAGACATATCAGATACAGATATAGAAAGAGATAAAATTTATTGCTTAGGGTGAACCCTCACCCATACACGGAGTGATCAGATACCACTAAGTTCATTATTTCTTGCATCCTAGGAGGATGTACCCTTGGTTAAGCAAATTTTGATTTGTGCAGTTTCGATTATAGTTGTTCCTTACTACAAGGGGACCATATTTTCTACTCCCTTAGAACATGTATTTAAGTAGATGAAGAGACACCAAGTAGTATATTTGTGGGGTAGGAGTATGCTAGCCCACCTAAACTATGATCTTAGTAGGTTTGCAAGATACTAAGGATAGAGATTGATAGTCTATACATTACTACAAGTGTGGATGTTTGAGCATATTACGTGTACCAGACTAGTGGGTTTCCTCATGGACATAGATGTGAGTGATCCATAGGCATATGGCTATCCACTAAGTTTAGTGTGGTAGTTTGGTAATTTTCTACATTGGAGAGTCACCATAGATCAGTTGTAGGTGATTGACATCATATGGAGTCCCTACAAATACTTTCCACCCTAGACAAATACTTCCCAGTAGATGAAATGTATGCAGAGACATATTTTTGGAGGGAAGGTGTGACTACATAGTGGTACCTTACTATTTTGATAGATTTCTATGATAGTTTGGTTCGACACAAGGTCCTCACCTACCATTACCTTGTTACACACATAGACACAGATACATAGAGAGGTGTAAGATCATACCATGGAATATTGTATATGATATAGTGATGATAGATTTGGAGGGAGAGAAGGATACTGAAGTAGAAACCATAGTCATCAATGTAGGCATAACTAGGGACTACCTTAGAACCATCAAAGTAGAGGGGTTTAGACCCATCCTTCTAGTAGGCTACACCACAAGGGACCCGATGCCATGCTTTAGACCAAAGCGGGGAGTATTTGGATATGAGGATGATGATGACAAGGAGGAGGAGGAGGAGAGTGATAAAGAGGATGATCATCTAGGAGACATTCCAAATGAGACACCCATGGAAGAGGTTGTGGTGCAGATGAGAAGGAGCCAATAGATGGGGTAGATGCTATCCCTTTAAGGAAACAAGCACCGAGAGACTCTTCAGAGATGCTTCTTGTGTGTGTGTGAAAATTGTACCTATTTGTGAACACAACACTTCAGTAAAACATTATTGGTTAATAATAAAAAAATGAGCAACAAATACAAATATCATTAACTAGGTGATTTAATGCCCTCTAGTAGATGCAAGTATGGTATTATCATAAATTGACCGAGATCAGTGACAATGCAACACCTAAATGAAGGATTTGAATGATGAAAGCTATAAAAATGGATGGAGATTTAATCTATGTTTTTTGAATTCTTTTAATGCAATAATGATGAAAGCAATGTAAGAATGATCTAAAACTTTGAAAGATCAATTGAAATCTAAGCTATGAATGCTATGAATGAAATCAAATCAAGAAAAAAATGGTTAGCAAAGAATCTCAAAAATTGCACAATCTCCAAATTTTCTAGATTACATGAGCAAAGATTCTCCAAATTCACGGTCGTTTGTAAAGGACTGAGGCCTGTTTATGTAGAAATCCAGGGTTTTGAGAACTTGTGGAAAGCTAAAAAACTCTCCCTAATCAACTCAAATTGATTGTTGAGTTAACAAGAATTTAGAAATAGTTATCTCACAAAATCATGCAAAATCAACTTTATAACTCGAATTAGAAGTTCATATTACTCCAATCTACTTTTCAACTCACAATCACATGTTGAGTTTAAAAAGTTAACAAATTAAATTTAATAGTTGATTTTGAGTTTAACTGCTTTTCTGATTTGTGCAAAGATGATTATGAATTTATTTAACTTTCCATGTGTTTTATTCTCAACTTAACTGATTTGAACAATTAAATAACTGATTTATGGATTAATCAATTATTTTAATCAAACTTGATTCAAAATCATATTATTAAATTTGACAACTTGATTTTAATCAATTAAATAAATATTCAATCGATTATTTTTAGAAATTGTGATTTATTATCAAATAAATAATATGAATTAAGACAAAGTTGGTAGGGTTGAGGGACTTACGGCCTTTAATGACAAAGTCATGGCTATGGAGGAGAAAATAAAAGATGGAGAGATAGTTAAATAGAATTGAGAAGCTGGAGAAGACGGTGGGTAACATCGCTGAGCAGAGTTTTTCCATTCTCAAGGCTTGGGCTGATCATGTCAAGATTCTCATGGACAAAATGGAATAGGGAAAAGGGGAGCAGGCACTTATTGAGGTCAAGGAGGACCACGAACCCAAAAAAAGAGCCAGATCAAGCTTCAGGAAGCTGGAGGATGATAAGAACAAAGATATTGAGGAACTCAAAGTTTCCTCTCACAATATGTAGATGTTGGCTGAACAAGCAGCTGATCTTATGAAGTGTATCTAGCCTACTATCTGTTGTCCTACTTTCTTTTTGCTATCTCTTTTTATTTGTCTTTCTGATTAAAGACTTGTTAAGTTTTTTGTTGTCATTTTTTGGTGCTAATGCACTATTTCTGATGGATCTTTAATGCTTATCTTGTAATCTTGATGTAAAAGGTTTCAAGTCATTTCAAAACCTATTTTTACGAAATCAAAACAATATTAATTAAGAATAAATCTCAATTAAATCTAATTAAATTAATTAAGTGGCAGAATTAAGTTTAATTAATTAAATATTCAACATATCCAATCAATTGACTTTAGGATAAATAAAATAATATCAGTTATCTCCAAATAATATTTAATTAGAAACAATTAGGATAAATTAGGAATATTCCCCAATGTTGAATTAGAAATAGGATTGATTAGGGTTTCAATTGATTTGATGTGCAGATGTGCCTTAGGTTAGGACTTTAGGTTGATTTTGATTGATTTGTCGATGTAGGAGGTCAATGGTACTGAAGCCCATTTTGGGGGTATTATATTTTGCCCCTCTTTGAATTACTATGCAAAGCACAGTGGTTCAAAGATTAATCTATTTTTTATGAGATTTAGACTCAGTTATGTGATGGAGAAATTGATCCTAAAATTTTAACCGATTTTGAGATAGAAATTGATTGGAATATTTGAAGATGTTGATCCAGGTCCTAATTGACCAAAAATCAAGATGATGTTAATGGTACCAAGAATGAACTGATAATTACAAAGATGTGATAAAATGTCTGATTTTGAACCTATGATTATGAGGAATTGACTATCATGACTCCAGACCTTATTGTCCAAATGAATCAAAAGGATGCTAAGTCTAAACCCTTCAATTACGAAGAATCAAGGAAATAACACTACTGAACCAATGGTTACGAAGAGTTGATATAGTTTACAAGTTTATGAGATAATACTAGATTGATATGGATTTTGATGAATTTGATATGCCCCAAGCGATGAGGACTTTGATGAGTTGGCAACTAGACATGGTTGTTGTCTTGATTGCTGAAGAAAATTTGATTGACAAATTTGATTAATGATGTGTAATACCATGCCCCCTTCGAGATGAAAATCAAAATATGGCAAGAAAGCCAGTGTTAAATGATTAGAAGCAATGTAATTGATTATAGAAATGGTTTTACACATTCGGGGACGCATTCTACATCGTTTAAGGGTCTTGGTGACCAAATTTGACTAGGTTTGACCATGAGTTGACCATGGTCGACCAAGTTGAAATTTCAAGAGCTTGATGTTAGATAATCAGTTAAGTTGAATACTAGATTTATGTGATGTCATGAAGGTCGATTATGCAAGCAGTCAGCCATCCTAGGTCCAAAAATTTTAAATTGCATTTTTGACAATGTAAATGATCTCAAATTTTGATTTTGATCCTGACAATGGGTTTAGAACATCGACATTAGCTAGGGGTGCAATTTTCACACAAAATAGAGCACTTTGAAAAATTAGGTCAAAACCTATACAAGGCCAAAAGGGGTCATTTTCAATTCATTTCAAACAATTGACTTTATAAACCTTATGGAGCCCTCTGAGAGTAAAATGTAAGTTCCAGTGTCTTCGCATCATTTTGAGCACTCTAGGTGGTACCAGAGACCCAGACAGTACAGGAATCTGGTAAGTGGACCTCTGTGCCTCTCTGTGAATTCAATTTGACACATTTTTATTATAATTTAGGATTTTTAGGTCATTTTTTATATTTTTTAATTTTTGACTCACGAGATGTTGTATGACAACCTATGGGGAGTCCTACGACATTTCAAGTACATTTCAAGTGTCGTGTCTATGCTTGTATAGTGTCATATGGGAGACACCCATCTCTCGTATGATATTTTGTCAGGTCCTTCAATTATCGTGCGAGATCATGTAGAATGTCATATAACCATCAAATGTCATATGGGTAACTATATATTATCGTACGACAATTGGCACCAGTTTTTTAAAAAAAAAATTTTTGAAATATCATATGGAAAATAGTGAGCATTTTTTAGGTCTTTAGGCAATTTTTCCAATTTTTTTGATTGTCTAACTAAATTCCATAGACTTTAACGCATCTTCTGATATGCTCATTATCTCATTTTACGTGCATGTATCCTTGTTTTGAGCAAATCACTAATGTTCATCTTGGTTTTTATGCTTTGTAGGTTAGGTACCCCGATGTCCATGTCTATATTTCGCATCCAGCGACACAGAGACTATCCCTGGCACTTCCTAATCCTATGAGAGTTCACCTTACCTCTTGTGGGTTTGAGTACTTGATTCATTTACCTAACATTTAGGTGAACCACAATTTGATCACTGCACTCGTAGAGCATTTTCATTCAAAGACACAGACATTCCATCTCCCAATAGGGGATATTATAGTTACACCCGAGGATGTCTATCAAATTCTTTGAATTCTGAATCATGGCCCTCACCTAGACTATCTTAGTGTCAAGAATATAGGTTTACAGGCATTCCACACATTATTAAGAGTAGAAGAGCAGATTTCTCAATAGATTTCTTGGGAGGTTCTCATGCAATGCTACGGGCAGACTCATAGGCTTGAGTGCATTATCATCGGCATGATCGGTGGGATCATTATGTCTGACCGTTAGTAGAACAGTCTACTGATGGGTTGGGCTCTGATGGTTCAGTGATTGATGGTGCAACCAGAAGAGTATGGATGGGGGTAGTGTTTATTAGCCCATATGTTCTCAGAGATGCATGAGATTATCTACCATGAGGGTAAGACATTCACTTACGGAGCCATTGTACTTCAGATTTGGGCATGGGAGCACATTCCCATCTGCAATCCCATTTGCAACGATGAGAGGCAGGATTAGGAGCCTCTTATATATAGATATTTAGGGTTTTTTACACAGGTGAGGATGGGCCGCACAGAGTACTGGAGGTGTGTCCTTGATGACATGACAATTGTGGTCTAGAGGCCATACTTATAGATAGAGGTGTGGCCAACGGTGAGGGCTTAGTTCGGATACTTCTGCTAGAGTCATATTTTGATAGGGTGCTCTACCAGTGTCCTTGAGCGATTTTTGATTACTTGGATTTGGAGGCATTATGGATTGATCCAGGATGAGCCACATGAGTTTGCAGTGTATGCATGACAAGTGCGAGAGATGGGACTAGGATGGTCCACAAGATTATCATTTGCAGTGTGTAGCTTTGAGTATAGTGCACTCCAAAACAAGGACTAGGACTACTGAGCTTAGGTAGCAGATGTAGGGGTTACTGATGCTTATATAACATATATAGTGGAGCATCCCATTACATAGTTTTCTGATCTGACAGAGCTAATTCCCACAATGGAGGAGGTTGAGGATGTTACACGTGCCCATATAGGTAGAGAACAGAGATGGAGGGAGGTGAAGATCTTGATGGAACAACCTATTCCTCTAAGGTTGAGAGTAGCAAGGTTACCACCGTGCCCCATAGGAGATGTCAGACTTGCCCCTAGACCATGGGTAGTTCCATTGGCTACATTGATAGTTTTGTAGCATCGGTACATTAGAGTTGAAGGTGGTACTCTAGGTGGTATAGGGATTACAGTAGCTATAGAGGAGGTACTAGGTGCACATCAGAACACACCCATGGATGAGGCATAGGAGGCACCAATGAGACCATGGAGGAGGCTGAGGTAGGAGTTGAGGTTCGATGTTGTAAGGCACCAACTAATACTAGTGGTGGTGCCAATGAGACCATGGAGGAGGCTGAGGTAGCAGTGGAGGTAGATCTTGGGCTAAGGCAGACATGAATATGGCAGTATCTTAGGGACTAGAGATCCTATATCCTATCTTTGGAGGTGCAACTATGAGAGCATGGCAGGCAGCTGAGGGAGTGAGATGTAGAGGTTAGGCGGTTGAAGGCCGAGGTGATCCATCAAACAGGGTGGGTTGCATATTATGTTTTCGCATATTTTTCTGTCATGCCACCTGGGTAGAGAGTTACATCATACTCTCAGTATATGCTAGAATTTGAGGGAGCTAGAGACCCACATTCCGAGCCATCACGCGATGCACCAATAGGAGGAGAAGGAGTGCCTGATGCCAAGGACTAGGTAGACAGTTGATTCATGTTGATCCTCATTTTTGACATTTTGATTATTTGTACCAAATAGCTCATTGTAGCTCATCTTTTGAATCATATGCACTTGGTGCACCCCTTGTACAATTCTGGGATATATATATATATATATATATATATATATATATATATATATATATATATATATATATATATATATATATATATATATATATATATATATATATATATATATATATATATATGAGATCTAATTTAGTGGTTTTGACTTCATAGCACTTGTTATTTTGATTATGACGTTTATCATGTGATGCATATGTATGAAATTTTAATTGGAATGTGCAAATTTAATGGTGAATGTTAGATAATGAGAATGTGTGATTTTATTCATGCTTTATAGATGCACATGTATGTAGGCAATGAATATGTGAAATGTTTATAAAAATGATATGTAATACGACATGAGATGTAAATGCATTGATATACATGATATGTTTTTGTAGGTACCTAAAGAGTTCAAGTGCTCAGTCTTTGTCAAAAAAAGGATGTGTAACCCAGAACGGTGACTACTTACTGATTAAGTGTAGGGACCTTCATATGACACTCAGTTCTTGTGATGTGTTTTAGTGCAATTTAGAGAATATCAAACACCATGTTGAATTCAAATCATGAGAAAGATGCAACCATGCAAAGTGAAAAATGTAAATGAAATGTAGACCTAGAACTTAGTCACTGATCATATGTCGGTCTTTATCATCACTAAATATTTTAGGTAACATCGGGTAGTCGATACAATGCCCACAGGTTAGACAACCACGAGCATATGAATATTCACTTTTAGTTGGAAATGTCAGATTTAGATATAAGCATCAAGGCACAAAAACTAGGATGACCTGAATATCATGTCCATTTTGATTTAGCAATTTGTATAAGCATCGTAACATAAACATTGTGATGACCTGAATACGCCTTGCGTACAAACACACCAAGAATTGGGGAGATCATTCTGATTCCAATTTGAATTACCCATAGTGACCCTTTATCATTCACATCCTTGGGTAATGTTGTGTTTCACAATAGGAATAAGAAATCACTCATAAAGATAAAGTTAGATATGACTTCCCTAAAGCGTCTGGGTATCAATGGTTGAGGTACACATGGCCATCCAATCATGATGGAGGCACTTATAGTGGACACCAATTCAATCTAGAGTTTCCAGAGTAATTAGATTTTCACTTACAAACAGAAGACAAAGAAAAGATTATGCCCCCAGTCATCACACTCTAAATCCCATAAAGGACATCATTGATGAGCTTGAGAGAACATAATATGAAAAATATTAATGTGAATCAGTTAACATACAAGAAGATCAAAGCATGTTGCAAAGATTGTTTTTGTTTGTTGTTGTAGTTTGTTTTTTGTTGTTTGTTAGGTGCAAAATCTTTTTCTAGTAAGGAGACTGACTGACTAAATCAGATATAGCTTTGAAGGACCTTGAATGGATATAAATCATCTAAGATATTGAGGACCATAGGATATGACATTGGTTTCCCCCAAGTTGAAGACATTGATATGATGCAGACACTTTATTATTTGGTGCACAAACTGACTTTATTGAATTGCAAGATATGTACAAACTAAAGCACACTGAAAGCTAGGAAATACCAAGATTGTGTTGATAGATGGAGCGTTTTGATACAAGTGGCACCCATTTGCCAGGTTTGCACCATCTTGCCAGAGATTCTATTTTTGCTACCAAGGCACCTATTTACCAAGTTTTCACCAAGGCACTTTTTTTTTTCTTCTTTTTTTTTGTATTTTTCATCTTTTCAATTTTTTTGTATTTTTCTATTTATTTTGATTTTTATTTTTTATTTTTATTTTTTGTTGAATCACCCAGGCGCTTATTGCTAGTTTTTCACCAGGATGATCATTTTTTCAAGACTTTTTCCAAATTTTTATACTTTTTTCAGGACATTTTCACAGATTGAATGTCTCAGGCGTAGAATTATTTTAGATGGAGAATGTTGATTGGTTCTTAGAGCTGTTCCCCTTCAGTCGTTGAGAGTTGATAGGCTCTAGAGCCAAAAGTAGCAATGATAATAAAGGGACCCAGCCAGTTGGGTTCAAACTTCCCCTTGTGTTCTCGATGGGATTGATTTTTAGTGTTCTCTCTCAAGACTAGATCGCCAACCTGAAATTCTTTGTGTCTGACTTTCTTGTTGTAGCCTCTAGACATTCTTTTCTGATATACTCTGAGATGATCATACGTGACTTGTCTGTGCTCATCTAGTAGTTCAAGTTCTTGTAACCTAGATACTTTGTAATTATCATCGGTTACCAAACCATGCATTCTGATTCTTAGTGATGGGATTTCAACCTCTATAGGTAGTACCGCTTCAGCTGTATATGCTAAAGCAAAATGAGTAGCCCTAGTGGGCATTCTAATACTCATTCTGTAAGTCCAAAGAGCTGGATTTATCATTAGGTGCCAAACTCTTCCTATCTTATTGATTGTACGATGTAATATTTTCAATAAGTTCTTGTTGGATGCTTCAGCTTGTCCATTTCCTTGTGGATAGTAAATGGATGACCAATATTGAGTGATCTTGAATTTAAAGCATAAGGAATCTAGGTCCTTGTTCTTGAATTGACCTCCATTATCTATGATGATGGAGTGTGGGATACCATACCGTAAAATGATGTAATTCATAATGAACATAGAGATTTGTTTTTCGGTTGCTTGTGTCAAAGGAAGTGCTTCCACCCATTTTGTGAAGTAATATGTTGCTGTGATTATATGGGTGTGACCATTAGATGAATGTGGATAAATAGACCCTATGAGATCAAATGCCCACTATTGAAAAGGCCATTGTGTTATAAAGGGAACTAAGTTACCATGGATCTGACATTTCTAGCAATTCTTAGCATACTTTACAGCCTCTTTTTCCATGTCTAGCCAATAGTACCCTGCCCTAAGGAGTTTTCAAGATAGTTTCAAACCGTTGGAATGTGATCCAAAAATACCTTCATGGACTTCCTCTAATGCATGTTGTGACTCTTCACATTCTAAACATCTAAGGAGTGTACCATCCAGACTTCATTTGTATAGATCATTACTAATGATGACATACCATGATGCATTTTGGATAAGGTAACCTTTTTCATGGTGGTTAAAAGTGTCAAGAATGATTTGGTCTTGAAGGTAGGAGTATATTTTTTTTAGCGGGAGGAATCATGACCAACAATAGTTTAGATCATGTGGGTTTTTGGAAAATCATATGTGGGGAATGATAATGCTTCCACCAAGAATTCATATTGTAGCTCATGTTTGGGCTATTATAGTAAAGATGGTAGCATTGCCATATCATCAACAACCTTGTTCTCCATTCTAGGTATCTATTCAAATATAACTTAAATGAAGTATTTATTTAGATCATCTACCATGTGTTTGTATGGAATGAGTTTCTCATCTTTTGTTTGATACACATCATTGACTTGGTGTATGACCAGTTGTGAGTCTCCATGAATGTGTAGTTCTATTACTCTCGATTCAATTTCTATCTTCATGCCATTTATCAAAGATTCATATTCAGCTATGTTGTTGGTACAAGGGAACTTGATCCTAAATGCTTTTGGAATAGAGTAACCTTGTGGTGTTATAAACAATATGCCAGCTCCAGATCCATTTTGTGTGTAGGATCTGTCAAAGAATAAGCACCATGTTCTGGAGGATAGGTGCATGATAGAAGAATCAAGAAATTCCATCTGTAGTGGTTGGTCATCGAACATTGGAGCTTTTGATAATTGATCTGCAATAACTTGTCCTTTGATAGCTTTTCTTTCAACATATTCAATGTCAAATTCACTTAGGAGCATTACCCATTTTGCTAGCCTACCTATGAGGGCAGCTTTTCTCAATAAGTACTTCAATGGATAAATCTTTTCTATTAGATGTGTAGGATGAGCTAACATGTAGTGTATCAGCTTTTGTGATGCAAAGATGATAGCTAGACACATCTTCTCTATCATGGAATAGTTCTTCTCATAAGCGACCAATGTTGTGTTGATATAGTAGATAGCTCGTTATTTCTTATTTTCATCATGTTCTGCTAGCAATACCCCCTATGATGTATCTATAATGGAGACATACAATATTAATGGCTTCCCTTGAATAGGAGGCATGAGAATTGGTGCATCTGTCAAATATTGTTTGATGTGATTGAAGTTCTTTTCACATTCCTTGTTCCACATGAAGGTCACACCTTTATGCAATGTCTTTGCGAAAGGTTGTGATATATTTGCTAGCTAAGATATGAAGCATTTGATTGATTGCACCCTTACTTGTAAGGTCTTCATTTGACTGATGTTCTTAGGAAGTTACATCTCCATGATTGCTTTGACTTTTGTTAGATCTACTTCAATACCTTTCTTTGAAATGATGTACCGTAGAAGCCTTCTTGAAGTGACACCAAAGGCACATTTCTTAGGATTTAGTCTGAGACTAAATTTTTCCATTCTATCCAATATTGTACTCAAGTTAGCTAGATGTTCAGATCATTTCATTGATTTAGCCAAGATGTCATTGACATAGTCCTCCATGTTTGTATGCATCATATCATGAAAGATAGATGGCATAGCTCTTTGATATGTAAAACCAATGTTTTTAAGACCAAATGACATTACATTCTAGCAGAAAGTACCCCATGCACAGGTGAAAGCTATCTTTTCTTGATCTTCTGGAGCTATCTTGATTTGGTTGTATCTAGAAAAACCATCCATTAAGGAGTACATCTTGAAGCCCATAGTCATGTCCACTATCATATCGATGTTTGGTAGTAGAAAATCATCCTTTGGGCATTCTTTTTTTACGTCTCTGAAATATGTGCATACTCTGATAGATTTATCAGGTTTTGATATTGGAACTATGTTTGAGATCCACTCTGCATAATCTATGACTCAAATAAATCTAGCTTTTAGCAGTTTCTCTAGCTTAGCTTTGACAAGGAGTGCAACATGAGGGTGCATTTTTCATAACTTTTTCTTTGATTGGTTTGACTCTTGGAGTGATAGAGAGATGATGCGTGATGAGATTAGGATCTAATCCAGGCATATCTGAATAATTCCATGAAAAGTTAATTTTCTTCTCTATTAGGAATGTGGTAAATGGGTGTTTCTCTTCTTCTGATAGAGATTGTGCTACATGGATCAACTGTGGTTCCTCTGTTGTACCTAGATTGATAGGTTGAGTTGGTTCTATCAAAACTAGAGATCTATCCCATAAATGACTTGGAAGGACATCAAACATCTCATCCTTAGGTGCCTCAAAGAGGTTTTCACCTTCGGATACATCTTTTATTTTTACTATTTTTGGTTCTGGGATTGCCACATAGTGGTTTTCACCCTTAGAACTCTTTTTCTTGTTTCTTTTATTCTTTTGACTGAGATATTTGATATCCGACTCTATCATGCTAATGCTAGGTTCACTAATGGTAGTCGTCATAGGTTCTATTGTGTTTAGGTAGCATGCAAGAGTGTAGTTTGTCTAGAAAGTGTGGATGTCTCAGCTTGGATCATTGGATGTTTGGTTAATAAGTTCAGTGTGAGGCCTCACCCCAAGCCCATCATAACCTTTTCATTATCATTATGATAGACCTATTAATTGGCTTAATGTTTTGATAAATTGAGATGATTTTATTCTTTTGACAAGGATTTGATTACAGTAGATGATGAGACCGATGCCTCCCATACTCAAGATGTTGACTGTTGACCTTATGATACATTAGGACTTGCATTATGATGATTGATTTAGATGAATACTGAGATGGTGCAATTTGGGTATATATGTTGTTATGAGTTGTTTATGAAAATGAAAATTGATATTTGAATTTTGTTGAGATGTGACTTTGATTGAAGGTTGTTGGTTAAGTGATGAAATATATTGTTGATTTTCAGGACATTATTATATGAGAATTACTTGATGATTTTGTTGCTAGATTTTATGCCATATGAATGATTTTAGAATTGACAAAATTAATGCTTATGTAAATTAGATAAAAATACATCATGATTTATATAGATCTGGAATGATTAGTGTGACATGTGAGTTAATGAGATTATGATCTCTTGATTCAGTTTACATATGTTCATTTGAAAGTAATGATTAAAGTAACGTTTAAAATTATGATGAAGGATTGTAGGACTAAAAGAATGTACTTTGTGTGTTAGATAATTTTAATGGTAATCCTAATTCTGCATTTTGAATTTTGATGACTATACTTCTTGAGGTTACTGAAGTTTAAATTGAGTGTGTAGGATCATGGCCATGGAATTTTATCGGAGAACCATGACTAACCCCTATGTGAATTCTGAAAGCCAAGGTTGCATCTATTGAAGAGACAAAACCTCGTTGTAATGTATTTTCCTTTGTACAGTGTATGGTGTGTATTTTATCTATATTTGCATTCATTAAATTATGAGATTAACAAGTGGACTTGCCAAGTGTGTTGTTATGTGTTATGTAGTGCCAATTGGCACACTTGTTGTGAAAATGATGTGTCATGGCATGTCCACTTGGAAAGCTTGAGGACCCACCTTTCCCACTAGGTACCTAGCTTTGTACCCCATAAGGACCACTTGGTTTGTGAGCCCAAAGTGGAGTCATATCCATTGAAATTCGTAGGTGATATTAACTAAGGTTTTTGAGGGGTTATATGGCCACCTAGGGTTGAGTTTAACCTATTTTTTACTAGCCCACTTCATATACCTATGGGTAAGGGGAGTTTTTTACCATAGGACACCTTATTTTGACCATGGGAGGCTTCCAAAAAGTTGATTTTTCAAGATGGCCGAAAATCAATATTTTTTTAAAGCATGGTCTTGGGAAGACTACCTTCCATTAGGAGGGCAAAGCTTGTCCACTTTTCAGGCCACCTTTTTAGGAACCCATTTTTAGTAATGTGTAAGGGTTGGGGAAGAGTGACCAATATGAGCTCACATTTCTTCCAAGAACTTGGAGAATGTGAGGATTTTGAATTTAGAGGGGAAATTGGAGATAATTTCTCTTAATCACCGACTCTATAACTTTAGAGACCACTAAGAGATTTAGGGAAAAAAGGAAGGAAAGAGAAAAGGGAAGGACTCAAACTCAACATTCATATCCATAACTTCTATTTGCAAGGTTGGTGGCTCTCAAGCTTTACACTTCCCTGTTATGGTGTCTTACTTATGGCTTCCATGAAAGAATGAAGAAAGATTGTTCTTGTTTGAGTTGCATAGTGTATGTTCTTACTAGTATGATTGATTTTGTAAAATGAAGTGTTGTTATGTGAAGTAAAAATCTGCATGTATTTTTCTTGTCTTTGTGTGTTGTTTAAGGGATTTTTGTTCAAGGCCATACTCACCCTTGGGAGGGAAGAGTATCCTTGTGGGTGAAGGGATTGTGACAACCCTCTTGGTGTAGAGTCACTCTCCTTGGGAGAGAGGGATGCACCATGGATTATGGGGTCCATGGTAGGCTAGTAGCATTGATATGCTTGGGGGTCATAAGGGTTTTTCTTGGGGGTCATAAGGGTTTTTGGCCATATTTGATTGATATGTTTTGGGATGTGAAGATGAAATATGATACTTTTGTATGGTAGATATGAGAAGTTTTGTTGCTTTGTATGAAAGATGTGTTGCCTTGTTGAAGGCTTGTATGTTATCTCTAGCCTTGTCTCCTATTGGGAATTTGGTCCACCTTCACCCTTAGGAGGCTTTACTTCAAGCTCCTGTTATTAGCCATTGGAGGGCGTAACTATGTGTGTATTATCTTGTGTTTATGTCTCATTTGGTTTTAAGCATACCTGGGTTAGCATTGGTTCTCCTAGCTTGGGGGTGGCCTTGTAAAGGCCTAGGATGGGAGGTGAGCCTCCATGGTCAAATTTTAAGTGTCTTTATTTGCAGGTTTGCATGGTTGTAAAGCTGAAGACTTCTCCAAGTTTTTTTTTTATGTTATTTGGTTCATGGAAGAATTTTGTATCATTGAAAGAAAAGAGATTTATGTGTATTTTGTATCATTTGCAAAGTCCATTTGTAATGAGGGGTAATCTATTGTATAGACTTTTCTTTGAGTTATTTAAAAAAATGTATATATATTGTGTTACTTTGAGTTTAATGTTATAGTTTGAGTATAAGTTTGAATATATATGCAAAAACAAAAAGGTTGTTGTTTTATTTGTTACTCTCTTGCAAAGAAAGAATTTCTCTCTTAGTAAATGTATTTTTTAACGATGCCTAAAGTTTAGAAAGAAAAAAATAAATTATTTACCTTCTTAGAGGACATAGATATGTTGTAGTTTATTTTCATTTACCTTGCCGAAAAAAAAAGAAGATATGGATTTAATATTCCTACTTACAAAAGTTCATAAAAACATAAAGGCTATAGTTAGAGAATTGCACTATTGTATTTTTAAGGAAATTAAAGCAATATTTCTTTTCTTATTTTAACTTCCTACAAAAAAAAAATGTGATAAATGAAACTTTCTTATTTAAACATTATTAAATTCACATATAGCCTTTATATACATATAGTTTATATAAAGATAGGTAAAGACAAGCATAAGGATTTGATTAATATTTTCTTTTTATTTGATGCATATGTATTCCTTGTAGCAAACTGTTTTTAACAAACAAAAAAAATACTTTGAGTAAGGATGTGTATATAGCCTTATGTATGTGTGTGTGTGTGTGTGTGTGTGAATCTGATATTTATAAATATATATTTATGTATAAAAATATTTATAAATGTAAGGATACCCCTGTTGTACAAATATTCATGATTGAAAATTTTTACCTTAATCAATATATACTTACATATGCTTTTACAAGTATATTTTTATATATTAACATTATATATATGAATGTATTAAAAAAAAATAAGTCTATCAATGTTTAAGTTTTAAAAAATAATAATAATAATATATTAAAATTTTATGTTTAAAAAAAATTTGGGACTGTTGAATTTGCCACGACTCCCCAGCCTTGAGGGCTGAGGGAGGCTTGCAACCATAGACCTGAGGGTTGCGGGAGGCAGTCACTGTAGTTTCCCAAGGGCTGCGGAGGCCTGCCACTGCAGACCCATGGCTACGAAAGGCACAGCCTTTGCAGACCATGGGCTGTAGGAGGCCTTGGCTCTACATGCCACATGGGCTGCATCAGCCATAGTCCTGCAGACCCAAGGGAAGGACTGCGGTATGGGCCAGGAAAAAGAAATAATAAAATAATTTATTAAAATAAAAAAATAATGAATTAAATTACAATACATACTGTCATTTTTCTGAAAGAAAATGCACAGTATTAGATATTTAAAAAAATAAATAAAACTTTCAGACTTAAATTTATAAAGAGAGAGATGTGCAGTCTACAACACACATTTGCAATAATATAATCCTTTAGAAAATAAATCTAGTAAACAACAAGAATATAAAAAACTAAAGTAAATACATTTGTCTACCCTTGAATCTGGACATGAAGTCTGCAACCTGTAACGTTTTCATATATACAAAAGTAAATATGTGTATATGTACTCACATCTAGAGAGTACATATACACATATACACTCTTGTGTATATCTCTTCTCTTCCTCCATGGCAGCTTGACTGAAACCTGCAACAAAATCAATAGAAAGAAGAAAAAAATATAGAAGAGGAAGAAAACAAGAAAACCCATCTAGGGTTTGGTGGAGAGAGAGAGGAGAACAGATGAAATGAAAGAGAATGTTTTTGGGGGTGTATTTATTTTCACCCTAACCCTAATTTTGAATTAGGGTTAGGGAAAAAGTCAACCCTCATTTGAATTATCTTTTCATTCTTTATTTTTATTTGGGGAGAGATTTACTTTTAGTTAATTAAAAATTTTCCTTAGCTAGATGTTTCTTTTTTTTTTTAAACAAAAAAACTTTTGAAGTGGGGATCTATTTTGGTGGGATAAGATCCACATTTCATTTAAATATTAATTTGGAAGAAATTTAATTTAGTAAATTCAATTTAAAATTTTAATAAGTTATGATTATTTAGCTTGATATATTTATTATTGGATTAAGAATTAAAAATTACAACCTTTAAGATACAATGGGAAAGTTATTTTCCTACCATAATTTTTTGAATGAATTATTGTGGTAATATAATTTAAAATGGAAACATTTAATGAACTAAATATTAAAGGGATATTATTATTAATAAAGGTTATGTTCAATTATTAATAAAATTGTAGGAATTTGGAAGTGGATTTAGGATAATTATTATATTAAAATTATTTACTTTAAAAAATTGAGAAGGATATTATAAATCGTATTATATATTGATTATTTTTAAAAGTGCAACTTGATATTAGGCAATTGGGAGAATATGAAATAGTTGATTTAATTAAATTTTATTTGAGGAACATATCCCTAGATGTCATTTAACTGAGTTAAACAGTAACCTTGGAACCTAAATGTTTTGTTCTTCTCGATTGAGGGATGTTGGTAAGTTCGATTCCAGCTTTCCATGATTCCTCTTGTTTGACAAATCTTTGCAATCACTCACCTTATCCTGGGATATCATTTTACCAATTCTCATCTTACCTTCTTGGAGCAACTTTTAGTAAATATTTGAGCATGCATGTCTACAAACAATAGTAATATTAATCCAAGTAATCACTTAACTTGCAACCCTGTAACATTAGTAAGATAACTTTATGTATTAAAATGTTCTTTGAAAAAAAATTTGTTAGTGTGTTTTTCCCATAGGTTTTGGGTATGACACTCGGGATGTTGGATAGTAAGTGTAGGAAAGGATTGGTTGATAGTATTCACACATATAGTGTTGTCATCATTGGTTCTGATCTGACTTTCAAATTCAAGCATGATATTACTACTCAAAATGTTCATTTCGTTAAGCGTCTCAACTTCATCGTTGGATCCTACGTTGGTGATAAGTGGATCAGATTCACAAGGTCTGTCATTTTGTTCTAGACCCACGTCAGGTGTAGGTGTCTATCGGTGAATGACATCTATGTTTTTTTTTGTTATAAGATCATCTTCTTTTAGAACAATTCCCCATTTACAGTCATTTGATTCCTCATTTGGATCCCTAGGAAAGTCAAGAATATGTGTAAAATTAGGATGAATTCTCCAAGAAGGGTTACCTTCAGATTCTGAGTAGAATTCATATTCATAGGAATCTATCTCAGAATCACTGGAGTGTCCCAAATGTTTAGCTATTGTGAGAGGTACACCTTATTCTTCTTGTTTGTCTTTGGGATCAGTCGGTTCTTGTGTTGTGACTGTCTCTTGTTCAGTAGTAGGTTCTTGTGTGTCTACCACATTGATTCTTTTAGGTTCCTTTTCATTTTCAAGAAGATCTAAGATATGTTGAGGTATACATTCATAAGGAAAAACATTAGTTGCATCTGAATCATCATTTTCTGAGTGTTGTGTTCCTTCCTTTTGGTGAGTATCTGTGTTTGGTTCTATCTGTTCTAGGACATGTGTAGAGCTTCTACTGAGATGGAAAGGTTTCTTATGATACCCTATGCCTGTTGTATCTTTGGTTGTCCTTCCACAATTTTCAATTGGTTTGATGATGCCTTTGCATCTTGTCCCTAGAGGTCCTTTTCTAGTATATCCCATTTTAGACATTAGCTTGTGACCTGGTCCATATGATTTTGAAGGAATTTTAGGTGATTTAGAGTCACACTTTTGGACTATTTGTGATTGGGACTTGTCTTTGTATAACCAGGCTAGTACAGTTTCTTCTTCCTCAGATTCTTATTTTGATACTTTCTCTATGATAAAAACTCTCGTTGAATATAACCTGAGGTTCTTTGGATGTAGGTTTTACTTTCTCTGAAGGTTGTCCATAAGATTTTGGAGAAAGTGGGAGATGTGAGAGATAGGACTGGTTCCATTGTGTATTCTCCCATGCCTATATCTTTGATCTTGATTTCTTTTTCTATGTCTTCCATTTTGGATGTGGATGCTACGTCCATTTATTTGGTAGAAGATTCTCTATTATGTGGAACAAGTTTGTCTGCACTTTCCTTCAAAGCATTGCAAGATGCCGATAGTCTGCAGTTATAGTGACTTCTACTCCATCATAGGGAAATTTGACACATTGGTGGTATGTTGATGGAATAGCCTGCATCTCGTGGATCTGGGGCCTTCCTAGAAGAATGTTATAGGCCAAGGGGAGATCTAGTACTTGACAGGTGATATCTTTGATGATAGGTCCTATTCTGATAGGCAACACGATGACTCCTTTGGAATTCCTCTCTTGTTCATCATATTCTTTTATGGTTATTTTCTTTTTAGGATCAATATCATCTTTTGACAATCCCAGTTGAGTAACCAGTTTGTAGGAATAGATATTTAGACCAGTGCCTCCATCTATCAACACCCGTTTGACACGACGGTTTTGGATTAGGACTTCAATATGCAAGGGCTGGTTATGTGGATGACTCGGTGAGTTATCATCCTCTTCTGAAAAGGATATATACTGAGGGGACATCAAGTGACCCACCATTATTTGGAATCTGTCAAGATCAAGATCTTTAGGAACATTAGAGCTAATGAGAGCTTTGTCCAGAATTGCACAATGACCAAGAGAGATCTGTAATAGCTCAAATATAGAAATTTTGGCATTAGTATGTTTAAATTGTTGGATTATGCTATAGGATGTTGTTTTGGACTCTTTAGAATTGGAAGATTTAGGTGTAGTAATTTGTTTAGATGTAGATGCAAGATTGACCGACACTTTTGGGGCATTTGATGAACCCAAGTTCTGCCCTTGGAGAGTTACCTGAGCTTGAGATCAAGTGAATGCATTAGCTAACTTGTTATCTATGTCCCTTTTGAAAATGGTGATGACATTGTAGTGTTCAGACAGGCATGGTTCTACCATATTGATGACATCATTGTTGCCAGAGTATGTGTAATTGACTTTAGCACCCATGTTCCGTTTAGAAGATGAATCTCCTTGAGTGTGTTTTGGAAAAGGTTCCGTGAATGTTGTATGATCATTATTGGATTTATGGTTGTCAATTACAATTTCTCCAACATCAATTTTGTCTTGAATGAGATGCTTTAGACGCATGTAGTTGTTGGTTTTATGACCCTTGTTTCGATGGAAATCACAGAAATCAGTCTCTTTCCACCATTTAAGTTTGACTTCGGGGTCATATGGTTTGATCTCAGGTAATGTGATGGTATTGTTTTCCAATAGAGTTTTCATGGCATATTCCAAGGACTCACCCAAAGGATTGAACTCATGCTTTGGTTTTGTAACCCATAGTTTATAGTCAATAGACTTTTTAGCAGGTACAATTGCCTTCATTTCTAAAGCTTTTATGGCTTGAGTGCCAATTGTAAGATTAAATGTCGATGCCTTGGGTGGAGCATTGATATGATCAAAAACACCATCTGTGATGACATTTTTGTTTTTGTTCCATAATTTTCCCTTATCTTTGTTGTTGGAACTAGAATCTGAATCATACTTTTTCTCTTTATAAAGTGATATATCTCCCTTACGAATGAGTATATTCTCTATCTTTATGGCATTTTCTACCATTTTGTCAAACAAGGTATGATTTTGCATTTGAAGATGATAATTGATTTTCGGAACCAGATTATTGATGAAGATCTCTAGTTTCCCATTTTTTACAATTTTTCGGGCATAGAGTGAAAACTTCTTCCTCCAACGTTTGAGGAAGGTCAAGAAGGGTTCTCCCAAATTCTATTTTAGATTGCAAATGTCTATCATCATGACCGGATGTTAGATATTGTAGGAGTATTGTTGATAGAACATTTTGATCAACTCCTCAAAAGTCTTCATGGTTAGAGGCATTTTAGAGAACCAGAGTATAGCTACTCCCCCCAAAGATCATGGGAAGAGATGCATTAGGTACATTACTTCATGCATGAACTCCATGGATAGAGTGCAGAATTCTATGACATGATCTTGAGGATCATAATTTACGTCATATGTGTCATGTTTGGGTAGTTCCTGTAATACCCCAAAAATGGGCTATAGGTTCATTAACCTCCTACATCAACAAATCGAATGAAATCAACATCGAAGTCCTAACCTAAGGCACATCTGTATATCAAGTTATCAAAACCCTAATTGATTATCCTAATTCTGCATCGGGGAGTATTCCTTGAATATTCCTAATTATCCTAATTATCTTTGATTTAATAATTATTTGGTGATAAATCCTATTTATCCTAAAGTTTGATTAATTGAATATTTTGAATATTTAATTAATCAGATTTAATTCTGCCACTTAATTATTTAATTAGATTTAATTACATTTATTTCTAAATTGTATTATTTAATTTTGACAATAAATCAAAAAATCTTATGACTAATTGATTAAATTCTTATTTAATTAATTAATGTCAGTTGTCAATATTTAATGATATAGTTTTTGAATATCAGTTTGATTTAATAATTGATTAACCCATAAATCAATTGTTTTAATTCAAAATCAGTTAAGTTGAAAATAAATCACTTTATTTATTAAATCATGCACAATCAGAAAAGTAGTCAACTTTAAAACAACTATTAAATTCAATTTGTTAACTTTCTAAACTCAACATTTGATGATGAGTTAAAAAAGAGAACTAAACTCTATTTTGAGATAAAAACTACTTTTGCATGATTTTATGAGTTTATTTATTCTTAATTTCTTGTTAACTCAAAAATCAACTTGAGTTTATCAAGAGTGATTTATGGATTTTCTCAATGCATCCTCAAGCCCTGGATTTCTATAAAATCAAGGCTCAGCTCTTCACAAATTATCTCTCAAATTTGCTCAATTACTCTGGTGAAATTGCATACGAAGAATCAAGCTTTTGCAAATAGGCGATTTTGTGAGATCATTCATAGTTTTTCATAGCATATCATTGTTTTTCATATCATAGCATATCATTGTTACATTAAATCTACATATCATTTTGATTCATACAGTTTTTTAGCTAACTGCATCAAAAATCCAAAAAAAAAGATTAATCTGCATTCATTCTATATTCATCTTTTTAGCATTAAATGCTTCATTTAGGTGTTGCATTGTCATTGATCTCAGTCTAATCTGAGAATACCATACTCACACCTACTAGAAGGCTCCATCTATCAGTGCAATCTTGGTCCTTCCTAGCTTTTAGTCTTGCTTTATTTTGTAAATATCTCCTAGTTTGTTTTCGCATTCCTGTTTTCAATAAAGTCGATCTGTACACCAATCAACTCAAGCATTCGTATCATATCAATGTTTCAAACTTGGGGGGAATCAATTTCATATCTTATGGTCTCCAGTATACCTCATACGATTCATATCTAGTTAGAGTCCTTTGAAGCTACATCTAAGTCAATTTACCTGTCTCCTCTCCAGAAAGGATTTTGCAATCAAACACAAACAAACATCAACACAAACTGAAAACAATCTTTGCTTCACATGCTTTTATCTCCTTGTATGCTTACTGATTCACATTGAGATTTTTGCATATTGTGTCCTTTTCAGCTCTTCAATGATGTCCTTTATAGGATTTAGAGAGTGATGACTGGGGGCATAATCTTTTCTTTGTCTTCTATTTGTATGTGAAAATATAACAACTTTGGAAATTCTAGATTGAAATGGTGTTCGTTTGTAAGAGCCTTCATCTTGTATTGGATGGCCATGAGTACCTTGACCATTGATACCTGGGAAATTCAAGGAGGTTTGATCTAACTATTGTCTTTTTGAGTGATTTCTTACTCCTGTGAAATGCAATCTTACCTAAGGATGTGAACGATAAAGGGTCACTACAGGTAATTCACAATGGATTTCAAATGATCTCTTGACTTCTTGATGTGTTTGTACCGCAAGGCATATTTAGGTCATCACGATGTCTATGTTTTGATGCTTATACAAATTGCTATATCAAAACGGACATGATATTCAGGTCATCTTCGCATTTGTGCCTTGGTGCTTATATCTAATCTGACATTCTGAAAACAAAATCAATATTCATATGTCCATGTTTGTATAACCAGTGGGCTTTGTATTGATTCTTGCACATACAAATCAATATTCATATGTTCATAGTTTCCTAACTAGTGGATGTTGTATTGATTTATCCGGTTACCTCATAAAAATTCAATGATGAAAATGACCAACACATGATCAGTGACTAGGTCCTAGGTCTTAGGTTTGCATTTTATTTTGCATGTCATTTTGCACTTTGCATGCTTGTGTGATCTCACAATTGCTGAATACACTTGAATGCTTAAACAATTCTTCAAAACTCAACTTAAACTTGACATGAAGAGCTGAATCTCACATGAAGGTTTCTTCACAGAACTGCAAGCAATCACCATCCTGGGTTAGACATCCCTTTTTGACAAATGATCGAGTACTTGTCTTCATCAATACCTGCAAAACATATCATGTATATCGTTGCATATCATAATCATTCCATCTATTGCATTACATACATGTGCATTTAGCATTGCATAGCATAATCAAAATCATACATTGTCATACATTTTCCATCTATCAATTACATTTGCATAAATCCATACATTTGAAAGAAATCATTACATTGCATATTACATATATTCTATACTACCCATAGAATTTACATCACATGATATCATCATAAATCAAATCAAAATGTCAAGTACAAAGGAAGTCATAACCAAAATCTTGATCTCATATATGTCATATAACTTGAACTAGTCAAGGGTGCACTACTGGCACAAGGTACAAAAGAATGAGCTCATGTGAGCTATTAGAGTCAAATCAGTGTATATGAACAAAATGATAAAAATAGAATATCAAGACAGATCAGCTATCTGTCTGCTCCTCTACATCTAGCGGAGGTGGTGGTGGTGCATCTGGCACTGCCTCAGCTCGTGGTGCTCTAGCTCCCTCTGAAGCAATCATATACTGTGAATATGTCAAAACCCTTTAAGTAGCTGGAACAACAGAATAATATGCCAAGACATAGTAAGAGGCCCGAGCAGTCTGATGTGTCACCTCTACCTATAATCATCTAACATCTGTCTTGCACTATAAGAGTTGTCTCTCAAACTCCTTGCATTGAATCTCTCATGTGGAACTTTGTAACTTCATGTCCATGACCTGTAACCTGAGCTACCTAATCATCTCCTGAGGAGTTTGTGCTAAACCAAGATCTACCTCTATAGTAGGCATATATGTGTCCCCACTTGGCTGATCAGCAACCTCTGCCCTGTGCACCTTATGACATCTCACCTTAGCTCCAAGATCAAAATCTGTATCAACCTCTATAGGATCAGGACCAACACCTACATCCTGTTGCACACCCAGTAACTCATCTGCACTATCAATACTACCCAAAGTGCCATGCTCTCCTCTATAAAATCTCCTCTATGCATCTGTAGGCCTGCCTACTATAAAATTAGTAGGGCGAGGTGCTCTCATATGTCTAGATGGTCTCTATGGAGTAATGACAGCTCTTGGCCTCAGAGGTGTAGGCTGGGGCATAGGAATCTGAACATTGTGTTGTCTTTGTCCTCGACCCATCGATGCACCTGTAATATCCATGGCCTCCTCCATACTAGGAATCAGCTCTATCGGATCAGAAAAATGGTGCATAGGATGCTCTGCCAACCAAGCAATGAATCCATCTGTGACTCCAAAATCTACAACATCTAGTTTGTAATCCCAGTCTCTAGCAACATATCCACTATACTCCTGTGTACAAAGAGCATAAGACAAACATGTTGTCCATCCCAATCCTATCTCTCTAACCAATCGTGCATATGTGGCATAATCCTGAGGGGCATCCTAGATAATGTCATACTATTGCCATACTCTAGTCATAATGAATCTCTCCAGCATTGTGGTAGACCGCCCTATCAGTACTCGACTCTGGAAGAAATAGCTGAATTGTGCCTAGGTAGTAGGTCAAGCCTCTATCTGTAAGTATGGATGCCAAATCACATAAGTCATATCATCAAGGACATGCCTCCAATACTCAGTAATGCCCATGTACACCTATGTGACATATCCTAAATAAATATAGATAACCGGCTCCTACAGCTGGCGCTGAGTCTGACATACTAGACGGCATACTGGGATGTGCTCCTAGGCCCAAATCTGAAGCACTAGAGCACCTAAAGAAAATGACTTTCCCTCCTGATACACTATCTCATGCATCTCGGAGAACATATGGGCCAGCATACACTGTCCCCAACCCAACTCAAAAGGAGTGGCCATCAAACGAGAAACCATAGGGACCCAGGCCATCAAGAGACCGTTCTACTGACGGTCAGACGTGATAATACCACCTATTATACCTGCTATGATGCACTCGAGTCTATGAGTATGTCCATATCACTAAACTAAGGACTCCCATGATATAGACTAGGTCAGTTGTGTATCATCTCTGAATAATCTCCTAAAGGCATATAACCCAGAGTTCCCAAACTCACATAGTCAGGGCAAGGACCATGAAATGGAATGCGGAGTATCCAATAAACATCCTCTAGAGTAACTATAATCTCTCTAGTAGGGAGGTGGAAGGTCTGTGTCTCAGAATGAAAGCACTCAATCAAAGCAGTCAGTAGCCCATGGTTCACCTAAATCTCAGGTAAACAAATAAGGTACTCAAACCTACACGCAATAAGATGAGCTCTCATAGGGTCAAGAAGTGAAATGCAGAGTCTCTGTGTAGCCGGATATGAAATGTGGACATGTACATCAGGGTAGATGACCTACACAGCACAAAAATAGGGAATCCTATCAGTCACTTGGTTGAAAAATAGGATAAAAGTACAAAAATTTGAAAGTTGAACACTTCATAAGGTACATTAAATGCTACGGAATTGGCCTAAGAAATTAGAAAATCCAAAAATTTGACCTAAAAGGGTGAAATAAGCTCGCTATTTTCCATACGACAATACAGTCTGGTATCAAAACTCGTACGAGTTTCATCAGGTTCCCATACGATAATTCATGGTTATACGACAAAGCATATACTCCCGTACGACAATTGAGGGACCCGACAAAATGTCATACGACACTTGGGTCCCTCTCATATGAGTTTCCTATGGACCTGGGATGACACTCTGTAGAAATTTGAATTGTCGTATGAGTCCCAGAGGACTGTCGTACAAGTTTCTATGCTAACGAAATTCAAAAACTTAAAAACATACGAAAAAGATAAAAAAATGCTAGAAACATGCAAAAATGGAATTTACAAAGAGGCACAAAGGTCCACTTATCAGGTGTCTGTACTGTGGAGGTCACTGGTGTTGTTGGCTGCACTCAAAATGGTGTGAGGAGACTGGAACCTTCATCTCGGTCATTTTTTGCTCAGAGGGCTCCATGGAAGTTTCTAAAGTCAACTGTGAATAATGATTTGAAAAATACCCTTTTGGCCCTTATATAGGTTTTTGACCTAATTTTTCAAAGTGCTCTGTTTTCCATGAAAATTGCACCCTTGGCTAATTTCAATGTTTTGAACCCATTTTCGAGATCAAAATCAAAATATGAGATCGTTTACTATGTCAAAATTGTGATTTAAAATTTTCGGACCCAAGACGGCCGCCTACTTACACAATCAACCTTCAATCTTCATAGAAATCCAGAATTCAACTTAGTTGATTATCTTACATCAAACTATCAAAATTTCAACTTGGTCAACCATGGTCAACTCATGGTCAAACCTAGTCAAACTAGGTCTTCTGGACCTCCAAACGATGCAGAACGTGTATAACCACTTCTCAAATCAATTAACATGCTTCTAAACCATTTAATGCTGACTTTTCTTGTCAGATTTCGATTTTAATCCCGAAGGGGGCATGGTATTATACATTTATCAATCAGTTTGTAAATCAAATTTTTCCTTAGTAATCAAGACAACAACCACGTCTAGTTGTTGATTCATCTAAAGACCTTGTCGCTTGGGGCACTTCACTTGGGGCATATCAGATTCATCGAGATCCATATCAATCTGGTATCCTAATCTATCTTGTAAACTATATCAGCTTTTCATAACCATCGGTTCATTAATGTTATTTCCTTGGTTCTTCATAATTGAAGGGTTCAGATGTGATACCATTTCAATTCCTTTGGACAATCAGGTCTGGAATCAAGTCACTCACTTCTTCGTAATCATAAGGTTCAGAATTAGGCATTTTGATACTTTTTCATAATCACCGGTTCATCGTTGCTATAGTTGACATCATCACAATTCTTGGTCAACCAGGACCTAAATCAGCTTTTTCTAATCTTTCAATCGGTTTTTGTCTCAGAATCGGTTCATCTTTCAAATCAATTTCAACATAAAAAAATAGATTAATCTTTGAACCACTGCGCTTCGCACAATAATTCAAAGAGGGGCAAAATGTAATACCCCAAAAATGGGCTATAGGTTCATTAACCTCCTACATCAATAAATCGAATGAAATCGACAATGAAGTCCTAACCTAAGGCACATCTGTATATCAAGTTATCAAAACCCTAATTGATTATCCTAATTCTGCATCGGGGAATATTTCTTGAATATTCCTAATTATCCTAATTATCTTTGATTTAATAATTATTTGGTGATAAATCCTATTTATCCTAAAGTTTGATTAATTGAATATTCTAAATATTTAATTAATCAGATTTAATTCTGCCACTTAATTATTTAATTAGATTTAATTAAATTTATTCCTAAATTGTATTATTTAATTTTGACAGTAAATCAAAAAATCTTATGACTAATTGATTAAATTCTTATTTAATTAATTAATGTCAATTGTCAATATTTAATGATATAGTTTTTTAATATCAGTTTGATTTAATAATTGATTAACCCATAAATCAATTGTTTTAATTCAAAATCAGTTAAGTTGAAAATAAATCACTTTATTTATTAAATTAATTCATATTAAATCATGCACAATCAAAAAAGCAGTCAACTTTAAAACAACTATTAAATTCAATTTGTTAACTTTCTAAACTCAACATATGATAATGAGTTGAAAAAGAGAACTAAACTCTATTTTGAGATAAAAAAAATGCTTTTGCATGATTTTATGAGTTTATTTATTCTTAATTTCTTGTTAACTCAAAAATCAACCTGAGTTTATCAAGAGTGATTTATGGCTTTTCTCAATGCATCCTTAAGCCCTAGATTTCTATAAAATCAAGGCTCAGCTCTTCACAAATTATCTCTCAAATTTGCACAATTGATCTAGCGAAATTGCATACGAAGAATCAAGCTTTTGTGAATAGGTGATTTTGTGAGATCATTCATAGTTTTTCATAGCATATCATTGTTTTTCATATCATATCATATCATTGTTAGATTAAATCTACATATCATTTTGATTCATTCTAGATTAGAGTCATACAGTTTTTTAGCTAATTGCATCAAAAATAAAAAAAAATAGATTAATTTGCATTCATTCTACATTCATCTTTTCAGCATTAAATCATTCATTTAGGTGTTGCATTGTCACTGATCTTGGTCTAATCTGATAATACCATACTCACACCTACTAGAAGGTAGTAAATCGCCTAGTTAGCATAGTTTCAATTACTTGCAGATTTTGATTGGCTAACCTCTAATGTTTTACTGAAGTGTTGTGTCCGCAACTAGGTACAATTTTCACACACATAGTTCCACTCTTTTTGAGAATGGTGGCATGTACAAGCTTTGATCAAATGGAAATGGGAACAATGCCTCCATAGAGAATTTTTTAGGTTCTTTCTCTTTTTCCAGCTTGTTAAGTTTGACTTGCATAACATGCATTTGTTTCATCATAACTGTGATGGGGGTTTCTTCCTCTTGTGTTACGATATTTTCAACATTAAAGTCTCAAGGAATTTTGGCTCCTTGTTGAGCCAGTTGTAGGAAGTATGCCTCTTTTTCTTCTTGTAAGAAGTGTTTCATCATTACTTTAAAGAGGTCATCATCATGGAATTGTTCAATTTCTGAGGATGTGGGTTCTTGATCTCCACCATGATTAGATTTTTGGCCTTGTGAGCCCTAGTTAGCTCCACCTTGAGATATGGAAGCACTTTGATTAAAATATGGTGTTGATATGGGATGGGTTGTGTGACCTCCTTTTAAGCACAAATTGCCAAGGGTGTCTTCTTCATATAGATTGGTGTCATAAGGTTGATGTAATGTTTGAACAATAAGAGAAGATGAAGGTGATATATTGGGTTCTTCTCTAGTTTTTTTTTGTGAAGAGGCTCTAGTTTCCACCATTAACCTTAGGTGAATCCCAAGAGCAAGATAAGACAACTGACAGATAATCTGATTTGGGAAAACTTGGGTGACGTGACCTTGTCAAGATTGGATTAAAAAATGTTGATTGGACGTAAATGAAGGATAATGTGACCTAGATGTATGGGTAGGAGCCCAAAAAGATGACGGACATGAACTCACAACACTTAGCCTCTTAAGATAGATAAATCGGGGTTGTTTTGACAAGGTTTTTGACACAAGATGAGACGTGGTTTAGATCAATGAATCAGAAGAAAATCTAGCTAAATGGACCACTTTGGGAAAGTAAGATGAATTCTCTATTTCTCTGCTCTGTTCCTGACACAGTGAATATTTTGACAAAATTTGGATAATAGCTACAAGTTGATTGAATTTCTAACAAAATTTGGACTTTCTGGTAATTTTGGGTAAACTATCATACGACAGTATCTAGGCTCGTACGACACGGAATGAGGTCTTGCACGATAATTGCATATTCTCGTATGAAAACTAACATCGGGGTTCACTTTTGCTGAGGATTTTTTACAATGCTCATACGACATAGTATGGCTTCCCATACGAAACTTGGGGGGTTCTAATATGAGAGTTGGGGATTGAAGTAATTTTTGTATGACAATTGCGAGATTAGGATGACAGTTTGCACTAGAAAAGGATTTTACTTCAGTTTTTCCAAGTTTTTTCAGTTTTTTATTGTTTTGGGTTTCAAGTGGTTTGCAAATTTTTATGTCCAGGTTTGAAAATTTTTGTATTGGATTGTCTGAGGTTTTTTATCATAGCAATAGGCTCACAATCACAAAAAAAATGAGGAAATTGACTCAATGAATCAATCACACCTACCTTACCCTAGCTAGGAGAAGAGATGTATTACTTGCTCGTTGACTTAGGAACACACTTGGAGACTCCTCAGAATATGCAAGTCCAACAACACACAATGGATTTTGAAGCCCATATTAGCTGAGTTCAAGTGTCAAAGAGGGCTCGATATGACGAGTGTCTTGGGGTGATTACTTATCACCTCACACAAGCACTACAAATCCTTCAGAGGAAGATCAATAGAAAACTAGCTTAGGCTTTTAATCAAGGCATCTGTTCACAATTATCCCCCATAGTCCCGCAAGCAGGATTGAGGTTGTTAACCATATGAGTACTCTGATCTTTGTAGTCTCACACAAAAGATTTAAGTGGCTCTGCTTTACACAAAATCAAAGCATGTTCATGGAATGAAACCAAGGAACAAGTACATTTATGTCTTCTGAGGCTTTAACCTCAAGCAAGCATCAAATTTTATAGAGGGGTGGAAGAGTCGACTTAAGACTTGTCCCCACTTGGGTCATTCCCAGGAGCTTTTTACCTCTCCGACAAGCCCTCTAAAGGATTAAAGAAAATGTGAGGTTAGGGACCACAGGTTCTGGGTTTATGATTCTCTAAAAGAGAAGAGCATAATCCCCTAACCTTGTCCTTTTCCCTATCCAAAACACATCAAGCAGAGTTAATCCAGAGACAGTACGCAAACTAGCACTAGGGAAGATACCTTTTGGGTTTCTGATTCTCCTAAGAAGGAGAAGAGCATAATCCCTTCAATATCTGCCTCAATAGAAATAGGTGCACGTGCCTAATTAGCTAGGTGCCTATGAAAATGAAACACTAAGAAAATAGAATATTTTCTCAATGATGCTTTGGTAACCTATAAAACCACTCGTCAGAAATCTTTGTTGATTGAGCATTTTTTGATAAGCGATTTTTTGTAAGGGTTTCTTGCAAAAGAAGGGCTTAGAAGTCAAGACAAGAAGAGGCTAAAAGAATGGGTTTTTATGCTCAAGTCTTTGTCTTTCATCCTGCAAAGATGCATTAGGCTATGAAAATGATCAAGCACCAGTAAACAACAAATGTCAGTGTTAGCTGTCAGTCAAAATCTCAAATCAAATGTCTCAAAAATTGATCAAAAATCTGATATGACAATTGAAAACTGAAGTCAAAACTTGTACGACAATATACTTGCTCTCATACGACACTTTAGTCACGATACGACTTTGGGTACCTACACACATGACAATTCAGGGCCTATACGATAATATTTAACAACCAATACAACAATGCAAAATGTCCTCTATTGTACGATAGATATAGGGTTCTAGTACGACAATCTACAAATGTCGTACGAGATTGCATGAAAAAAATTTAAAAATTGAATCTTGAATTGAAAATGTTAGAAAAATGATGAAAATGAGAATGGAAACCGACTATTGGGCCCCACGGTGGGTGCCAAAAATATGTGTGTGAAAATTGTACCTATTTGTAGACACAACACTTCAGTAAAACATTATCGGTTAATAATCAAAAAATGAGCAATAAAGACAAATATCATTAACCAAGCAATTTAATGCCTTCTAGTAGATGCGAGTATGGTATTCTCAGAAATTGACCGAGATCAATGACAATGAAACAACTAAATGAAGGATTAGAATGATGAAAGCTATAAAAATGGATGCAGATTTAATCTATGTTTTTTGAATTCTTTTAATACAATAATGATGAAAGCAATGTAAGAATGATCTAAAACTTTGAAAGATCAATTGAAATCTAAGCTATGAATGCTATGAATGTTATGAAATCAAGAAAACAATGGTTAGCAAAGAATCTCAAAAATTGCACAACCTCCAAATTCTCCAGATTGCACGAGCAAAGATTCTCCAAATTCACGATCATTTGTAAAGGACCGAGGCATGTTTATATAGAAATCTAGGGTTTTGAGAACTCGTGGAAAGTAAAAAATCTCTCCCTAACCAACTCAGATTGATTATTGAGTTATCAGGAATTTAGAAATAGTTATCTCACAAAATCATGCAAAACCAGCTTTATAACCTAAATTAGAAGTTTGGATTACTCCAATCTGCTTTTCAATTCACAATCACATGTCGAGTTTAAAAAGTTAACAAATTGAATTTAATAGTTGATTTTGAGTTTAACTTCTTTTTTGATATGTGCATAGATAATTATGAATTTATTTAATTTTCCATGTGTTTTATTCTCAACTTAACTGATTTGAACAATTAAATAACTGATTTATGGGTTAATCAATTATTTTAATCAAACTTTATTCAAAATCATATTATTAAATTCGACAACTTGATTTTAATCAATTAAATAAATATTCAATTGATTATTTTTAGAAATTGTGATTTATTGTCAAATAAACAATATTAATTAAGAATAAATATTAATTAAATCTAATTAAATTAATTAAGTGGCAGAATTAAGTTTAATTAATTAAATATTCAACATATCCAATTAATTGAGTTTAGGATATATAAAATAATATCATTTATCGCCAAATAATATTTAATTAGAAATAATTAGGATAAATTGGGAATATTTAGGAATATTCCCCGATGCAGAATTAGAAATGAGATTGATTAGGGTTTCAATTGATTTGATGTGCAGATGTGCCTTAGGTTAGGACTTTAGGTTGATTTCGATTGATTTGTCGATGTAGGAGGTTAATGGTATTGAAGCCCATATTTGGTTCCCCCGAGAGAT
>BSBK01004675.1:0-15000 GCA_027943335.1 Chamaecyparis obtusa
TATATATACATATATATGTACATGTATATATGTATATATATATGTATATATATGTATATATACATGTATATATATAGATACATATATATAGATCCACACACACACTTATATATATATATATGTATATATATATGTATAGATACATATATATATATATGTACATATATATATATCTATATATATATATATATATATATGTATATATATACATATATATGTGTATGCAAATTAGTTGGATACTATTCTAAATGATAAATTAACTAATAAAAGATTAATAAATCTATTTAATAAGCAAACTACAATGAAGAATGCAATAATAAATGAAACCAAATTAACAATTTACCTTCACTTACAAATGCAGCTTGTCTCCATTGTCTTCCTAGCCTTGATTTATGCAAATTAGTTGGATACTATTCTAAATGATGAATTAACTAATAAAAGATTAATAAATCTATCTAATAAGCAAACTACAATGAAGAATGCAATAACAAATGAAACCAAATTAACAATTTACCTTCACTTACAAATGCAGCTTGTCTCCATTGTCCTCCTAGCCTTGATTTCTTGAAGATGTTGAGCTCTCAGATTTTCAAATGAAGCTCTTTCCCAAGATGATTCCAAAGTGTGGAGATTGAATGAAATGAGTGCACAACTAAAATTTGATTATGCAAATATGATGGATGAAATGCAAATGATGGGATGATAATATGGATGCTTGGTTGCTTGATTGTTTGAATGCTTGGATGCTTGAATGCTTTTTATCAAAAATACCTATTAGCCCTCAAATGAAAAATGAGGCTCCTTTTATAGAGTTTTGGAGGATCTAGGCCTAGGTGGCAGAATCCTATGGTTGAGAATGAAAGGTGGAAGATCCTAGGGCTAGAATTGACTTGGTTGAAGGAGTTGAGAGAAAGGGGGATGTAGTTGGAATGTGAGAGGAAGAATAGGGATGATGTTCCTCTCATATTGACATGGAGGAGAAGAAGGTGGAAGGGAAAGACACATCTCAAGTGTCTCACAAAGACCAAAGAGAGAAAGAGGGAAAGACCTTTTCCTCATGAGGACTCTTTGCACAAGTGTCTTATGAGTCACTCTTGACCCTTAGAGGTGGCTTGAGAAGCCCCTTAGGAATAGGGAATGTCTCTTGACTTGGTTGTTGAGAGGACATGTGGTCATGAGACCAAGTCTTATGAGGCCACATAGCCCTTAAGAATAGGACATGTGTGGGTGAGGATAAATATGAATAAATAATTAATAATAATTATTTATCTTAGCCAAGGTGATGTGTCAGGTGACTAGGTGGATGAAGTGGACTAGGGGAATTAGTCATATTTAGGTGATTGTGTATTTAATTAAATCACTTTAATAGACTATTTAGAAGACTTAGGATATAGAAATTAGACTATAGTGAATTTATTAAATAAATTGAATAATTTACTTAATAAATAGAAGAAATAATTATTAATTAAATAATAAAATATTTAATTAATTAATGAAGCCATTTTAGGTGTATACATTTTGCCCCTCTTTGAAATAATGTGCTGGTCACATTGTTTCAAAGAAAAATCAAGCATTTTTGCCCCTGTCCCAGACAATGTCTTAGATGACCTATGCATGCCCCCTCGAGAGATTGATTGACAAAAAAGATTATGTGAATTATGTAAAAATAATTTTTGTGTGTGTGTGTTTTTTTTGTATTTTTTTTTAATATGGGGTTGTTCAATCAATCTCACGAACGAACGGTAGAAAAGATGGAGGAAAATGGGGGTAGAATGGAAGAAAAACGGGTGACACACACCAAGCACATCGGGTCCACAAGCTATAAATAGGGCGAAGGGGTCCACAATAGGCTCATTGTGCACACTTGTCACTTGGAGATTAGAGCGCGAGAGAGAGAGCAGAGCTGCCAGGATGTCGTTCCCCTTGTCAAATCACCGCTTCGAAAGAGTCAGACGCTTCCAGCGACCACCCGATTCGAGTGAACCGGTAGGTGACTCGATCCTACTTTGTAATTCCCTGATTTGATGTATGTTAATGTAGAATTTTAGCATGTTTAGGGTAGATCAAATGATAGAATTAGATTAGAAAAGTTTAGTTTTCGTAGCGGAAGACGAATGCGCAGTTGCGCAGCAACTTGTGGCATTTGCGCAGAAACTCAGTTTTGCTGCGCATTCATGACGAATATTTGCGCATTCATAATAGGATAATAGTAGTGATGTGCAAGCATGAATTAAAAGTGCACATAGGTACTTATTGCGCATGTGTTATGAAAAACTGCACAAATGGTCAATAAAATGGCGCATATATGTAAAGTTGCACAAATGTCGATAAATGTTGCGCAAATGTGGAAGAAGACTACGCATCGGTGAAAACCTATGCAAATGTGTAAGAAAGATGTGCATGCATGTTTAAATGCTGTGCATATGTTTTAGGTGGTAGAAGTTGGTCATAATAGATAGTTAATTAGGTCAAACTTGATGTCGATAAGCCGATTTGATTTGTCGGCGGTTGATTGTGATCGATTTGATCAAGATTGGCAACATTGTAGCATGGTCGCTAGTTAGCCAGTCTGAAAAAGATAATTGATAGAATCATCTGTTGAAACACGTGATAAACATGTTTGAAATTGATATGATAGGATAGATAGATTGATAGATCAGTTTATCAAAATCTAATAGGTTGATTGTTGTTGACTTGAATAGGAGGATATCACAGATGTTTTGATGTCACGGGAGAGATATCCTTTCACACAGAACCTAAGACCAACATTATCGAAGACAGAGAGACTGGTGATAGGAGCGTCGGGACTTTACTATGTGATTTACACGCCCGAGATTCGGGCGAATCTGAGCATGATGACCGCATTAGCTGAGAGATGGCACTCGGAGATGAGTACCTTCCATCTTCCGATAGGGGAGATGACAGTGACATTAGAGGATGTATATCGCATCCTTCAGCTTCCCATCACAGGAGAGTTAGTGCAGTATGATCGACACAGCGGGGTCACAGAGTGCAGAGCCATCTTTGGGGATGATGATATAAAGGATGGGGAGATTAGCTGGGAGGATATGGTCGACTTGTATGACCCTCTTCCAGTGGTTCTAGCAGGTGCGATTGGGGGATTCATATGCCCTGATCAGAGGTCACACGGATTTGCAGTTGGGTGGGGCCGGACATTACAGCGGGTGATGGAGGGGACCCGATTTTCTTGGGGAGTGTGTTTATTAGCACACCTATACCATGATTTACATCAGGTGGTGTACCACGGGAGTGCATCTCTATCAACAGGGGTGACACTGCTCCATGTTTGGGCATGGGAACATATTGTAGTGACTAGGCCATTGGCGATTCGATTCCAGGGTGCAGGGCAACCCTATATTCATTTATACTCCTTAGTTTTGTCTCAGGCAAAACTGGGCCATTTAGAGTTTTGGCGCTATACTTTTGATACACTGGACACAGTGACATGGAGACCCTACTTAGGGTGTGAGCCATGGGATGATGAGCGGCAGCTTGGTTTTTGTTTTGAGGCATGATGGCTGATAGGGCGGACGCCCTTTATTATTGAGAGACAGCTGGTTAGCCGAGTTCTACAACAGTTTGGTAGGATACAGGGTATGCCCCAGGGAGTGACCGAGTTTGCACGGACACATCAGGAGAAACGGGATTGGGGGCCCATGGCATCATTTGATGTTGCGCAGCAGGAGTTTTTGGATGCGCCATTCCAAGCATGGTTGATGAGATAGACAGTGGTTGACCCTGGGATGACTGCAGATTTAGAGCAGTTTTTGAGAGATCATCCTGTGCCACGAATTACAGATCCAGCAGCGAGACCTCCAAAGAGAGATCCAGTAGACAGACATCGGGGGAGGCGACGAGGTCGAGATAGGAGAGGACGAGGGAGAGGAGGAGATGCGAGGAGGAGATGGAGGTGGAGATGAAGGTGGTGGAGATGGTGGCGGAGATGGAGGGAGAGTTGGCCCACGGATGAGGGGAGGTGGAGTGAGGCAGAGAGGACAGGGATGGAGACAGCCTCCGGTACAGCCAGCACAGCCAGCTGCAGGAGCGCCATTACAGGTACCAGTCACTCAGGTACAGATACCAGTTGCTGCAGTACAGATACCAATTGTTGCAGTACAAGCACAGGCACAGGTACAAGATGAGGTAGATGTTCTATTAGCCCAGGTTGGTGTGGTACAGGGTGGCAGACAGGATGAGCCAGATGTGGAGATGTCAGATATATAGGCACAGGATGAGCAGGTGGACATGGACATCTGGGGACAGGATCCCTATTTACATAAAGATGCTGCGGAGGAGGAGCCTGATATTGATGCACTGCTAGTCTGACTAGCAGCTATCCAGGTAGAGGCAGATCGGGTTCCAAGTCTGGAGAGATAGATTGAGAGGGATGGGCAGATAGATGGATGTGCTTGCGAGCAGAGAGAGATTCAGCTGTTGAGAGACTCGGGGAGTCAGAGATGCTATTAGATGAGTTGTAGAGGATAGAGGACCTAGGTCCCCATGGGGATATCATGAGAGCCATGATACATGTCGGGAAGGAGATATCCTACTGGCGAGAGGCATACAGACAGGCAGTCCTGAGGGATCAGTGGATTAGGAGCTATAGAGAGAGCTCAGTTGGCATCAGATCAACAGCATATGAGCGACAGGCACCAACTGGCAGTGGAGGGGTATCATCACATCCTCCCAGAGCACCGACAGGTTCAAGAGGTCAGGGTGGATCCTCAGCATCAGGGAGTGTAGTAGCACAGGGCCACATTGCATCCCGTAGATAGCGACAGACAGAGTCTGGAGGCAGTGGTTCATAGATTGTGAGAGATCATTGTATACACTGTTGTACCATTATGATTCATTGTACCATTATATTTTGACTTGATAGACACTGACTATGGACACATTGTTATTGATTTATATCATTGGACATTCAGATATTTTTGTTGTTTTATGGATTGTATGTGAATGCAGTTCTATCATGATTTACTTTGATGATTTATAGACATGTGCATACTGACATATGCAGGATGTGATGATTTACTTTCATATGCATAAAATGTATATCTTAGAATGCAAAATGATTTATATGCATGATTTGATATTGTTGATGCTTAATGGTTAATAATCATAGGATGGTGATATAAAATGCATGTCTTAAATGAGTTCACTAATACTATGTGATTATCAATGCAATATTTGTGATGAACAATGTGGATAATGAATAATAAATGAATGATATAATGCAAATGATATCTAATGTAATAAATGATAATGTACCTAAGATGATTAAATGTAATAACTGATAACATGATAAAAGAAAATGAAATGAAACGATAGCTATAATAAATGACCAAATTATATATAAATGAACACTCCTAATGAAGATAACATATGTCTCTAAATGATTTAAGTGTTAAATGCAAAAAATCATAATATGTTTGGTTGTCCAAATGTCCTCAACTTAAATAACAATGTATCTGACACAAGAAGAATAGACTAAGAGAACAAATAACCTAATAAGAAAGGTAACCTATAAATCTCTATAAAAGGAGCACTAATATGCAAATTTAGGAGATGGTATAATGCAACACAAAATGAAATATGAAATGAGTATCTCCACAACTTCATGTAACATCTTAGAACTTCATAATAACTGGAATTTGATTTCATCATTGAGCTTGTTATGTTGCAAGAAAATGCAAGCATCATGGTATAATTAAACCAGGATGACCTGAGCACTTCTTGCATGGAGTTTAATATTGCAAACTTGACAAGCATCTAGGTATAATTGAACCGAGATGACTTGAGTTTCATTTGCGTAATAGACAAGGAATATTTCCCCCTCAATCAAGGAACAAATATTTGGAGTCGAGGTATGCGATGGCGTATCACCATAAATAGTATTTGTAGAGCAACATGATTTTTATGTTGTTCATACTATGAAATGGATGAAGGCACTTATACACAGACACCCCAAATTATTTGGTCCTTTGATTTCATCGGAAAATACCCCACAAACAGCAATCAAAGAAAATATCATGCCCATCCCGGCTATTCTAATCAATGACATATGGGAGGTTCAAACTCATGTCAAAAGATATCCCAGAATAGCATAGGAAACATGATAACAATGAAATCCAGATATGAATGCATAATCTACAACAAACCATTCTAACATGCCTGTCATGAATATACATTTATTTTGCCAAAAAGATTGATTTGGGACATGTTGATCAATTCAAGTGATGTTGTATAGTCAAGATATATAGATAAGTGGTCACGTTTCAAAGAATAGATCATAGATTTGGATTCAACATGAAGATACCATTGTAAAAGGTGATTTAATTGTGTCTGCTTGCCTGGTGAAAATAACTCCATTATGTCCTCTAAGAGTCACGACTATCATAGATCCACTTCCCAAACTAGGTCGAGGACATGCCCCCAGCTAGGTGATGGACTAACTTATTATGGGTGAAGAAAGACGCAACAAGACTAGGATGAAGACCAAAGACAAAAGATCAAGCTATGATGAGATTTTATTATGGATAAATACAAGGAATGGTTCATGGACTAACCATTTTATTATGATATATACATGGTGGGGATGAGGACTGACTAACCGTTTTATTGTGGATATATATCAATGAACGGACACACTAGAAGAATCTAATAGATAGAGGAGATAACTTGTCACATATAGCGGCCTATTTCCAAGTTTTCACCACATGCTTTTATTGCAGTTTTTCTTTTGATTTTTTTAACTATTTTTAAATTTTTTTATTTTTATTTTCATAGAATATATATGCCCCTTGCATTGGGATTTCAGCGATAAAACTTCTTGAGATGGATACTGTTAAGAGGCTCATCCAAGGGATCTCCTTCAAGTGTAGATAACTGATAAGCTCCAGAACCATAGACCATTGTAATCACAAAAGGTCCTAACCAATTAGGTTCGAATTTACCCTTCTTTTCACGGTGATGTTGATTCTTTGGATTTTCTCGAAGGACTAAGTCACCCAACTGAAAGTCTCTGATCTTTACCTTGCTATTGTACTGATGGGACAGACGCTGCTGATAAACTTTCAAATGATCATAAGTGCATTGATGGCGTTCATCTAGGAGTTCTAATTCAGTCAAGCGTGCAACTCTATACTCTTCATCAGGAATTAAATCTTTAAGAGTAACACGAAGTGAAGGCAACTTGACCTCGAGGGGTAGGACTGCTTCAGATCCATAGACAAGGGAGTATGGAGTGGCTCTAGTAGGAGTACAGATGGAGGTGCGGTAAGCCCATAAGGCAGGATTAAGTTGGAGATGCCAGTCATGGCCAGCGTCATTGACAGTCTTTTGTAGGATTTTAACAATTGTTTTGTTTGACGCCTCAGCTTGGCCATTTCCTTGAGGATAGTAGATGGTGGAATAATTGTGGGTGATGTGGAATTTGGCGCATAGTTCATCCATGTCCTGATTTTGGAACTGTTTCCCATGATCAATAATGAGATACATAGGTATACCATATCTGCAGATGATATAGTTTAAGATAAACATGGATATTTGTTTCCCTATGGAAGTAATTAATGGAATGACCTCAATCCATTCAGTGAAGTATTCTGTGGTAGTGAGGATCCATTTGTGACCGTTGGAAGATGGAGGATTGATAGCGCCCACGAGGTCGAGTCCCCACCGACTGAATGGCAAAGTAGTTGTAAAGGATGTAACTCTTATGCTGGAGCATGGATAAGGTTTCCATGTATCTGACATTTCTTGCATGCCCTAGCAAAATGAAAGGAATCTACTTCCATGGTAGGCCAATAATAACCCATACGCATGAGTTTCTTAGCCAAAGAGGGACCACTCGAATGTGTCCCACAAATACCTTCATGTACATCCCGTAAGGAAAGTTGAGCTTCATCATGTTTGAGACATCATAGGGAGAGTACCGTCAAAACCTCACCGATAAAGGGTGTCGGATATTAAAGTATAGCGAGAGGTTTGGCAGAGAAAAGTTTGTTTTTGATTGCGGGATAGGTCAGGAGGTAAAGTGTTATCTTTGAGGTAAGAATAGATCTTTCCATAGGTTGGGGAGTCATGTCCAATCAGATGACATATAATACTCGTATCAGGGGTCATCATATGCAGGACAAGTCAGGGATTCCACCAAGAACTCAAAACAGGCCTTGGTATCTTCTATATCAAATAAAGAAGCAATTGTTGCCATGGCATCAGCATCGCTTGTTTTCATGCTGAGGAATCTGCTCAAAAGTGATGACAGAGAAATACTGTTTAAAGTCATCAACCATACATTTATATGGCAATAACTTATCATCTTTGGTCTGGTAATCATCATTAACCTGGTTAACAATCAGTTGAGAATCTCCGTAGACATTTATTTCAAATACGTTCCATTGTAAAGCCATTTTAACCCAATCAACAAAGCCTCATATTCTGCTACATTATTAGTGCAAGGAAATAACAACTTGAAAGATTTCAGAATAGTGTATCCTTATGGCGTGATAAAAAGTATACCAACTCTTGAACCCTGTTGAGTGTATGAGCCATCAAAGTACAATTTCCATGTTTGTGTAGACAAAGCTAAGATATGAGCATCAGGAAACTCTATGTGTATAGGATGTTCATCCGTTAATGGAGCATCAGCTAGTTGATCTGCGATCACTTGACCTTTGATAGCCTTCCTGTCTACATATTCAATATCAAATTTGCTAAGTAGCATGACCCACTTAGCCAACCTACCTGTTAATGCAGTCTTGCTTAACAAATACTTTAATGGATCAATCTTTGCAATAAGCTGAGTAGAATGTGACAACATGTAATGTCGCCACTTCTGTGAAGCAAAGACAACAGCCATACATGCTCTTTCAATAGGGGAATAGTTTAACTCATATCCCACTAAAGTGCGACTGATGTAGTAGATGGCTTTTTCTTTTCCTTCATGATCTTGCTGAGCAAGAAGAGCACCTAGTGAGACTGTTGTGGCTGAAATGTAGAGCAAGAGTGGCTTGCCTAGAATTGGTGACATCAGAGTTGGAGGATTCACTAGATACTACTTGATTTTGTTGAAAGCTTCCTCACACGTACCATCCCATTGGAATAAGATATTTTTATGCAACAAATGTTGAAAGGGATGACTGTGATCCGCTAGTTGAGAAAAAAATCTTCGGATGGATTGTAGATGCCCCTATAAAGATCTTAGCTGACTGATGTTAGTGGGGGAAGCCATCTCCAATATTGCTTTAACTTTTTCTGGATCTACTTTGATTCCTTTAGCTGAGACAATGTACCCTAACAATTTTCCAGATGTGACCCCGAATGCACATTTCTTTGGATTGAGTCGAATTTGATATTTTTCCATCCGGGTGAATATTCTATCTAACACTCTCAAATGACCAGCTCTATCTTTGGATTTTGCTAAAATGTCGTCAACATAATCTTCCATGATGGTATGCATCATGTCATGGAAGATCGTGGTCATGGCTCTTTGGTAAGTTGCTCTAGCATTTTTGAGGCCAAAAGGCATTACATTCCAGCAGTATGTACCCCACAGACAAGTAAAAGTAATTTTTTCCTGATCTTCTGGCGCAATCTTGATTTGGTTATAGCCAGAAAATCCATCCATTAATGATAACATCTCATGCCCAGCTGTTAGGTCAACAATCATATCAATATTTGGCAAAGGGAAGTCATCTTTAGGACAAGCTTTATTAAGATCTCAAAAATCAATACAAATCCTGATAGACTTGTCTGGTTTTGAAACCAGAACAATATTTGAAATCCACTCAGCATAATCAATAGCCCGAATGAATCCAACATCTAGGAGCTTCTTCAATTCTGCTTTCACCATTAGAGCAATGTGAGGATGCATTTTGCAGAGCTTTTGCTTAACTAGTTTTACACCTGGTTTGATAGATAGATGATGCATAATGAGATTGGGGTCCAAACCAGGCATATCAGCATAAGACCAAGCAAAGTTGATTTGTTTTGTTCTGAAGAATTTTGCAAAAGCTTCTTTCTTTGATTCTGTCAAGGATGCTGCTACTTTGAGGATGCGGGGAGACTCCTCTATTCCAATGTTAAGTGGTATTGTTGGTTCTATAAGAATGGCAGATTGCTCGCGATCAAGATAGTTGGGAAGAGTGTCAATCCTTCCATTGTCAGGCACCTTAGAGAGGTTTTCACCATTAGATGCATCTTTTCTTTTTACTATTTTTGGATCTAATACTGCCACTGAGTGGTTTTCACCATTAGATCTGCTGATTATTTTTATATTTTTATGACTGAAAGGATTGGCACTCTCTCCAAAATAGGCCATGTCATTGAGTTCTATCAGAAATCCTGACTTGTGATCCCCTGGCGGTAAATGATCCCTGATACCAAGATAGTCAATGATCGCATCATCATTATGGAAGACATCAAGTTCTGGGTGATCGGGGAGAATCCCAATCAATAAGGTCAGGACGGACAAGGGGCATTGGATCATTTGGGTTGGTTCAAAAAGAAGAGATGGTATTGATGGAGAAGTTGTCAAGGTTTATGATAGTATCAGCGAGGTCTATTTCCATGCTCTCATCCGAATCATCTGTCATAAGATAACGCTCACTTCGCTCATGATCAACACGAGTAGTATTACGTGGGACCAATCCTAGTGAGTCACTCATTGAACTCTCACCCTCATGGTAATCGTTACTATATTGATGGACAACATCGACTCCTATTTCTTCAGTACCATCAGATAAGGAATCCCATTCATAATCATTAGAATCAGAATCATCATTATCTTCAAGTCTATCAATGATTCTTTGAGCTATCATTTGTTTCTCTGGATCTACATACATACCATGCTTTCTGAATTGTAAGGCAGGAGCTTTAGATGTCTCATGAAAAGGTGGTATTTTTGCTTTTCCTTTTGTTTCTTGTGGTCCTTCTCCTTTATATCCTAATCCTGTAGTGTCTCTTTGATAATTAGGATTTTGCAAAATTGGTTTTATAACACCTTCTCTTTGTAACCCTAGAGGTCCAGCACCTTGATATCCCATCTTTTGTAGCAAAGTATACCCTTTTCCATAGACATCAGGTGATATATAATCATGTTTAATATCATCTTCAATCTTTTGTGTCTTAAGCCAATAATTTGCATTACGCTCAGCTGCCTCTTTGGATATTGTGCCCCCACTTATAAATGTGTTATAAACAAGTGTGGAAGAGGGGTCTGATTGTTGTTTAGTGATCAAAGACCTACCATATGATTTGGGAGATAAAGGTAACTCAGTGATACAAAGAGCTTGACCTAAAGTATATTCTCCCATACTTCTTTCTTTGATATCTATCTTGATCCCATCTGATTTAGAAGTTGATGCTATATTACTAGGGTCACCAGGTGTAATTGCAGAAGATCCAGTTCAATTATAGGGAACCAAAGAATCAGAAATCTTCACATTGGTACAATATTGAAAAGGATTAGAATCTCCTTTGATAGTGATCTCCTGACCATTACGAGGGAATTTTATACATTGGTGATAAGTTGATGGCACAACGTGCATGGAATGAATCCATGGTCTTCCCAAAAGAATATTATAAGCAAGATCCATGTCCAGGACTTGACAAGATACATCTTTGACAATAGGACCAATTCTAATTGGAAGAACAACGGACCCCTTGGATGATCTCTCTTCCTCATCATAGGCTTTTATTGTGATTTTCTTCTTTGGATCAATGACATTCTCAAAAAATCCCAATGCAAGGACCAACTTTAACGTGCAAATATTCAAGCCAGCTCCCCCATCTATTAATACTCTTTTAATCTTGTGATTCTGGACAAGGACTTCGATATGTAAAGGAGCATTATGAGGTTGGGTAATGGCTAAATCATCATTTTCAGTAAAGGACAAATAGTGCGGGGTCGTTAAATGGCCTACCATAGCTTGAAATTGATTAGGATCTAGAGTTGTTGGAACCTGGGTCTCTAAAAGAGCTTTTTCAAGGATATCTTTGTGAGATGGAGAAAGACGCAAAAGCTCTAAGATGGATATTTGGGCCGGTGTCTTTTTGAGCTGTTCCAAAAGATTATACTGGTTGGAAGTATTGGGTATGGACTTTGGGACATAAATGGATTTGTTCTGAGTAGTGCTTGGTTTAGACTGGACTCCTTGGAGAGTAACCTTGGCTTGAGCACGAGTAGTAGCATGGATTGGTTGACTCTTTGATTTTCCCTTTATGGTAATAACATTGGCATAATATGCAGAAGGATGACAGTCAGAAATGTTACCAACATATCTATAGGGTGTGTTATTATAATTGGCTTGGTTGTCACCCTTATTGTTGGAAGAACCTCCTTTTTCATGCTCAGGAAGTGGATCTTTGAAGGCCGTATGTGATTCATTCGAGACATGTCCGTCAACACTAATTTCACCGCTTTCGATTAAGTCTTGGATCACATTTTTAAGCCATTGGCATTCATTGGTTATATGTCCTCTTCCTCTGTGGAATTCACAATAATCATTTCCATTCCACCAAGAAGGCTTCACTCTAGGTTCATAGTCTTTCGGTTCAGGAAGCGCGATGAGTTTCTTGGTGATTAACTTCCGTAATGCTGATTCGAGAGATTCCCCTAAAGGAGTAAAGTTTCTTCGAGGTGAGATAAAAGGCAATCTCAGTTTAGACGAATCCTTGTTGGTATTTTGATTTGCTGACTGATTGTTTGTATGTAGCTTGAGTAGCGTTGGTCGTACTTGTGAGATTTAGGAGAGGTTTTGTTGGTTGGACATTACTATTATCAACAATGCCGTCATTGACCAATGTTTTTATTTTTATTCCAATATTTCGATTTTGTCATTGTTGGAATTGGAAATTATAAGTGTTGGAATTCGAATTTGAGGATCCAGCATTGTCTTTGGAATAAAGTTTTATCTCACCTTTTCGGACCATGGCTTCCTCAATCTTGATACCATTTTCTATAAGCTTATTGAAGTTTGGTGGACATTGCAATTGTAACCTATAACTCATTTTTGGTGTAAGGTTATGCACAAAAATATCCATCTTTTCTTGTTCGGGGAATTGTCCGTGGATATTTGGCAAACAATTGACGCCATCTTTGCAAAAAAGTTAGGAAGGGTTCTCCATTCTTTTGATGTGTATTGCAAAGATCAAGCATAGTGACTTCATGTTTGATGTTATATGAATAATGAGTCACGAATTTGTCCAAAAGCTCATTGAAAGATTTAATGCCGGGGGGGAAGTTTGGAGAACCATTCCATGGCTTGTCCTCCTAAACTTCACTGAAATAGTCGCATAAGATAAGTATCATTGTGAGCGACTTCAATACAAGCAGCACAAAACTCACGAATATGGTCTTGTGGATCCGAGTTCCCTTTGTATTTGTCAAATTTTGGCACCTCAAAATGAGGAGAGAATGGAATCATTGCTAAATTCTTATCAAAAGGATAAGGACATATATCATCCAAAGAATACTTCTTAGTTGATGATCCAGTTTGGATATCACAAATTTGTTGTTGAAGCATCTGGATTTGTTGTAGGACGGGATCCAAAGATAATGTGTTTCCTTGCGGGTTTTGGGGAAACATTATGCTGTTGAGTATGTTGAGGATCATTGGATTGTTGATGATTTTGAAAAACATTTTGTTGTTGATCACTATGGGATGCATTGGATTGTTGATTGATTTGAGAAGCATTGGATTGTTGATTGATTTCTTTTGCTCCATGAGGATCTTGAGAACCTTTAAGGATATCTTGATTTTTCGTATGAGCTGGTTCTCTAAGATAGGTAACATCAAATCACTTGGTAACTTAGCTCCTTGTTGAGCAAGCATGAGGAAATACATCTCTTTATCCAAGCCTAAGAGTCGTTCCATGACTTGTAAAAATTTAGGATCTTGTGCAGCATCCCTAAGTTCCTCATCAGTAGGTTCGTCATCAAATGTGAGAGGATGAGTTTTCTTAGGAGGCTCTTTGGACCAAGGATTCTCTTCATTGCTGTTATTGCCTTCCATTTTGTCTAGGGATTCTGGATTAATAGGTTGTTTGAGTTTTTGAGATCGAGTTTGAACCATAAAACAGATGAAATTGATTGCGGAAAAGAAAGATATTTGATAAAAAGATATGGAGAATGATTGGTAGAAAAGATATGATAAGTATTGAAAATTGGTGTCAAGAAACAATAATCTAAGTAACCTTGATGGTTAAGGATGATATATCCTGATATGATAAGCTCACCAAGATCAAAGTCTGATAGATAAGGTAAATTTTCAACACCACACTGAAAATCTTAAGATTGGAAGAAATGACCTTGTTGACTCTTGAGAAAGGAATGATGATGAAAAGTGATGAATAGTGGTCAAATTAGAAATCAGAGGTCTATGTAACTCGACTGTTTTTTGAGAATCTTACTAAGGACAAAAATGGGTATCTAAAAAAGTGATTTTGAAATTCCAAAAGCCTGTGGGAATGCTCTTTGTTGTAAATGCGCATGGTAAGTGTGATATATGCGCAATAAAATGAAACAAATGCGCAACAAATTTTGATAGATGCGCACTGATAAATGTAAATGCGCAGTAACCTGGATCGTATGCACAACAATTTTGGATGTATGCGTAGTTTGTCAAATTTTTGATGATTTTGCTGTTTTGATGATGGGAATTTTTTTGTTTTTATTTTTCTGATGTTTTTCTGGTTTTTGGCAAAGTAAAAATGCATAAACACACACACACAAGACAAAGATGATTTAATCTAATTTAATCTAGTATGAATGCACAAACACGCTTACATCCTAAGGTTGGCAAGGACGATATCTACTGAATCCCCACTAGGATAATAAAATCCAGCCACACAAATCCACAGCGGATAGCCTAGGAACTTGGAGGCACGGGCTCCTCCTTACAATGAACTCACTTCTCAAGCACACCAAGTTCCAAATTCAATGGGTCATTACTTCCCAAAGAACTACTATCTCTATTA